>CM077185.1:104169-589169 GCA_039654105.1 Coreius guichenoti
GAACTTGATTTTCAGGTGGTCGGAAAAAAAGATCTATATCAGTTGTGTGTCAAAGTGGATCTTTTTGAGCAAATTAAGGACAGAGGTGATACAAAATGGAGAGAATTTTTAACCGTGCCTGCTGCACTTTCTCCTTCTTGGAGGCTCTTTTATAAGGGTCCTCTGCCTAAACGATCTGGAGACCTACAGTGGAGGTTATTACATTGTGTTTTGCCCACGAATTCTCATGTTTCTAAATTTAACTTGAATGTTTTATCATCTTGTATTTTCTGTTCTTTACCAGAATCTGTTTTTCATGTTTTTACTGAGTGTTCTAGATTGGTTCCATTATATACGTGTCTAGAAAGATTACTTGGGAATTTGGGTTTTGTTTTTAACAAGACACTGTTCATCTATGGTTGCAAGTATTCTAGAGCGCACAGACAACAGTGTACGCTAGCTAATTTCATCATTGGACAAGCCAAATTAGCCATTTGGAAGTCTTGTAGACTGGCTGCTGAAGGGCGAAATGTAAATGTGTGTCTGTTATTTACTGCTTTGGTGGAATCCAGAGTAAGAGTGGAGCATAGATATTTTCAAATGACAAAAAACATGCTTGAGTTTGAGATTAAATGGTGTGTAAATGGAGCCTTACTGTCACTTTGTGAGGATGGAGAAGTAATGTTTAATTGGTGATGTAGTTATAGTGGTCATTTTGAGTGAGGTATGTTTTAATTTAATTTATTAATTTATTTTTGTTTGTTTTATTATTTTTTGAACATCTTGTACTGTGATTATGTGTGAGGTATAATGAACTGTTCGTTTTTAGACTGTTTTAATAAAGTGTGTTAAAAGTCAAAGTCTCTCTCTGTCTCTCTCTCTCTCTCTGTCTCTCTCTCTCTCTCTCTCTCTCTCTCTCTCTCTCTCTCTGTCTCTCTCTCTCTCTCTCTCTGTCTCTCTCTCTCTCTCTCTCTCTCTCTCTCTCTCTCTCTGTCTCTCTCTCTCTCTCTCTCTCTCTCTCTCTCTCTCTCTCTGTCTCTCTCTCTCTGTCTCTCTCTCTGTCTCTCTCTCTCTCTCTTTCTGTCTCTCTCTCTCTCTCTCTCTCTCTCTCTGTCTCTCTGTCTCTCTCTCTCTCTCTCTCTCTCTCTCTGTCTCTCTCTCTCTCTCTCTCTCTCTCTCTCTCTCTCTCTCTCTCTCTCTCTGTCTCTCTCTCTCTCTCTCTTTCTGTCTCTCTCTCTCTCTCTCTCTCTCTCTCTCTCTCTCTCTCTCTCTGTCTCTCTCTCGCTTCTCTCATTATTTACTGTCTCATGCCGTCCCAGATGTATATGACTGACTTTCTTCAAATGAACTTAAATAAAGATTTTAAGAAAAAGAATCCATGTTTGTGAGTGTTGTGATGTGAAACTCACAGTTTTTTACAGTCAGTCTTCACATAGTGACTGTGTTTATAACCGGCCTACTGTTCTACTGAAAAACAGTATTAGCAGACTGGATCAGATGACATGAAGGAGAGCAACTGATGTCAGAAGAATGATTCCTTTCACAGTGCCGCTGATTTTCAGTCACTCATGTCCATGTAGAGACGGATGTGAGAGTCCTGGCGTATCAGATCGTGAAAGTGAGATCAGACCGACTGTGTAATCTTGTCAGCCGTTTTCAATGGGCAGGATTGAGTATCAGCATAATGAATCGAACCTCATGAATTCGGCAGACACATGGCCACTGTAATTGATATGTAACGTGATTCCTTCATAGCCATCACTGTAATTGCCATATTAAATGTAGACGGCACTTACACTGTGATCTGCTCAAAGATTTAGCACAAAGACCCTTGATTCAGTCATGAGGTCCGCTGGTACTAGCGGCCAGCTCTCGTCTCAGGACACTGCTGTGTGAGATGAACAGAAACAGGCAAAAATCATTCAGTTGTTCACTCTGTAGTCCGAAGATAGAGTTGTTTTCCATGTCAAAGACATCCAACAGAACTTTACCAACACACATTCAGGTCAGGTGATGAAATGTTTACTGCTAACTATTGGATGCACACTGTTAACTTCAACTACATGGCTTTGCGTGTGATCTGATGTTTGATGGCTGATTTGGGATCATCCCTTTGGTGTCTCGCTCTCTGACGGCGTTTTCACACCTGTGGAGCGTTTGCTTTGTTCCGAAACTTCGTTTGTTACAATGTAGCATTTTCTACTTGGTTTGATTCGCTTTCACAATGCATCATTTTAAAGAATACCAAAAATGTGTTTATGCAAGTCACATGTGAGTAAAACTGTCCTGTTACTATAGTTACTGTAATATAGTTACTATAGTACTATAGTTTCCTCTGCGTCATCTCTCAAGATGGATTGACAAGTCCGCTCTGTGATTCATTTCATCTTAAGAAGGCTATATATATATATATATATATATATATACACTATATTTCCAAAAGTTTTGGGACGCCTGCCTTTAGATGCACATGAACTTTAATGCCATCCCATTCTTAATCTGTAGGGTTTAATATGGAGTTGGCCCACCCTTTGCAGCTATAACAGCTTCAACTCTTCTGGGAAGGCTTTCCACAAGGTTTAGGAGTGTATTTATGGGAATTTTTGACCATTCTTCTAGAAGCGCATTTGTGAGGTCAGGCACTGATGTTGGACGAGAAGGCCTGGCTCGCAGTCTCCGCTCTAATTCATCCCAAAGGTGTTCTATCGGGTTGAGGTCAGGACTCTGTGCAGGCCAGTCAAGTTCCTCCACACCAAACTCGCTCATCCATGTCTTTATGGACCTTGCTTTGTGCACTGGTGGAACAGGAAGGGGCCATCCCCAAACTGTTCCCACAAAGTTGGGAGCATGAAATTGTCCAAAATGTCTTGGTATGCTGAAGCATTAAGAGTTTCTTTCACTGGAACTAAGGGGCCAAGCCCAACCCATGAAAAACAAGGTTGGCGACTTCTGCGCACTGTGACCCTCAGCATGCGCTGACCCCGCTCTGTGATTTTACGTGGCCTACCACTTCGTGGCTGAGTTGCTGTTGTTCCCAATTGCTTCCACTTTGTTATAATACCACTAACAGTTGAGCGTGGAATATTTAGTAGTAAGGAAATGTCAGGAATGGACTTATTGCACAGGTGGCAACCTATCACGGTACCACGCTTGAGTTCACTGAGCTCCTGAGAGCGACCCATTCTTTCACAAATGTTTGTAGAAGCGTCTGCATGCCTAGTGCTTGATTTATACACCTTTGGCCATGGAAGTGACTGAACACCTGAATTCAGTGATTTGGAGGGGTGTCCCAATACTTTTGGCAATAGAGTTTATATACACACACACAATGTATAATGTAGTTAGAGCGGCAATCAAGGCATAGTCTGGAAAGCATTCTTGCAATGCACAGAGGAGAAAAATCACACAACATTTTAAGATCAAGAGGTGCTCTTTGTTTTTCAGCTGTGAAAAGTAATGTGCTCACTCACAAAATCAGACACTGCTGCTTTTTATATAACACATTTCCTGTTAAGAATTATGATAACGCTTGGTTTGTTGGTCCGTTGGGTCGGATTGCTTTCTTACCTCAAGTGATCCGCCCCAGAGTTTGTTTTTAAGAGACCACCTCGTTCAGGTGATCTCAGAGCGGTTGTTTCAGTGCGGATCCTAGTGCGATTGCCGTGTTCATATATGCCTAAACTAACCAAACTAGGGACAAAAAACATCAGGTTCTGAAACAAACGCTCCAAACGAGGCAGGTGTGAAAACGCCCTGGAAAAGACCACCTGCAGACCGCAGGGAAAGCCAGTCAAAGGCACACTTGTCTGTTAATCAGTACACTGAAGATGAGCTGAGTGTCTGTGTCTGTTCCAGGGCAGAAGTGAAGGCCAGTGTTCACCTCTGATTGGACGGCTGAGGCGAGTGATTCATGTGCTTTCTAAGCTCAGATTGTGTTCATGCCACTGGCCTTCAGTAGTAGCTGGCCAGCCATTGATGCTCCAGCTGTCTGTATGCGTGGAGAGCTTGTGTTTGACAGATGTTACTTTAGGGAGTTCTTTCCCTGGATGACAGCTGTTGAAGGGATAGATTCACCCAAAAATTAAAATAGTCTGAGAATTGAAATCATTTACTCACCTGCATGTTGTTCCAGAACTGTATGACCTTCTTCTTTGAAACGCTAAAGAAAATATTTTCTTTTTATTATTCTTTTTTTGTTCAGACAACATACAACTGTTTGGTTACCAAACTTTCTTTAAAATATCTTTTTGCGTTTCACAGAAGAAAGAAAGGCATGCAGGTTTGGAACAATGCTTGTTGGATTTTCGTTTTTTGGCTGAACTATCCCCTTTAGTTTTTTGAACAGCCTCTGTGAAAACAAAGAGCTAGTAAAAGAGTTTTTCTCAAGTGCGCAGCCGGAGACGCTTGGCTTCCGTAACGGATCTACAACACTGTGGCTGCACAGGGTTTAACCTCTATAAAGAACCAAGATAGTAGATGCAAAACCCTGAGGAAAGACATCAGACAGTCAGTCGTCAAGGGCCTGATCTGGAATCATCCTTCATCAAGCAGAGAACAAATGCCCATGAATAAAGACACTGGTCAGAATTAGAGTCCTGCAGTCATCACAACAATGCTCTGCTCTTTCCTTTTCATCCCAGTGTTTCAGTCAGACATAAAACACTGTCTAATAAATTCTTAAAGAATTATTTAAGATGCTGTTTACATTCACTTAAGACGTATTCGATTATGTTTGTCAATACTTACTGTGACATACTTTTGTGTGTATTTGACTGTTCAGGTGAGTTATATCACAAGCACATAAAGCCACCCGTCAGATTCCACGCCTTATTTTGCTTTTCATAACTCTTTCTAATATAAGTCATGTCCCACTCTCACTTAAGCAGTCCGGCCCACTGAACACTGTACAAATATATATTTACTTACAACATTTTAAACAATTATGTTGCTGCCACATCGCCCTGTCCAGTCTGAGTTGAAGGAGCACATTTGTGGTTTGCTGTTGACCGTTGTGCAGGAGACACAGTTTGATGGAGGCAGTAGAGCGGGTCTGTAGAGAGGAGACGCGCACCGGCATTCTGATCCCAGCTCCAGAGGCTCTGCGGCCGCTCTACACCTGCCCACGGGCCGTATGGCATCCTCGAGCTGGCCAAGAACCTGCTGCGCACACGCGTCTTTGCATATCTCTGCTGACAAAAGTATCCAGCCATCTGCCGCTGCATATGGAGATCTTTGAAGCTCCGACAGGAGTGAGAGCTGAAGAATCAAAGCTTGTGCGGTTTATGTACCTTGGCATCTCAGCATATGAAATAGCTGAGTTTGTGTACTTTCTTTTGTCTGTGCCAACAGATGCCTTTTGAAAAAATGCTCAGGATGCTTTATGTGGAAGATGTCTATAATGCCTAGAGTTCTCCATCTGTTAGAATCCCCTCTCATCTCAGTGGTAGTTGCTCGGCTGGTGCAGTGCGTGACCTGCTTGCTGCCATCTTTGCTCACGGGCACGAAGGTTTTGAGCCGATCTCCAGAGCTAGTAGAGTTTTACTAGCTCTGCAGTAACGCTCTTCTGAATGGCCGTCATGCAGAAAGATGCTTTTGGCCCCCGTGACAGTGTAGTTACTGCATCTAGCAGCAGGAGCCGACTGGACATGCTAACCGTGCCAAACCTTTGAGTTGTGGGGAGTGGAATTTGAGATCATATTACTAAGTCTTCATGCTTCACAGTCTCTGACAGATGAAAGCTGAAAAATAATGAGGGAAGAAGCCAAAACGGAAACATAGCTCGTCCGTGAGTCCCGCGGGACCTCCTCGTATCTCTGACAGTTTTGGTTTGAAGCATCTACAGACGGCTTCAGTGTGCAGATTAAACCATGACTGCTTGAAAGGGCTCAGCTTCTGCAGCGGCTCCATGAGGAAACTGTAGGACGCGGCGGGGAGTGAGATGGGTGGTGTTCACCAGCGCTGAAGGCCTTCAGCAGTAACAAGCAGGAGCTGTGCATCTACACACACGAGAGAGCTGATCTTCAGCAGTTCATTACATGTTCTTGTGGGTGGGAATGGAACGGAAAAGGAGAAGAATTGCCAAACGTGTGGACGTCAGAGAGAGCTGCTGCAGATCACATGACCTACTCAATCTGCCTGATTCATGTGAGAAAACCAGCACGCATTTGGTGATGGGCGGTGAGAAAATCCTCATGTCGTCTCACGCTCCTTCTTCCTTTCCTGTTGAAATCCCATTTGCACACCATTCTGGGTTGTTTTCAGCTAAGTCTTTGTGATCAGGGTTAGTGCAGTCGGACGGTTTAACAGAAACAAGATGCTCATGTTTTACTCAAAGCACTTGAATCTGTCAGTAAATGGTCCTTTTATCAGTGGTGTTGCTGGGGTCACATGGGTGAGTTTGAGTATTCAAGCACAATCTAAGTGCTAACAGGTCAAAGGTGAACGTTCTACAGGAATACACACATTCACTCCTCTGAACATATAGTAATACATTACTGTTTATTTATCTGGTAAATGTAAGGAATTCTTTATTAAGATCCCATTAGTTACTGTTACTTTTATAAAAAAAACCACAACATTTCTTGCTTAAATTTTCTCCAAGTATTTGATTATTTAAACTCTTAATAACTGTTTTGTGAGATTAAAGTATGCGCATGACCTAGAGTTCCTAACGTTTACAGCATCAGTCAGATGTAAGTTCTGCTCAGAGGAAAGCGTCTCTGAAGTGTGTTAAATGGCACAAGCGCTCCGACAGCACCTCGACTGACCTACATCCAACTCTACTGTTAGGAACCTCTTTAAAGCAGTTCATGTAAAGTTTATGCAGAGTTCATTTGGACCCAAACGCCGTTTCTTTCCATGTTTTTTGTTCTCTGATAGAACAGTCAAGACCATCTGCTTTAGACACATCAAGCCGTGTTATTTGGCGTGGGATTCAATGAGACAAAGCCTGAAAGCGTGTGAGAGTCGGCAACTCTGTGTAAAGCTACATTTGTGAACATGGATATCATTAAAAAAAAAGATATTTGTGCATAATTTGATTGTAACGTGTTGTAATACTGCCATAACATGTAATGCATGTTTTCTAATCCATGAATCACGCCGCCTTTTATTTAAAAACATGTTTTGAAATAATGTATAATCATTTCATAAATAAATGTTTTCCATTTGAAATTACAAAGTTTAAAACATTTATTTATAGTTTTTTACCCAGAGTAGCCTACTGTACAGCCGATGACACGCACATGAGCATCTACATTGGGTTTAAATGGATCTCCCTTCAACATAGATCTAGTTTATAAAAACAGACAGTCATGACCTAAATATGATTTTCATTTACAATAATCAATACTAAAAGTCAGCATACTTGTCATGGCATCAGTGGCGCACGCACTCATTCTCCGGATCTCCTGGATCTCTGCTCATTTTGGTTAATCAGTGGTTAATTGTAGAACAGCTGCAGGTGGATCAATCCAAATGAATCATTCAGTGTGAATTATGAACCCATTCGACACTGAAAAAATAGGCTCGTTCACAAATTGGACATCGCTATCGCGTCTCGAAGTGGCTGTCTACGTTCTTAAATGTTGCTTAATGTATCGCATATTATCTTAAAATCATGCACATGTGAACAGAAGCAACAACAGACGGTGACCGAGAGCAAAATACTGCTACTTTTTGCACTTAATATTCATGTGTATTGTGATGTTGCAATTTTCTTAACATCTTCTGACGTGATCTGAAATGTCGTTATTAACAAATCGAATCAACTGCTTTCCTCATCCATTTGTCAAGTTGTCAAAAGATTCGAAAGCTCATTTGAGAGATTTTTTTCCGGTTGCTAATAATAATTCCTATCATAGCGATGTGAGTGAAAGAGAGAATGGTGTCTCTTTGACTTCAGCGACAGCAGCGCTCGAACAGACACACACTCCAGTGGCCTCGTGTAGAAATTCTACATGTATAAAATTTACATTTTATTCTAAAAATGTTCGTACACACAAAAGCTTTCATATTTGTCAAACCATAAATACAACTGTCTAATATCAGTATATATTGATATTATAGAATATTTTGGTCCCACTTTATATTAGGTGGCCTTAACTACTATGTACTTATTTTTTGATGTAAGTACAATGTACTTATTGTGTTCATATTGTATTGTAAAACACTTTTGCTGATATTAAGGCAGGATACGGGTAAAGTTTAGGACAGGTGTGGTGGTATGGGTAAGCTTATGGGTAAAGTTAGGGACAGGTGTGGGGTGGGTAAGCTTATGGGTAAAGTTAGGGACAGGTGTGGTGGTATGGGTAAGTTTAAGGGTAAAGTTAGGGACAGGTGTGGTGGGATGGGTAAGTTTAAGGGTAAAGTTAGGGCAGGTGTGGTGGTATGGGTAAGTTTAAGGGTAAAGTTAGGGACAGGTGTGGTGGGATGGGTAAGTTTAAGGGTAAAGTTAGGGACAGGTGTGGTGGTATGGGTAAGTTTAAGGGTAAAGTTAGGGACAGGTGTGGTGGTATGGGTAAGTTTAAGGGTAAAGTTAGGGACAGGTGTGGTGGGATGGGTAAGTTTAAAGGTAGAGTTAGGGACAGGTGTGGTAGGATGGGTAAGTTTAAGGGTAAAGTTAGGGACAGGTGTGGTGGGATGGGTAAGTTTAAGGGTAAAGTTAGGGACAGGTGTGGTGGTATGGGTAAGCTTATGGGTAAAGTTAGGGACAGGTGTGGGGTGGGTAAGCTTATGGGTAAAGTTAGGGACAGGTGTGGTGGTATGGGTAAGTTTAAGGGTAAAGTTAGGGACAGGTGTGGTGGGATGGGTAAGTTTAAAGGTAGAGTTAGGGACAGGTGTGGTAGGATGGGTAAGTTTAAGGGTAAAGTTAGGGACAGGTGTGGTGGGATGGGTAAGTTTAAGGGTAAAGTTAGGGACAGGTGTGGTGGTATGGGTAAGTTTAAGGGTAGAGTTAGGGACAGGTGTGGTGGTATGGGTAAGTTTAAGGGTAAAGTTAGGGACAGGTGTGGTGGGATGGGTAAGTTTAAGGGTAGAGTTAGGGACAGGTGTGGTGGTATGGGTAAGTTTAAGGGTAGAGTTAGGGACAGGTGTGATGGTGTGGGTAAGTTTAAGGGTAAAGTTAGGGACAGGTGTGGTGGTATGGGTAAGTTTAAGGGTAGAGTTAGGGACAGGTGTGGTGGTATGGGTAAGTTTAAGGGTAGAGTTAGGGACAGGTGTGGTGGTATGGGTAAGCTTATGGGTAAAGTTAGGGACAGGTGTGGTGGTATGGGTAAGTTTATGGGTAAAGTTAGGGACAGGTGTGGTGGTATGGGTAAGTTTATGGGTAGAGTTAGGGACAGGTGTGGTGGTATGGGTAAGTTTAAGGGTAAAGTTAGGGACAGGTGTGGTATGGGTAAGTTTAAGGGTAAAGTTAGGGACAGGTGTGGTGGTGTGGGTAAGTTTAAGGGTAAAGTTAGGGACAGGTGTGGTGGTGTGGGTAAGTTTAAGGGTAAAGTTAGGGACAGGTGTGGTGGGATGGGTAAGTTTAAGGGTAAAGTTAGGGACAGGTGTGGGGTGGGTAAGTTTAAGGGTAAAGTTAAGGACAGGTGTGGTGGTGTGGGTAAGTTTAAGGGTAGATTTAGGGACAGGTGTGGTGGTATGGGTAAGTTTAGGGGTAGAGTTAGGGACAGGTGTGGTGGTATGGGTGAGTTTAAGGGTAGATTTAGGGACAGGTGTGGTGGTGTGGGTAAGTTTAAGGGTAAAGTTAGGGACAGGTGTGGTGATATGGGTAAGTTTAAGGGTAAAGTTAGGCACAGGTGTGGTGGTGTGGGTAAGTTTAAGGGTAGATTTAGGGACAGGTGTGGTGGTATGGGTAAGTTTAGGGGTAGAGTTAGGGACAGGTGTGATGGTGTGGGTAAGTTTAAGGGTAAAGTTAGGGACAGGTGTGGTGGTATGGGTGAGTTTAAGGGTAAAGTTAGGGACAGGTGTGGTGGTGTGGGTAAGTTTAAGGGTAAAGTTAGGCACAGGTGTGGTGGTGTGGGTAAGTTTAAGGGTAAAGTTAGGGACAGGTGTGGTGGTATGGGTAAGTTTAAGGGTAAAGTTAGGCACAGGTGTGGTGGTGTGGGTAAGTTTAAGGGTAAAGTTAGGCACAGGTGTGGTGGTATGGGTGAGTTTAAGGGTAAAGTTAGGGACAGGTGTGGTGGTATGGGTAAGTTTAAGGGTAAAGTTAGGCACAGGTGTGGTGGTGTGGGTAAGTTTAAGGGTAAAGTTAGGGACAGGTGTGGTGGGGTGGGTAAGTTTAAGGGTAAAGTTAGGCACAGGTGTGGTGGTGTGGGTAAGTTTAAGGGTAAAGTTAGGGACAGGTGTGGTGGGGTGGGTAAGTTTAAGGGTAAAGTTAGGCACAGGTGTGGTGGTGTGGGTAAGTTTAAGGGTAAAGTTAGGGACAGGTGTGGTGGTGTGGGTAAGTTTAAGGGTAGAGTTAGGGACAGGTGTGGTGGTATGAGTAAGTTTAAGGGTAGGGTTCAGTTTAAGGGAAGGGTCAACAGTGTAATTATAAATGTAACTACAGAAATTAATTACAGATGTAATTACATGCAGGTAATTTTTAAAAATGTAAGTACAATGTAAAAACATGTATGTACACAATAAGTGCATTGTATCAAATTATTAATTTAAATGTTAGTACATAGTAGTTAAGGCCACCTATTATAAAGTGGGTCCAATATTTTTAAAATAAAATGTGAAAATCTTATGGTTTCCTTCATTTTATGCTTCAAATCCTTTTGTGGATGCTCAATATATTTTTTCATAATGTTATTCAGACCACAGAAGGGTTGTCATTCAATAATAGTCCGATTTTGGGCTCAATTCTCCCCGTCCGACAGTCCTAATGGTTCTGATGATCTTGGTGGTGTGAGGAGCGTTAAGAGTGAGTAAATCTGCTCGGAAGATCTCAAAGCTTAAATATATCCAACATGTGGGATGTTTACGATCAGAAATCCTGTTGTGTGTGGGGAACCTCGAGGACAAACACACACACATGCTCTGTAGATTGTCACGTGGAACGAAATGATACCAATCAGAAAGTGAGCTGATGAAAGCATAAAGACTTCCCGTGAGTTTTCTGTAAAAAGCAGTCCAAAGTTCACCATTTCTTCTTACTCGTTGTCCACCATGTTTGTTTACTCTAAAGTCACGTTTGACTGCGAGAGATTTTGCGAGGTTTGCCGTGTCGGGACTCTGGTTGTTTATTCGTGAGTCAAGCGTGCGTCATTAGCCATTATTTGTGCAAAACAAACAAATCATGAGCTATTCTGCTATTTATAACACAATATAAAGCGAAATTATCAAGCAATCCTCGCTGTTGTTGAAACATTCAAATGAAGCATGCCACAGGAAAAGTGTTCAAAAGCAGCGCATATATATATGTACAGTACATGTGTGTGTTTTATGTATATAAAATTTGACTTCTGGATAATGATTTCATGCTTTTTTAATCTAAATGTGTATATCAAATGGAATCACTGTTTACATCATTACGTGTACGCACAGTTTAGTGTGTGTGTGCGCATGTTTACGGAAGGTTGAATACACACATTTCAATGTCCGTTTTGTGCATATGCCACGTTTTCTACATCAAGCCCTGGTATTGTCCTCATGGCGTTAGGCTGTAAGAGCGAGCGCTGTGAGTCTGTGGTTGGTGTGTCGGAGTCTCTCTCCTCTGGGACAGAAGCATTAAGTGTCTCACACACACACACACACACACACACGTCCACGGCTGACTGGCCAGTTCCTTGGCCTCCTGCTGATAGTAATGGCCTGCGCTCAGCTCTGTTTATTAGTCAACACGAGCGGCTCTGCATTGCATCGAGTGCTGTAATTTAGTCTTCAGAGACGGCGAGGATTGTGGGATATTCTGCTCTGTTTTCCTCCTGTTTCTCAATGCTGAGAGCTCGGCCGCTGCTCCTCGAGATAACAGCAGAAGAGATTCTATTATTGCTGTCTGATCCTAAACAAATATGAAACCACAAAGGAACATCGAGCAACAGGAAATATCGTATTAGGATTTCTCTGTCTGTGATAACAGCAGGATCAGGATAGGGAAGATTTGTGGATTTCATTCCTGGAAATCACATGTGAGGGCTGTTTCGTGACAATCTCTGCTGTGTTCGGCTCCATCTGCATGCAGGACGCGTTTCCTCACATCACACACTGCCTTATGCGTTATATTGCTCATTTATTTTCTGCGGTTCGTCTCAGCCCTGTCTGAACTTGACGGCTCTTTCTCTGTTGTAATTTAAGGAGTTCATTCACACTGAACCCTTCAGTCGGCGGGTTGATTTGTGATGTCTGCACATCTGTAATGTTAGTCTAATTCACTAAACACTTGTGGTACTTTCACATGCTGTGTTTCAATAAAACAACCTGCGTTTACTCATAGTCCAGCTGAAGCAGGCGCTGTATGTCATATAAATGATTTCAGCACGTACGCACCTCTTCGCTCTGGGCCGATGATGGACTGAGGCTCACCAGTCGAGTGTATTCGCGGCGTCTCGTCTGTGGTGGTGACGTGATATGGCTTTTCTCTTGGATTCACTGTCTCCTGAAGCTAGTGAAATCAGAACAGGAGCAGCACACGAATGTGAACGGTTGAATCAGGATGCGATTCATGGGGTAACTGTATGTGGTGTGTGTATTTAGTCTATTCGTGGCAGTTATAAGTTCCTGTGCAACTTCAGTGAGGAATGAGTTACACTCAACATACTGACTGATCTGCCTCTGCTAACGCAAGTCCTTTACATGTACATGTGTGGACAAGTTCTTCAGTGTGAGAAAAGCTCACTGACCGTCAGGCAAGAGTCCGTTGCTGTGATTTCTGTAGGGTCATGATGTTCGCTCAGTGACTCCCTCTGATACTTCAGAGCCTGTAAATGATGCTTACAACCGAACATCTGCTGAGATTTCGGCTAACGGGACGTCGCCTTTGTGTGTCGTCGACACAATTAGGATTACAGAGTTAAAGAGGTCATGAAAGGGAAACTCAAAATGTCCTTGATATTTAAACATAAGAGGTTTCTCTACAAGTTTAAAATGAGTTTTTGTTTTCCGCCCTTCTGAAACACTAGTAACTCTTTCCTGCCATTGACGAGTTTTCCCAGCAACCACTGCAAGCTTCTGAAAGAGTACTGAATCTCCACATCCAAAAACAAGCGAAGAAGAAGATCTGCGTAAACCAGAAGGAGCAGATAGAAGATTGGGTAGGCTGCATTAACTAGGTCAGCCGGAACCGGGAACACTTCCCATAACACCTGATGTACTCGTTACATCATAAGAAGAATGGCATCTACGCTAATGTTAGTCTCTCTGTTTATCCCGAGGTTTACTGCAGTCGGCCGGATCCGGGTCGTATCCAGACCAGATGGTGGACCTTAGCCTGGACATGACGACCATATCCCTGAAGTGTCTGTAGAGACCGTGTCAATTAAACTCCCCCCTGTAAATGCCGCATCGACACGACATCCTCATTAAACCCGTCCCCGGCGTGACGACTCCAATCTTTCGAATAATCCTACGAATATCTATTTATCTAATATGACTTCTGACCTGTAATGTTGCCAGAATCATAATCATACACTATTTGTTCGTCGGCCAGAGGAGAACTCGGGACACTGTTTTCTCCAGAGCGGCTGTACAGCCGAATCAAATTCTGTTGCATTATTTTCCTGTTAACACTGTGAAGCTGCTTTGAAACAATTGCCATTGTAAAAAGCGCTATATAAATAAAGGTGATTTTAATGATTACTGAAGAGTGTTTACACATAAGCTAACGTGAACATCGAACATTCAAGTGGCCGTATACATACATTTCTGAACGGGTTAGAGTATAGAAACATAATTTAAACATCTGAAATGCATTTCATGAGCCCTTTAAGGATGATAAAATGAATAAATGATAAAATGTGTCTTGTATCCAGACATGCGATGTGGCACATGAATCCTCGTGTGTGTAAGAATGAACGGATTCACTCCGTTCAACACAAGCACACTGGGTTGTGTTTAGCCCAAAGGCTGGGTAAATATAGGACAGAACGCATGTTGGGATAATTTTACCCAGCAAATTGTGTTGTTTATCCCAGCATAATGGGTTGATTCATTTTTACTATAATACTAGCTTATTTTTTACTTCATAAATGAACAATACATGAATTATGTATTATGAAAAGCGCAATACAAATAAATGTAGAATTAGTGTTTACAGATAACTTAAATCCTCTAAACTTTTGTGAATAACTCCACACAACCACTGGTTTGCATGACAACTTCCTTTATTTTACAGTATCATATTTTATACCATATTTAATATGTAGGCTATACATATTGCCTACATTTAAACTTGTTTAACAAACATTAGAAGTAAAAATGAAACCTTTAGAAGTAATTCAAGTGTTAGGTGTCTGTTATCCCGTTTCCACTGTAATGGCGCTCGTGCCGGAGATGGACGTTTGGCGGGGAAACCGCAAGCCACTCATAGACGAAATATGCTGTGACCTGCCCATAAACAAACAGTGAACAGCTCTGAGGACACATTTAACATCCAAAGTATTTAGTATCTTTACGAATAAAATCATTTCAAGGCATCAGGTGTTTACATCAAGCGAAAAGATCGATGTGACACTCGTTTAGGTGACTGACATTTATGCTTTGCATAAAATTAAAACGATATACAGCACAGTTAGGATTTTACAGATAAAATAAAATGTACACAAACCTGTATTTTACCAAAGAAATGCACCAATTTGATGGCGCTGAGAAATGCCCTCCCCTGACGTGGATGTAAAAAGCCTGCGATAAATAACTTTTTACGTTTGTTACGTTTGAACCAGGAGCTGAGTAACACCAAAACTACCCAAACACTGAAAAAATAAACCAGAAAATGACCCAAAAAGCTCACCTTGATTTGGGTTGAAAAAATAACCCAGGATTTTTTAGGGTGTTCTTCCAGAGCTGCTGGAGTTTCTTCAGGCCCTTCCTGTCTTCATGAACACACTGTGGCAGACGGATCTCATCCTTCACGCTGTGTTTAGTGCGCTTGAAACCGCATACATGCCCATATGAAGACAAGATCTTAAAGACTGCACAAAGAGTGGCCGTTATCTCACTGTGGAGAATAAAACCATATCTGTATCGCACAGAATGGAGCAGTGAAGCAAAGACCACGGTTTGGCCCGACGGTGGAAGAGTGGCTTTTGTTTTTAGGAGTGCACTGAGGAGCAACAGTTTGAAGAGAGCCTTACTAAGCCAGTTAGATCTTATAAGAATATTTGTATCTACTGAATGACATGTGGTTTAATGACACCATCACCACCGTAAGCACACGTTGCAATGTGTTTGCTAAGCATTAGTGTCTCTGCTGGTGTACAGTGTGTTCCTGACCTGCTGATGTTAGAGTACTAGATGCTCACAAGCCAAAACACAGAATAAAGGAGGACGTGCAGATCTTCGGCGAATGATAAACGGATCTGCTGGGAGTCGGTGATGTTCTGCGGCAGATGCCGTGTGGGTCTGTGATGATGATGATGATGATGATGGTCTTCCTCTGGCTGTGATTCTGCATCCATTAGCTGTCACTGTGAATCTCTATACGACACTCAGCAACCGTGTTCATTAGCAGAATGACAGACGAGCTGACGATGATAACTCACAGCTTCCTGTTGGAACGAGATGAGTGGTAAAAACATCACTTCCTCTACATACAGACGTTCTCCAGTGATGCCCTGAGCTGAAAAACTTTTGCACCCCATAATCAAAGTTTACATTTGGTAATTTGTTTTTGATGGTCCACTTTAGACATCCTACTAACTATAAGCAACTTTGCAACTCATGCCAACTAACTCTCATTGGTGTTAGTAGACAACAGCTCAGCCTTCAGAGAGGATCGTTCAACTCACGGGACGCTTCAGCGCGCAGACGGGTTTCTATCTCATTGGTGTAGATGTAAGTCAACCAAAGGGTCAAATACCTAGGGATCTCCCACAGTGTGACACAATAAACTCCATATAAAACACCTTGTTCTAATTGTATTATTATTATTATTATTATTATTATTATTATTATTGTAGATGCAGCTTTCATGAGCTATCATACAATTTTATACAGCAAATCCAGTTATCACACCACAGGACCGTGTGAAATGAATTAGTGATAGCAGAAAGTAGAAAATGCTCTTTCACTTTTTTAAATATAGACATTTTAACCTGACATCAACATGAAGACGATCTTTCATTTTTCAAGTACCCTTGCAGTCGGCTGTGGATGATTGTCCTCTGGCCTCAGTCAGTAAAGTTCAGCGCTTCAGCAGGAGGTCTCAATGTCTGTTGAGCAGATCCTAAAGGAAACGACCATGACTGCAGGATCTGAAGTGTGTTTGTGCTGTCAAAGAACCTGAGCATCCCATCAGGTCATGAGGGTTATCTCTGGGAATCATGCCCAGCCCATCAGGGATCTGTCCTGATTTATCTGGCTCTGTCTCCGAGCTGCCACAGCCGCTTATCTGCCGTTCTCCACCCTGAAGGAAAAATACACACAAAAATGCCATGATTTCCTTGCACAAAAGGACATTTTTTTGAAGGATCAAAACTGTTGAGCTCCAAAGAACCCCAAACATGTGAAAGCATCATAACAGACTACATTTCAAGTCTTCTGAAGTCATGTGATTCTTTGTGTGAGGAACACACCCAGGTTACACTTTATTTCAATGGTCCACTTTAGGCATTCTGCTAACTATAAGTTACTTTGCAACTACATGTCAACTTATTCTACTAACCCGAACCTAACAGTCTACTAATACTCTAATGAGAGTTAGTTGCAAAGTTACTTATAGATAGTAGAATGAGTGGACTATCCAAATAAAGTATAACCCAGATGCAAATTTACGTCATTATTCACTGATCTTCCCTTCCACCGAAGTTCATCAGTGAATAATAATTCATATTTCATTCGGTTTCTTATACAAGGATTCATATGACCTCAGATGACATGGAAAGCGCTACAGGAGTAAATAATGACAGATTTAGGTTTTTGAGTGAAGCATTGCTTTAATGCGAGGCAAATCGCCAGAGATTTTCCATTTTCAGGCTCGTCTCATCAGAAAGAGCCACATGTGAGGTCATTTCTTCTAAGAGCGCGGGCTGGCCTCAGATGTCCCTCCTGAGCTGAGCACGACTGACGGAACAGATTTTCAAGTAGAAGTCGTGATGTTGAAGTTTTGAGATGCATGTATTAGAAGTACCGTGAAGAAGGCGGTGATGGCAAACCACATTTTATAAATGTATCAGTAAGCAGCAGTTACTGGGACAAGCACTCAGACCCAAGATGAGGAGCTTAGCGAGCGTGGATGGCCATCAAAGTCATCGGAGGTCACGGTTTGACATGAGTTTCAGTGCAATAGCAATAAACCAAGGTTGACAACAGCCTCTTAAACATCTACAGACACTCAAGTCTCAGTTATGCTCAAGTGCTGAAAAGGGCCATAAGTAAACCAATATCCTTCAGAAAGGTCTCGTCAATATAACGGATAAATAATTAAAATGAAATAGTCAAAGCCTGCTTGCGCTGGTTTCGGCCTCATCATGTCCTGATCTCATATATGAAACACCTGTGATTCATAACTGCCCACTAATGCACTCATATTCATGTACTGTAGCCTTGTTGACAAGTTTCATCAACTGATTTTTCCACCGCATATAAATATTGACATCAATATTTGAACCTATTGACTGTAATATATTGAGTAAATTAGAAAATTCTTGGAAATTAATTGTTCTTCCACCATGATCCTTAAAATGAGAGTAATTTATTAAATATAATGAATTAATTCAGTGTTACAGTGGGGAGAACAAGTATTTGATACACTGCGATTTTGCAGGTTTGCCCACTTACAAAACATGTAGAAGTCTGTAATTTTTATCATAGGTACTCTTCAACTGTGAGAGACGGAATCTAAAATCCAGAAAATCACATTGTATGATTTTTAAATAATTAATTACTTAAAAATCATACAATGTGATTTTCTGGATTTTTGTTTTGACATGATTTGAATAACCAGTGTTTCTGGAAATACTCCATATGTCGTGTGTATGGTCGCAATGAGTCTTTTGTGCTGAAAATGACACCTATGAATTTCTGTGAATTTCATTCCATTTGACTTCTACTCTTCATCTTGTTTGCTTCTCAGTTAGGATGCAGGGATTGTGAAATTAGAATTTGTTTTATTATAATCAGTTCTGCATCCATGGATGAAGTCGAATCACATTGTTCTCTGACATCATGATGATGTAAGAGAATCTGAAACGCTTGAAAAGTGGCATAGAATCTGCTTTGTTGCCGGTTCCTGATCAAACGCTCTCTAATATATTCCCAGGGGCCTGAAGGGTTTGGGCAGTGTTTCTCCCCATCTCTCCTTTCACCCCGTTTCCTCCATTTCTCTCTTCTGCACTGATCCACCAGCAGAATGTCGACCAATTACAGACTTTAAGGGTGGCCGAACTGTGTGAGGATACAGAGCTCGTGTGGCAATTGAAGCTTTCTAACTGATGCACATCTTCAGGAGTTGAAGGCATCTGACCCCAGTAAATATGCACTAAACTCTAATCAGCAGTCTGTGTCTCCAAGGTGCTGCATAAGAAGCTTGTATTTTCCCACCTGTATGCACCTAGTGCTGCTAAACCCTGTTTACACATGAAAATCCCTGAAATCAAATTCATTATAGAACAATGAACCCCTGTGTGCTTGGCATTAATCACACCAAATCCCCCTCATAACACACGCAGACTGAATGTCAATGATGGCGGGCCGGAGTGTGTGTTTCTGACGCAGCTGGACTGAACTGAAGCTCTTTACTGGGGTTTCTCTTCAACACTTCTCTCTCTGATTTATCCTTCTCTGTCCTGAGGGATCTTTCTAAATCTCTGTCATTCAGAAAGTGTACATCAGCTGGTAAACACCAGGGGCCTCATTTATAAAACTTTCCGTAGGTTTCATCCTAAAAGTGTACGTACGCACAAAAGCTACCTTTTTTTTTTTGACGCACAAAAAAATTCAGATTTATAAAACCATGTGTACGCCCGAACCTGTGCAAAAATCCCTTTATAAATCACAGCCAGCAGAAGATTGTGTGTACGTTCATCTCCACCCCGTCTCCTCCTCGAAATCACCATATATGAAGCTTACAACGCCTAGTTTTACTATGCATAACCTCATCTGCATATCATTTCCATGCATATTCCCATCCACGTGACACAACACTGTCAAAGGTACAAGACATTGAAAAATATTAAATACGGACTATAAATGCCATTTGTGCCTTACACATTACATCACAAATCATCCAATATCCTTTTTATGTTTTAGAATAAATATATCAAAATATCCATAAAAACAAAATTTTATAAAATACTTCTCAGATAAATCTTTTAGAATAGAGTTGATTCATTCATTTCCACAGGCCAAATGGTATTTTAATTGAAAATATTTAGTTCATTTTAAACAATTCAAATCAAATCAAATTCATGCAGTCAAGTTGTATCCTTCAAATACAGTGGTATTTTTCATAATTTTGTGAAGATGTCTTTACACTCCGTGTCCGTGCAGCTGTGGTTGTACATTAAGCTCTTATCATTGGACCGATTCAAACTGGACAATGGACCGCTCGACCACCGAATCCTGCAGTGTCTGTAATATCGAAGTAAGTGTGCATCACTGATCATCGTTCTCGCTAAAACATATTTTATCATACCATGAAATCTGCAGTTTAGTTTAAAGAGGAATTATTGGAATTAGCCTATATTTAATCCTTGCTGTCATTAAAACAGTGTCACAGGGAAAGTGATCAAAAGTTTCACATTCACGTCTGTCTAAATTCATATCATTTTTGTTTAAATTCTAAGTAATGACTTTATGTAACTTCAGTGCATATCGCCATTAATGAAACTGGAACATTAATGTAAATGTGTACAAACCCGATTCCAAAAAAGTTGGGACACTGTACAAATTGTGAATAAAAAAGGAATGCAATAATTTACAAATCTCATAAACTTATATTTTATTCACAATAGAATATAGATAACATATCAAATGTCGAAAGTGAGACATTTTGAAATGTCATGCCAAATATTGGCTCATTTTGGATTTCATGAAAGCTACACATTCCAAAAAAGTTGGGACAGGTAGCAATAAGAGGCCGGAAAAGTTAAATGTACATATAAGGAACAGCTGGAGGACCAATTTGCAACTTATTAGGTCAATTGGCAACATGATTGGGTATAAAAAGAGCCTCTCAGAGTGGCAGTGTCTCTCAGAAGTCAAGATGGGCAGAGGATCACCAATTCCCCCAATGCTGCGGTGAAAAATAGTGGAGCGATATCAGAAAGGAGTTTCTCAGAGAAAAATTGCAAAGAATTTGAAGTTCTCATCATCTACAGTGCATAATATCATCCAAAGATTCAGAGAATCTGGAACAATCTCTGTGCGTAAGGGTCAAGGCCGGAAAACCATACTGGATGCCCGTGATCTTCGGGCCCTTAGACGGCACTGCATCACATACAGGAATGCTACTGTAATGGAAATCACAACATGGGCTCAGGAATACTTCCAGAAAACATTGTCGGCGAACACAATCCACCGTGCCATTCGCCGTTGCCGGCTAAAACTCTATAGGTCAAAAAAGAAGCCATATCTAAACATGATCCAGAAGCACAGGCATTTTCTCTGGGCCAAGGCTCATTTAAAATGGACTGTGGCAAAGTGGAAAACTGTTCTGTGGTCAGACGAATCAAAATTTGAAGTTCTTTTTGGAAAACTGGGAAGCCATGTCATCTGGACTAAAGAGGACAAGGACAACCCAAGTTGTCATCAGCGCTCAGTTCAGAAGCCTGCATCTCTGATGGTATGGGGTTGCATGAGTGCGTGTGGCATGGGCAGCTTACACATCTGGAAAGGCACCATCAATGCTGAAAGGTATATCCAAGTTCTAGAACAACATATGCTCCATCCAGACGTCGTCTCTTTCAGGGAAGACCTTGCATTTTCCAACATGACAATGCCAGACCACATACTGCATCAATTACAACATCATGGCTGCGTAGAAGAAGGATCCGGGTACTGAAATGGCCAGCCTGCAGTCCAGATCTTTCACCCATAGAAAACATTTGGCGCATCGTAAAGAGGAAGATGCGACAAAGAAGACCTAAGACAGTTGAGCAACTAGAAGCCTGTATTAGACAAGAATGGGACAACATTCCTATTCCTAAACTTGAGCAACTTGTCTCCTCAGTCCCCAGACGTTTGCAGACTGTTATAAAAAGAAGAGGGGATGCCACACAGTGGTAAACATGGCCTTGTCCCAACTTTTTTGAGATGTGTTGATGCCATGAAATTTAAAATCAACTTATTTTTCCCTTAAAATTATACATTTTCTCAGTTTAAACATTTGATATGTTATCTATGTTGTATTCTGAATGAACTGAAACTTCCACATCATTGCATTCTGTTTTTATTCACAATTTGTACAGTGTCCCAACTTTTTTGGAATCGGGTTTGTATATAAAAATGAAAACAGAGTTTAAAATTGTTCTTAGGCTAATTAATTTTCTTACTCTAGTAAAAGAGTTTGCGTGCATGTGCGCAAATTTTCCCGTCAAGTTTGTTTTTATAAGTCACAACTTATGCGTCGGAAGTGGCATACGCCTCTTTCATGGCCTGTTTTGTGCGTACGCAACGGTTATAAATGAGGCCCCAGGTCTGTGCGTTTATTTTTGCACCTTGACCTTGGCATAAATGAGAGGGAGGTTGAGCTGCTTCTGGAAACTCTTCAGATTGCAGGAAAGCAATTCAGATTCAGTCAACCTTTGAGCGAGGGTCTTCCAATGTTTCCCATGATGTTGACTGTTAGCTGGAAACAGGAGTAGCCTTGTGAGAAATAAGAAATACACTTTAACATACTTTTAAACATATACTTACTTAGGGGTACCCTGAACTTAGTGATTCAGGTTATATTTTTTATTTCTTATGAATATTTAAATTCCTTTTCTGTGTAAAGCACTTTGAATTACCATTGTGTATGAAATGTGCTATATAAATAAACTTGCCTTGCCTTACATGGGCGCAGGTTTGATCTTGATATTGGTGGGGACATGAAAGCAGTATCCCCCCCAAAAAGCTGTTTTTACCACAATGTCATGTCCCGAACACCAGCGGCTGCACACAGACCTTTGAACTCTGCATCCACGGATTGAACTGAGATTTAATGTGGCGCAGGAACCTGGGTGTGCTCTTTGATACCAATCTTTCATTTGAAAGCCACGTTTCTAGCATCTGTAAAACCGCATTCTTCCATCCAAATTACAACATATGCTTTCAATGCAAAATGCTGAACAGTTAGTTCATGCGTTCATGACCTCAAGGCTAGATTATTGTAATGCTCTACTGGGTGGTTGCCCTGCTCGCTTAATAAACAAACTCCAGCTGGTCCAAAACGCAGCAGCTCGAGTTCTTACTAGAACCAGGAAGTATGACCATATTAGCCCGGTTCTGGCAACACTGCACTGGCTCCCTATTAAACATCGTATACATTTTGCTAATTATTTACAAAGCACTAAATGGTTTAGCTCCCCAGTACTTGCGATCTCAAAACTCTGGCCAGTTGATAATACCTAGAATATCAAAATCAACTGCAGGCGGTCGATCCTTTTCCTATTTAGCACCTAAACTCTGGAACAGTCTTCCTAGCATTGTTTGGGAAGCAGACACACTCTGCTCAGTTTAAATCTAGACTAAAAACACATCTCTTTAACCTGGCATACACATAGAACATTATCAATTTCTATTATTTAAATCACTACTGCTTGTGGACTCATCTTCCCAAAATCCATTTCAGAAAAAAAACGAAACCTCCAATATTGCAGATTGTATATCCCTGGTTCACCCTCAGCAGCAGGCTTGCATTTCTATTATTATTAAGTTTCTGTGCCAGGTTGTAGAAGTATTAAAATAAGACTTCATATAATTAAATAAATAATTACATAAAAAGTAATGCATCTAATCCTGCCCTCTGAGCTGAGTGTGTATATCTGGTAATAATGGAAACCCTAACCCTCTCCTCTCCTCTCCTCTCCTCTCCTCTCCTCTCCTCTCCTCTCCTCTCCTCTCCTCTCCTCTCCTCTCCTCTCCTCTCCTCTCCTCTCCTCTCCTCTCCTCTCCTCTCCTCTCCTCCCCTCCTCTCCTCTCCTCTCCTCTCCTCTCCTCTCCTCTCCTCTCCTCCCCCTCCTCCTTCAATCCTCTCCTCTCCTCCTTCAATCCTCTCCCCTCCTCTCCTCTCCTCTTCTCTCCTCCTCTCCTCTCCTCTCCTCTCCTCTCCTCTCCCTTCTGCAATATATTACAGTCATTTTGCTGTTTATATCTTCGGCACACAGTGCAGTTATGCTTCAGGCCACCTGAGTTTGGGTGCCAGTCAGCTCTTGGAACTGTCCTGTATAAATAAAGGCCAAAATGGCTGAGTCAAAAAAATTGTACAGTACAGTGACAATGAAGTGAAGTCAGTAGGACTATAGCACTTTAGACGCATACGTGTGCAGCTGGTATTTTTGTTGTTCTTCTGTACAAAATAGGTGTTATTTAAGTTGTATTGACAGGATTTATCCCACTAAATAACTGATATCAGTCTTTCTTTTGGGTCTCCTCTAGTGTTGAACTTTACAGGCAATAGCAGCTGTAACGCTTAATATTTTGTCTGTCGCTTGGTCTCTGCTTCTGGAGAGAAACTGCTTACCGCAGGACTCCCTGTCAGGACACAGTGTTATTTTTAGAGCAGCAGCTTTGTTTGGGAAGTGTTTCCCAGCGGTAGTGCAGATTATCTGCTGGATCTCGCACTCTTGGAGGCCTCGTTGTTGGACGCGTTCGAGAACCTCGCTGTTTTAATCTCTCAGTGTGGCTGTAAGTGATAATACACTCACCTAAAGGATTATTAGGAACACCATACTAATACTGTGTTTGACCCCCTTTCGCCTTCAGAACTGCCTTAATTCTACGTGGCATTGATTCAACAAGGTGCTGAAAGCATTCTTTAGAAATGTTGGCCCATATTGATAGGATAGCATCTTGCAGTTGATGGAGATTTGTGGGATGCACATCCAGGGCACGAAGCTCCCGTTCCACCACATCCCAAAGATGCTCTATTGGGTTGAGATCTGGTGACTGTGGGGGCCATTTTAGTACAGTGAACTCATTGTCATGTTCAAGAAACCAATTTGAAATGATTGGAGCTTTGTGACATGGTGCATTATCCTGCTGGAAGTAGCCATCAGAGGATGGGTACATGGTGGTCATAAAGGGATGGACATGGTCAGAAACAATGCTCAGGTAGGCCGTGGCATTTAAACGATGCCCAATTGGCACTAAGGGGCCTAAAGTGTGCCAAGAAAACATCCCCCACACCATTACACCACCAGCACCAGCCTGCACAGTGGTAACAAGGCATGATGGATCCATGTTCTCATTCTGTTTACGCCAAATTCTGACTCTACCATCTGAATGTCTCAACAGAAATCGAGACTCATCAGACCAGGCAACATTTTTCCAGTCTTCAACTGTCCAATTTTGGTGAGCTCGTGCAAATTGTAGCCTCTTTTTCCTATTTGTAGTGGAGATGAGTGGTACCCGGTGGGGTCTTCTGCTGTTGTAGCCCATCCGCCTCAAGGTTGTGCGTGTTGTGGCTTCACAAATGCTTTGCTGCATACCTCGGTTGTAACGAGTGGTTATTTCAGTCAAAGTTGCTCTTCTATCAGCTTGAATCAGTCGGCCCATTCTCCTCTGACCTCTAGCATCAACAAGGCATTTTCGCCCACAGGACTGCCGCATACTGGATGTTTTTCACTTTTCACACCATTCTTTGTAAACTCTAGAAATGGTTGTGCGTGAAAATCCCAGTAACTGAGCAGATTGTGAAATACTCAGACCGGCCCGTCTGGCACCAACAACCATGCCACGCTCAAAATTGCTTAAATCACCTTTCTTTCCCATTCTGACATTCAGTTTGGAGTTCAGGAGATTGTCTTGACCAGGGCCACACCCCTAAATGCATTGAAGCAACTGCCATGTGATTGGTTGATTAGATAATTGCATTAATGAGAAATTGAACAGGTGTTCCTAATAATCCTTTAGGTGAGTGTAGATTATAATGGCAGAGCTCATCCCACAGTGACCGCAGCTCAACCTCAATCTGCCATCCTTACGGATCGCTTCAGTCCAATCTAGAGGGATGAACGGAGCGGCTCCTCACTCCTTTCAGCAGATCATTTTATGGTCAGCCCTTGGACCGGGCGTCTTTGGCTTCTCTGACTCTGAGACAAAGCCGATCCTCTGGAAAATTTCCTCAGCAGGATGCTGAACTGATCCGTTCAGTATTAAAGTGCTGTGTCTCTTCCTTTGCAGAGAAATTGCCAGTTGATTCTGCTTTCAGAAGAGGAGCTTTTAGTGTGACGTCCAGAGCGAGAGAGATTGAAGTGGATTAGTTTCTTTTCCGACCTCTGCGTCCAAAAAGGCATACGCTATGAAAGCATCTCTCCCTCTCTGCGGTGTGGATTTTAAATATTCATGCACTGATAATTCATTTACAATGCAGATTTTTCACATACTCCAAGGATTAGGCTGATCACGGTCCTGCTGTAGACACTGTGCTGCATCGTTCTAGAGGAAAAGCTTCCCTCTGCTTTCAAAAGCGTCCATGTATCCTGCCCTTTAGTACATATTTAGCCACTGTTTCCTGTTTTCCTGAGATGAATGGGAATGCTAATGGACAGAGGTCTCCAGGTCTCATATTGTACATCAAACTGTTATTTCATATGTGTTGAGGGTTAGTTCCCTTTAAGACGAGAGGGGGGAGAAAATGATGGTGTAGCTCAGCAAACAGAAATGCTCTATTATTAGAGTAAAAGTGAGGCCACTGGGATGATTTTCACCTCTTAGCAACAGCTCTGTGCGTCTGGCTCTGCTCACATGATAATGGAGCACATATTCGTGAGTCTATTCATAGTTCATTAACACTCTTCAGCTCGTGCACAGGCCGCTTTGTTTGCTCTGCCTACGCCTCTGCAGCATTCTGTAGGAGGAAGAACAAACTCAATCTGAGCTGCACTTTGACTCACTTTATTTTCTTTCTCTGCCCTTGATCCTCTGCTCATGTGAGTCATAACATGCCTTTTTATGTTGTTTTAATGTTTTTTAAAGTTCACTTATTATGTTGATGAAGTTGCACAAATACACCAAATATGCACAAATACGCAAATGATTATTTTCATTGTGACACTAGTGATTTTACCCAGTTATGTAGTGATTGGTACTCACGGCACCGGTGACGCTGTGATTTTTGGGTCACGTGTCACTTAAGGTGTGGTTATGAGTACATCAGATAACCACTTATAATACTGATAATATATGACAATGCCAAGGTCTCTGGAGCATGGTTTGGTGAAGTGATATTTAGGTTCCACGTGGTCAAGTGAGCAGGATCTGTGGGATGCTGATCTCCTGGGGCACCAAACGGTCCTAAAATCAGGAACACGCAGATGAAAGAACCTTGAAGTGAAGGTTTGCTTTCCTGAGATTAACCTGGTTGCAAATGTCTCTGTGTGTCCTCTAAGAGGTGTCTGGCTGTTGTCCTAGCATCTTTATCTGATGCTGTTGGACAGTTTCTTTGTGTTAGTCCACCAATATCCAATCAAAATGCAGCAAACCTTTGTGCTAATTTTCAAGGTTATAATTTTATTATTGAGGTCTGCTGTAGAATACATTTACATGACTTAAAGTTCAAACACCACATTATTTTTCTCGTTGCTGCAGCAGCTCTTTTCCCTCAGTCTGAAACACTGTTTCATTTCACGTCTCTTTAAATCGCACCTTTCCAGAAAAACCCAGTCTGCTCTGATTGGTCAACCGCTTTGAGTATGTGTCAGAAATGTAACGTTCCTGAGGCTTCATGAGAAACTGTATTTTTGCTTAGTAACTTTGCAGATTGTTTTCATGTACAAATAGCTACATTACACACTAAACAAATTCAAAAATAATATTTTTTTATTCTGTTCTTTTTGTACCATATTTTTCTCTATCCCATACAACATGCATCCATAATGGCATCAGCTCATAAACGGCAACATTACTTCACAAACGCTTTTTGAATGCAGTCGTCTCTGGTATCGTCTGCTTCCATGAGACTCTTCAAGGACCAAACAATGCCTTCTAAATTCACCTAACCCTTCACATGAAGAACTGCTGAGATCATGTTTCTAAGCAGTGCATATGCTCCCTCATGAGATTTTTTTGTTTATTTGTGTTTGTTTGTTTTTGCAAAATGGTCTTTTGTGGTCTCATCCACACATGCAACATTGGTTGATAACATAA
Organism: Coreius guichenoti; assembly: GCA_039654105.1. NCBI lineage: Eukaryota > Metazoa > Chordata > Actinopteri > Cypriniformes > Gobionidae > Coreius > Coreius guichenoti. The sequence continues at coordinate 131,578 of CM077185.1, forward strand.
CGGCACTAAAGTAATAGCCTAGTTAACAGTCACTTGTTTACAAAGTGCCATGGGAAGTCAAACTATCTTTACTTAAAATGTTCTTACTGAACATGTTAATTTCCTGTCATCCCTTGGAATATCTGAAAGCCAGATTTTTCCTAATATCTGTCATTATTAGCAGAACACATTTTACACATGGGGAAAACCAATCTATAGCATTTATGAAGAATAGCAACCTACATATTTAGAAAATATAGCAACAACATGCCACAGTTGTAATATAAATCTTTAGTGAGTATCTATTATACAAATTATACAAGTTAGTCAAAATTTAACACAATAAATGCAATAGAATGTGATAAATTAAAGGTGGTCATGAGTGGGGTTAGGGTTAGTATTTAATGTTGGTGCAGGATGATGTTTCCCCTCTTTTCATCAGTCTTTTTAGTGGCTGTTTTAGATCATGTTCGACTTTCTCCGTTTACTACACTCTCAATAGAATTCAAATGAGTTGCACATTTTATCATCAGTGATGAGATCAAATCTTATCACACTTTTGGAGCGAGTTGGTGAACGCTTACTGTGATTCTCGCACCACTCATGCAAAAATTAAACAATTGGGCTTCAGTCACAGTCATATTGCGCAGATAATTGATCCCTTCAGTTCATACGGCTTATAAAAGCTCAGAGTACCGGCAACATGTGAGAAGTGCCGGTGTTGTGCAGAATTCTGACCCCCACCAAATTATTACCCCCTAGTATTGGTAGGTTTAGGATTAGGGGAGGGGTTAGGATTAGGCAATCAGGTAGTGACTTCAACGAGGGGGGTAATAATTTGGCAGGGGGGTCGAAATTTGGCACAACACCAGTATACAAGAAAAAGTGAGGGTACACTACAGATGAAAATATAGAAGTGCCGGTACTGCGTATGGTGTGTATCTGCCCACTTCAAACACTGTTTCTAATCATTTAGTAACGTTACTGACATACTGTTTCTTCAGATCTTCAGGTTTTGTTATTGTGTTGAGTGTTGAGTGCAGTCTCTGAATCATTATTAGTATTATGATCAGTCAGTGATGCTTATGACTGTTTACTTTTGCGAATTCAGTAATTGTGCTGTAAATATTTACAAGTAATTGTGCTCCTACTGTCACTGACACTAATCACATTACATAAAGATTATTGGTGGGTTTTCACAAGCCCTGTGAGATCCTGCTGGGCTATAAAGCTGCTCACGGAAGTGGGACGTGACTTTCTGTTACCCGAACATTAAAGGTGCTGTATGCGATTTCAGACATTCTGCTGGTGGTAACGTGGTTATGAAGAGATAGAGTTTAAAGGGGCTTATCCTACACTCTTGGAGCATATAAGCCCACTTATCATGTTAGTCAAGGTTTCTGTGTGTGGCTTCATGAAAGGTTGATTTGACTGAACGTGAAGAAGGTAGAGAGAGAGAGAGAGAGAGAGAGAGAGAGAGAGAGAGAGAGAGAGAGAGATAGATAGAGAGAGAGAGAGATAGAGAGAGAGAGAGAGAGAGAGAGAGAGAGAGAGAGAGAGAGAGAGAGAGAGAGAGAAAAGTGTCATGTTTTCTCCTTATACACATGAATCAGCCGATTGTTACCTGGAAAAGGGTTATAAAAGGTCATTTGTTACTGCTAACAGATGACAGTCCCATCAGGATTTCACAGACCTTTTCTGATTTTTTTTGTGGCCCAAAATGGCTCAAAAATCGGGGTGATATTTGCAGGAAATGTTGCAGGGCCTACCTCATATCTGAGCTTTTCTTTTCTTTATAAAGTCCTGAAACTCTGTATGGCCAGTTCATCCCTGTTCATTTTACGATTTGAAAGGACATTTGAAAACACATTGATTGATTTGTTTGGGTTTGGAATTATGGATTTTGATCTGGTTAGTGTTTTGTGGAAAAATTGTGGAAATAAGACAAAAGTACAAGCTGCCTTAATGTGGCGATTGGTTGAATTTGGATGAATTCCGCAGGGACTGAGATGAGATTAGCGTCCGTTATGGTGAAATAACAGTGTGATGCTGCAGTTGTTAGACTGAAAAGAGGTTTAACCCTCTGGACCCTAAGGATATTTTGTGGCCCTGAAGAAGTTTGACATGCTCTGACATTTGTGTTTTTTTCAGTTGCTTTAAAGCATATTAATGGCTAAAGTCTGATTACACTGTATTCAGCACAAACAGGGCTACAGTAATATGTGAGCAACATGTACATAAAAGTTAGTAGTTTTGAGAAAATAATGTTTATGCGTAGTTTTTGAAAAAACTAAAATGTTAAATCACTGAAATCAGGCCATATAACACACAGTAAACATTTGTTCACAAGGCTTTTCAGAACTGGATGTTGTTGCCTAGAGCTTTTTCTTTAAAACAATGTGAAAACCATTTTGATCACTCATTCATACAAAACAATATAGTCATTTAACTTCTGTAAGACACTTATTGTGAGAATGGCTGTATGCGGGGAGGGTGTGGACCATCATGAATAATGCTGAGATTCACACCTGAGGCGTCATCGACTCCTACCCTGAATATCAATGAGGAATGTGACAGAGGGAACTCTAGAGAATGCATGTGAGGAGACTTCATGATTGAATGTACTGTTTGTAGCTTATTCACAAAATCATGTTTCATTTAAAAGAAGTAATCTGACTATACGTTTTCTTTACATGAAGACTTTAGACCTACAGTATCGTTCAAAAGTTCTAGATCTGTATGTTTTTTTTTGTTTTTTTTTTAAATAAGTCTCTTCTGCTCACCAAGGCTGGATTTATTTGATCCAAAATAGTAAAAACAGTAATATTGTGGAATATTTTTACAATTTAAAATAAATGTTTTCTATGTGAATACATGGTAAAGTGTAATTTATTCCTGTGATCAAAGCTGAATTTATCATCATTACTCCAGTCTTCAGTGTCACATGATCCTTCACAAATCATTCTGATATGATTTGCTCAACAAACATTTATGATTATTATGAATGTTGAAAACAGTTGTGTAATTTTTTTCAGGATTCTTTGATAAATCAAAGATTTAACCCAGAGGGAACGGAAAGTTCAAAAGAATAACATTTATCTGATTTTTATCAATATAAGGCATCTTTGTGAATAAAAGTATTAATTTCTTTCAAAAAATGTTTTTTGAGCAGAAAATCAGCATATTACAATGATTTCTGAAGGATCATGTGAAACTGAAGTAAATAAAATGGAATAAATTGCATTTTAAAAATATATCCAAATAGAAAACAATTATTTTAAATTATAAAAATACTTCGCAATATTACTGTTCTTGCTGTATTTTGGATCAAATAAATGCAGCCTTGTTAAGCAGAAGATATTTTTTTGAAAACATTAGAAAATCTAAAACTTTTGAACGGTAGTGTATAGCTACTTGGATTTACACATGAAAACGACACATAGAGCAGTGGTAAAAAAATACAGCGCAAAAGAGACGTTGAGGGCAAAAGTGCAAACGGACAGTGCAAGATGAACGAAAACTAATTAGTCTCTCTATTTGAGCGCGCTTGTCGCGCGTCTACATTTAAAATAACGAACTTGAGCGCGCAAAAGACGCAACATGTGAACGGCCCCTTAGTCTGTGGTTACATCAGCGTACCAGTCAATAAACGGGACAGTCATGTACGGGACATTTAGGCCCAATAAACGGGATAGTTGGCAACCCTACTTTTATATCATGCTGTGTTTAATATTATAGAGCATAAAATATCCCCATGTCGTACGTGTATCTTTATTTAGCATTGAAAGGTTGCCTACCTATTTCATATTTCAACATGTTTCCGTTGATTTCACACATTTTAGTCTAGCCATAGTTCAACTAGTAGCCTACAATGTGAAGTTTATGCATCAATAACGCTAATATAAGTGAGAAGAAATGTTTTACCTTAAAAATTCTCATAAATCACGTTCTGTTTCTTCTGAGGTAAATCCAAGGTAAACTCACAACGTGTCTTCCAAACTCTATGAAAATCAGAAGAATGAAGAAGCTGATTCTTTGTTTTGAGTTGATGGGGGGCGTTTACAGGTTCGCGTTCCTTCCTTGTGGACGATTTGCATGTGAATCGCTTTGCGCGCGCGTGGGTGTGGTCACATTAAAGTTAATGAGGCGCTGCTGGAGGAACTGTACCTCTCGCTGTTTTCATACGGATTACATAAACAGAGAATATTTGTTTTTTAAATAAATGACTTCATTTAAAAGTAGACATTCCAAGCTTTATAAAGAGATATCTGTCGTGTCTGTGTGGGAAATATTCTCTGAGTTCTGAGTTCATTTTCAGACACATTTCAGAGTAGACATCACAGGGAGACAGACGGGAGAACGCGCATCCTGTTTGTTTTCTTTATTTAGCGAAAGCACAACATTTAGTTTTTATTTTGAGTGTACATAAAAAAAGTAGACACTTTAAGCTTTGTAAAGACATGTCGTTCATGTCTGTGAGGCCAAAAATGACGGAGTATTTTAAGTTGTTTTACACTGTCATGAGGAAAAATCCAGCAAAACGCGCGGGCGCGTTCTTCGGGTTCAGGGGGTTAATGGTACAACCCTCCAGGAACACCAGAAGACAGTGTCACCTGCCCGACCGTTGGGGTCCATTTATAAAAGTCCCCTCATTCTGTCAGTGTCCTGACGGGACGGTGTCTTAAATTCAGGCAGACATGAAAGCATTCCAAAGGCTAATGTGTCAAACGGGGCTTTTATTGTGTCAGGCCTCATCCCCAGGCAGACCCAGAGGGCTGATCATTTCAATAATTAAAGTGACGCACAGCAGCATCATTACGCAGCACTCACTCGCACTAGCCCAAAATGTGCTGATGTAGGGTGTTTTAAAGAGGACATACCTATCTGGCAATGACAAATGAATTAAAGATCATTCTTGTTCAATTTCAGTTTTATTTCACTTTGTTATTTGGAAGACTAATTCTTGCTAAGTTAGCTAGGGTTTAGAATTTTGAGTAGTGTGTGTACAATGATACTAAAAGACAAATTTAGTACACTTAATAATGACGCATACTATGTACAGGCGAGCAGATGAACCCTGAATATAAACACAACACGCAGTTTCTCATGAAGCGCTTCTCCATAGAAAACCATAATAAAGAAAACACTTGATCCATTGAGCCATTGAGCGTGTTGCGTTGCGTGTTGCGTATAGTATGCGTCATTAATAAGTTGTATACTGAATCTGATCTTTTGATATCACAGTTTTAGTACATTATGGCACTTTAAGAGTTTTTCACGTTAAGCGTTTTAGAATGTCCCGCTGTTTTTAGTGATTGAAATACTGCAGCAGCAGCTGTAAATGGATCACATATTCCTAAAATTTGCATTTTGTTCACATATTTTAGTTTTTCTTCTATTGAGAGGTGATCTGAATATTGGTATTGTAGTGATGGACCTGTGTGTGATGTGTTGGACGGGTCAGAGATGAAGTGTAGTGATGGACCTGTGTGTGATGTGCTGGACGGGTGAGAGATGAAGTGTAGTGATGGACCTCAGTGTGATGTGTTGGACGGGTCAGAGATGAAGTGTAGTGATGGACCTGTGTGTGATGTGTTGGACGGGTCAGAGATGAAGTGTAGTGATGGACCTCAGTGTGATGTGTTGGACGGGTCAGAGATGAAGTGTAGTGATGGACCTGTGTGTGATGTGTTGGACGGGTCAGAGATGAAGTGTAGTGATGGACCTGTGTGTGATGTGTTGGACGGGTCAGAAATGAAGTGTAGTGATGGACCTCAGTGTGATGTGTTGGACGGGTCAAAGATGAAGTGTAGTGATGGACCTCAGTGTGATGTGTTGGACGGGTCAGAGATGAAGTGTAGTGATGGACCTCAGTGTGATGTGTTGGACGGGTCAGAGATGAAGTGTAGTGATGGACCTGTGTGTGATGTGCTGGACGGGTCAGAGATGAAGTGTAGTGATGGACCTGTGTGTGATGTGCTGGACGGGTCAGAGATGAAGTGTAGTGATGGACCTCAGTGTGATGTGTTGGACGGGTCAGAGATGAAGTGTAGTGATGGACCTGTGTGTGATGTGTTGGACGGGTCAGAGATGAAGTGTAGTGATGGACCTCAGTGTGATGTGTTGGACGGGTCAGAGATGAAGTGTAGTGATGGACCTGTGTGTGATGTGTTGGACGGGTCAGAGATGAAGTGTAGTGATGGACCTGTGTGTGATGTGTTGGACGGGTCAGAGATGAAGTGTAGTGATGGACCTGTGTGTGATGTGTTGGACGGGTCAGAGATGAAGTGTAGTGATGGACCTCAGTGTGATGTGTTGGACGGGTCAGAGATGAAGTGTAGTGATGGACCTCAGTGTGATGTGTTGGACGGGTCAGAGATGAAGTGTAGTGATGGACCTCAGTGTGATGTGTTGGACGGGTCAAAGATGAAGTGTAGTGATGGACCTCAGTGTGATGTGTTGGACGGGTCAGAGATGAAGTGTAGTGATGGACCTCAGTGTGATGTGTTGGACGGGTCAGAGATGAAGTGTAGTGATGGACCTGTGTGTGATGTGTTGGACGGGTCAGAGATGAAGTGTAGTGATGGACCTGTGTGTGATGTGCTGGACGGGTCAGAGATGAAGTGTAGTGATGGACCTGTGTGTGATGTGCTGGACGGGTCAGAGATGAAGTGTAGTGATGGACCTGTGTGTGATGTGTTGGACGGGTCAGAGATGAAGTGTAGTGATGGACCTGTGTGTGATGTGTTGGACGGGTCAGAGATGAAGTGTAGTGATGGACCTGTGTGTGATGTGTTGGACGGGTCAGAGATGAAGTGTAGTGATGGACCTCAGTGTGATGTGTTGGACGGGTCAGAGATGAAGTGTAGTGATGGACCTCAGTGTGATGTGTTGGACGGGTCAGAGATGAAGTGTAGTGATGGACCTCAGTGTGATGTGTTGGACGGGTCAGAGATGAAGTGTAGTGATGGACCTCAGTGTGATGTGTTGGACGGGTCAGAGATGAAGTGTAGTGATGGACCTGTGTGTGATGTGTTGGACGGGTCAGAGATGAAGTGTAGTGATGGACCTGTGTGTGATGTGCTGGACGGGTCAGAGATGAAGTGTAGTGATGGACCTCAGTGTGATGTGTTGGACGGGTCAGAGATGAAGTGTAGTGATGGACCTGTGTGTGATGTGTTGGACGGGTCAGAGATGAAGTGTAGTGATGGACCTGTGTGTGATGTGTTGGACGGGTCAGAGATGAAGTGTAGTGATGGACCTGTGTGTGATGTGTTGGACGGGTCAGAGATGAAGTGTAGTGATGGACCTGTGTGTGATGTGTTGGACGGGTCAGAGATGAAGTGTAGTGATGGACCTGTGTGTGATGTGTTGGACGGGTCAGAGATGAAGTGTAGTGATGGACCTCAGTGTGATGTGTTGGACGGGTCAGAGATGAAGTGTAGTGATGGACCTGTGTGTGATGTGTTGGACGGGTCAGAGATGAAGTGTAGTGATGGACCTGTGTGTGATGTGTTGGACGGGTCAGAGATGAAGTGTAGTGATGGACCTGTGTGTGATGTGTTGGACGGGTCAGAGATGAAGTGTAGTGATGGACCTGTGTGTGATGTGCTGGACGGGTCAGAGATGAAGTGTAGTGATGGACCTCAGTGTGATGTGTTGGACGGGTCAGAGATGAAGTGTAGTGATGGACCTGTGTGTGATGTGTTGGACGGGTCAGAGATGAAGTGTAGTGATGGACCTGTGTGTGATGTGTTGGACGGGTCAGAGATAAAGTGTAGTGATGGACCTCAGTGTGATGTGTTGGACGGGTCAAAGATGAAGTGTAGTGATGGACCTCAGTGTGATGTGTTGGACGGGTCAGAGATGAAGTGTAGTGATGGACCTCAGTGTGATGTGTTGGACGGGTCAGAGATGAAGTGTAGTGATGGACCTCAGTGTGATGTGTTGGACGGGTCAGAGATGAAGTGTAGTGATGGACCTGTGTGTGATGTGTTGGACGGGTCAGAGATGAAGTGTAGTGATGGACCTGTGTGTGATGTGCTGGACGGGTCAGAGATGAAGTGTAGTGATGGACCTCAGTGTGATGTGTTGGACGGGTCAGAGATGAAGTGTAGTGATGGACCTGTGTGTGATGTGTTGGACGGGTCAGAGATGAAATGTAGTGATGGACCTCAGTGTGATGTGTTGGACGGGTCAGAGATGAAGTGTAGTGATGGACCTGTGTGTGATGTGTTGGACGGGTCAGAGATGAAGTGTAGTGATGGACCTGTGTGTGATGTGTTGGACGGGTCAGAGATGAAGTGTAGTGATGGACCTCAGTGTGATGTATTGGACGGGTCAGAGATGAAGTGTAGTGATGGACCTGTGTGTGATGTGTTGGACGGGTCAAAGATGAAGTGTAGTGATGGACCTCAGTGTGATGTGTTGGACGGATCAGAGATGAAGTGTAGTGATGGACCTCAGTGTGATGTGTTGGACGGGTCAGAGATGAAGTGTAGTGATGGACCTGTGTGTGATGTGTTGGATGGGTCAGAGATGAAGTGTAGTGATGGACCTCAGTGTGATGTGTTGGACGGGTCAGAGATGAAGTGTAGTGATGGACCTCAGTGTGATGTGCTGGACGGGTCAGAGATGAAGTGTAGTGATGGACCTGTGTGTGATGTGTTGGACGGGTCAGAGATGAAGTGTAGTGATGGACCTCAGTGTGATGTGTTGGACGGGTCAGAGATGAAGTGTAGTGATGGACCTCAGTGTGATGTGTTGGACGGGTCAAAGATGAAGTGTAGTGATGGACCTCAGTGTGATGTGCTGGACGGGTCAGAGATGAAGTGTAGTGATGGACCTGAGTGTGATGTGTTGGACGGGTCAGAGATGAAGTGTAGTGATGGACCTCAGTGTGATGCCAGGTGTAAATGGCCCCGGATCACTGGAACCACATTTGGAGGTTGTCTGGGATGCATTACCACCACTTTTAAATGCAACAGTTGTTTTGAATGATTCATCAATGTGTTTATAATATGGAAGTCATGATTTGCCTTTTGCGTTGGAATAAAAGTCTAAATTCAATCCAGCTAAAAATATCCGGATACGAATGTGTTAATTCCAGATATACTGTAAAGGGCTTCTGATCAATGTCCATCCTGGACCCAAATATGTGAGATAACCGTGATCATTGTGCACTTTAGATTTCAGTCTCCAATCTGAATCTCTCTTTAGTGCAGTAGGGTGTTATGTGAGTGCTCCTAATGAAGTCAGACGTCTCAGTTACCTGCCCCGTGGACTTACTTAATAAACTTATGAAGTATAGATGCAACTGGAGCTCTTTTGGCCTACTGAATTTATGTATTTATTTGGCAGACACTTTCATCCAAAGCAACTTACAGTGTACTTAAAGAGATACTCCACCCAAATCATAAACAGTTGTGATCAAAAGTTTGCATACTCTTTGCAGAACCTGCGAAAATGTTAATAATTTTAACAAAATAAGAGGAATCATAAAAGTTGCATGTTATTTTTTATTTAGCACTGTCCTGAATAAGCTAACAGATTTTTACATATAGTCCACAAGACAAAATAATAACTGAATTTATAAAAATGACCCCGTTCAAAAATGTACATACTCTTGAATCTTAATATGTAATCGACGACTGTTTCTATGTGTTGTGATGGTTGTCCTTGAGTCCCTTGTTTGTCCTGTGCAGGTCCTGCATATTCTTTGGATTTCTTGAGGTGTTTGTGTATTAAACTTGCCTTGTATGTAACATGAACAAAACAATTCAACCATTATTCACAGTTATTTCTATAGCAATTAATTGTCAGCCATGGTCATGGCCAGACTCCAAACAGTCTGTTTTTCCTCTTTCTTTCTTCTATTTTATCTTCTTTCTTTTGCTAAGCATGTGGTTTGTAGTACAGTTTGCACTATTGACCGCAATTAGGACCAGCTCATTAACTGAAGTATCAAGCATCCTCTGTTTTTCAGACTTTAATTAGGGAAAATCCTCCTCCCAGTGTCTCTGTGTCTCTCTGTCATGGTCTGAAGGTGATGAGGCCTGTGCACGGACAAATGTCTCACATCTAGCGCATGTTAATGAGCTTGTGGGGGAATAATGTGTAATAAGCCTCCAGTGAAGTAAAAATCCATAATGATAATGTTAGTTAGCTTCACGCTGGTTCACCAGAAGCCATTGCCCAGACCACCCATCAATGTCAGGGTCTTAGCAGATACAGATACTCAAGACCTCCCAAATATACCTTGTAGTTGATGTTACCTTTAGGGTGAAATCAGTTCTCCAAATGTTTGTTCAGACACTTCACACATCCTGTGTCTGCCACGTCCACAGGTTTCTGGGCGAGAGCAGCCCCTCAATGCCTTTGAGCCGATTTCTGCAGAGCATCACGTGCCACTCTATAGGCACTATATAGGCACTTTTGAAGCAACATACAATACAGAAGTAAAGTTCTTGTAAAAGTAAAAAAAACATCTGCATGTTCCCCACCCAGTGACAACATTTGGATCAGTATCAGTGGATCAGTGGATACAGATGATGCACTTTAGCCTTTGGTTCTGTGTAGATTAATTATCATTTAGATGAAAATGTGTCACTCTAGATTTCATGATGACGAAGTTGTAATTATTCTCAGTAGCTCATTCAAAACCATTTTTATTTTTGCCCAAATATTCAGTGTGGTTGAAAGCAAATCCCTTTATTTTCTGTACACAACAGAAATGCTGTGAGTTGAAAGCACAACATTAACTTGCTGTTGAAGTTATAGAGCTGTCCCAGACATGAGATGTGTAAAACAGGCCTTACTATCTCTCACGGCTCTGGACTTATCTCTTTCATGGCATCCTACAGTACACACTTGTAACACACATTATTAGGGACGTCCCGAGCCAATTTCAAGGATCGGTATCTTAAGCCTGATCCTTTATTTTACGTCAGCTGTCACACAGGTGTCGTGCAGTAGGTGGCGCTATGCAGCTTCAAGTGGGTTTGACAACCGCCGTTAAAAACTCAAATGTGCATGCATGACTCTGGAGAACCAATGAGGTCTGTTCTAGCACATCACACACGCGTTTGGCTTCCGTGTTTAGCATATTTGATGCCACTTTTGTAACGAATCACTCAAAAATAATTTACTTCTTATTTTTATCTACCGTCAGGCTGTCTATGACTTTATTGCCATAACATGTTGATATGGGTCTTGCTTCGGACGTGACTGACAGACTGGCATTCTGACACCGCAAGCTTCAGGCCTCTAACCTTTTTTTTGTTGCAATTATTCTGCTTATTGTACATATAAAAACAAGAAGTTTAAAAAACAAGAAACAAGAAGACTGTAAATTGTTATTCAACTTGTGATAAGCATATTCATTTTTAAGATGAGCTGCTAATAGTCCTAAAAAAACATAAACCTCTTTTGACCCTTTATTCTGAATACATTTTTTCCTTGAAAGCTATATAAAAGTTTATGCACTCCAAAGACATAATTCATCAACACATGTTTTTGTTTTTTTCTTTACAGAATACTTTGGTCCAAAAACAAACAAAGGAAAATAAAAACATTCTCCCCAAATTAAACACCACTGTTCTAATAAATTAAATAACACCCCTAACCTGTGACATCCACAAAACAAATGCACCAAAGTTTCATTTTGGGTACAAAACGGACAGTCCACCCCTTGACTGGGATCTAAATGGGCTACATGTTTATTAGTGGCTATAGCCCCATGTATTATCCTCCATTGAAGATCTCACGTCCGTTTATCAATTGGCAGTTTATACAAAGATCTCCAACCGCCTTTCACCGACTGATATGGGCCAAAAAAAATCAAACCACCTTGATGTTTTAATTTCTTCCAAAGATCTCATATGGAGCACCTTCACACAGAATATAAGTCTATTTCTTGCCAAGCTCTTCAAAAGAACCTAGCTGTACATTTAAAAATGAAAGGAAACTCTTCTCTGAACCCAGCCCCTCTCCCACCGTTGGGGAAACTGAAAGAAATGGGAAAATATATTCACACCCATCCTCCCATTGACCAATCACAACACAATCACTAGCAAACTCATTCAGTGACTGTGGCAGTGACTCACAGACCTCCTGCACTATTTTTTAATCAATCTTTCTGATCTTATATTTGCCAATTGCCCCAATTCAGTTAGGGATGAGTGCATGGCTTTAAAGAGATGGCCTAACTCTGTACATCCTGCCTCTCTCAGTGCTGAACGTAGACTGGCAGACTTTAAAGTCCTCACACAAATAAAATCATTATTAACAAGTGTCTCTTCAAAGAGCCACGTACCAGGCAAGGCAGTTGAATCTCTTGATACCTTCAAAATCTGCCATGCCTGTAGAACTGATTCATAAAAAGATGTTAAACCTCCCAAATCAACGCCTTCAGTTTTTAACAGAAAGAGATGCTTGCTGTAACCCAGCCTCCCAGCTCTGCAGTTTCATGCCATCTTAACCCATTTCCATATGAAAATCTCTGTGCAGTTTTCAATCTAAAAGTTACTATACGTGAAGATAAATCAATCACTCCCTCTCCTTTTTTGGAATAATGTTAAAACAGCTCTTCTGCAGGAGGTTGGCAGTAAAAGAGCTCACCAGGACCTCATGCACATCAGGTTCTATAAAAGTCCAGGTGCACAGCCTGAAGTCAGCTGAATAACAGCTATCGTGAGTTCCTCCAAGCTTATTTCTTTATCCAGCTCAGCTTGTTCAGCTCCACTACGCTTAGGAAGACCCTCTAAGAGTTCAACACATTTCTCATCACATTGCTTCTTGCCATACAATTATGTTTAAAAAGCCATGGCGCATTTCCCCATTTCAATCTGTCTTATGGCCTCCTTTTTTATGGCCTGTTTTAACATAACAGAAGAAAAATATATTGTTGACAAAAGGTTTGATTTGAGCCTTCCCAACTTCCCACCACTTGTTTAAAGATTCAAAAGAATGTTTTTTTTTTTTTCTTTCCGCTTCTCCCAAAGAATTTTAAAATTCCTCTAAAATTCCTAAAATTTGGTTCCTCACATCTGTCACTGTAACCTGATTCAAAGACACTGAATGAAATCAGTAATGAGCCTCTATTTGATGACACTGATTGCTCCTTGTGTATTGTTGTCCTGCAGGTCCCTTCGTGTGAATCTACCATGGACCACATGCTCTGTCAGATGCTGGTCCTGGGTATGGCTGTAATGATGGCCCGTGCGTGCCCCAAGTACTGTGTGTGCCAGAACCTGTCGGAGTCGCTCGGGACCCTGTGCCCAGCTAAAGGCCTGCTCTTCGTGCCATCTGATATAGATCGCAGCACCGTGGAGCTCCGGTTGGGGGGAAACTACATCCTTCGAATCACACAGCAGGACTTTGCCAACATGACAGACTTGGTGGACCTTACGCTCTCCCGCAACACAATCAGCTACATTCAGCCCTTTTCCTTTGGGGACCTGGAGACCCTCCGTTCTCTTCATATGGATAACAACCGTTTAGTGGAGTTGGGCCCTGATGACCTGCGAGGGCTGGTCAGCCTGCAGCATCTCATCCTCAATAACAACCAACTGGGGCGCATCTCTGAGAGGGCGTTTGAAGACCTTGCCGTATCACTTGAGGATTTGGACTTGTCCTACAACAACCTTCAGGCTCTGCCCTGGCATTCAGTTCGGCAGATGATCAACCTGCACCAGCTGAGCCTGGACCATAATTTGTTGGACTACATTCCCGAGGGGACCTTTGTGGATCTGGAGAGGCTGGCCCGCTTGGACCTCACCTCTAACCGGCTCCAGAAGCTTCCACCGGATCCCATCTTTGCCAGAGCGCAGGATTTAGAGGTGATTACCACACCGTTCGCCCCTCAGCTGTCCCTCAGCATAGGAGGGAACCCGCTTCACTGCAACTGCGAATTGCTTTGGTTCCGGCGTCTGGAGCGAGATGATGACCTGGAGACTTGTGCCTCGCCTCCTGGCTTGAAGGGTCGCTACTTCTGGAATATTCGGGAGGATGAGTTTTTGTGTGAGCAGCCACTGATTACTCAACACACCCACAGGATGCTTGTTCTGGAGGGGCAGACCGCCAGTCTACGGTGCGAAGCCATCGGAGATCCCACCCCAACTATCCATTGGGTGACCCCTGACGATCGATTGCTGGGCAACTCTTCCCGCACAGTGATGTACCGCAATGGGACCCTGCAGATCCTAATAACCACGTCAAAGGACTATGGGACCTTCACCTGCATTGCAGCCAACCTGGCTGGTGAATCAACTGCTTCAGTAGAGCTGTCAATTATTCAGCTACCCCACATTAGCAATGGCACAGGCCAGGCATCACAACCCAAGTCCCGTCTGTCAGACATTACAGGCAGCTCAAGGACCAGTAAAGGTGCTCCCAAGAGCCAGCCAGAGAAAGCCGTGTCCGTGTCTGAGGTGACTGCTGTGTCTGCCTTGGTCAGGTGGTCCGTCAGCAAGACAGCTCCCAAAGTCAAAATGTACCAGCTACAGTACAACTGCTCAGATGATGAGGTCCTTATCTACAGGTACGAAGCAGAATGTCTTTCACATTTCCTGGGCTACTGTGGGGATCCAAGTACTTGTTGGTTGAAACATGTTGTCCTGATTCAGTATCTGCGGTCAGATGAGATGTTGTCAGGCTATGACAGTTTCATTATTCTAAAATAAAAAGTTTCTCATCTCAGAAAAATTCACTTAACTGTCCTGTCAGACATTACACTGGGCTCATGGAGGCGTGTGCTGTGCATCACTTCACTATATATAAAGAGCAAAGTAAATTACAAGCATGCAACATCGTAGTTATGTTGTCAATTAGTAAGAAATTACCAAAAAGTACCAATAGATTATGTAACTGGTACGTTGTGTGTTAGCTGGGAAGGATTTGCATGCAGGTATGATGTTCATTCTGCTCATCAGGATCAGTGTCCATGTTTTATTAAAGGGGTGGTTGATTATGATTTCACTTTTTTAACTTTAATTAGTGTGTAATGTGTATGAAGGTATTTTTGGTGCAAAACAACTGAACATGTGTGAGAGTGGAATTTGTAGCTGTAGAGCATATCCACACATGTGTATCAATACATTTGAAGTCACAGAGAAAAATCTTTTAGGAGTTGTAAAGGTGTAGATTTTTTTTTCTCTCCTACAAACACAAGACAACAGTTAGACCTTCACACATTCTTTACTGCAGGTGCACAAATCCTATTCTACGAATCACACATGAAGAAACTCATACGTTCACATTTTTGCTACAGTTGCTGCAGTGAATATAGTGCAAAACGCATTCACACACCTGTATCAAAAATGTGAAGTCACGGACAAATTTTGCACATCCGCAAATTAATATGTGAATCCATGCAATGAGAGTTGCACACTTGTAGAATATTTGGTCACAAATGCATTACTTTTCTTGGATATTTTTCTAACACAATCACAAGTCCAATCACTACAACTGCTTGAATCTGCTGCTACGAGTCTCAAACGCAGTTTTTTCGCCTTCAAATGACAAGTTCCGCGCGCTCTCACTTTTGCACCATATACTATGTGAAATGTGGAGCAAAAGTGATTTGTGCATCTGTGAGGCAGCGGCAGGCCCTGTTCAGAGAGCAGAGAATTTCGGCCAATCAGAAGAGCTCGTCTGAGCCGTTGTCGCGCAACCGAGAAAGGGAAAAAAACCCATGAGCAACCATCTTCCCGAGCAGGCGATGTCAAGTACCTCTCAAGTCTCACGCATTCACCATGAGACACACGCATATCAACCAGTTCACACGCTCACGTGCCACACCTGTATTTCTTACACTGAGAAGGGATAACTTGACCTGTTATATACTATTAATGGACAATTGTACAATTAATATACAATTCAAGCAATTACAACCCCCCAATATTTGGTTAATGGAAACATGAATCAGGCTATTAATTCATTATATACATTGCGCGTTCTGAGCGCGTTCTGATTTATTATGGTAAATATTGACTAACTTCTTGTAGAATTTATAATAGATTATCAGTTAAGGGAATAGATTTTTCACTAAGATTTACTGTATATTACAACTGTGGCATGTTGTGGCTATAGTTTCTATGTGTAGGATGCTATTTTTTTTTTATAACAATTGCTATAGATAAAAAAGTTAACATTGGCCTTAGCATGCTAATGAGGAGATATCAGTGGTCTCACCTGTAATTATTTGTAACACATGCTACAGTTAGGCTAAACAAGTACTGTTACTTTTTCATAAGGCCAAGTACAAGTTAGAATCAAGAGCTTTAAAGTCTGGACCTTCTTGAATTATTGGCTCAACTATTGGTTTTCCCCATGTGTAAAATGTGTTCTGCTAATAATGACAGATATTAGGAAAAACCTGGCAGATGACAGGAAATTAACATTTTCAATATAAGAACATTTTAAGTATAATTCTTAAATAATATAAAATACATGCAGTTGTAATAATATAAAATACATGCACTCTGACTATCATTTCAGTAATGTCTTATATCCTGGTAATGCATACATTTAATCATTGCATTTGTCTGATTAAAGATGTCAGGGGAAAAAGCAAAAGAGTATTATGTTTATTCTGGGCACCAAAGGGTCAGCCCCCTAAAAAGGTTGCCAGATCAGAGGAGACGGCAGTGGAAGAGGTGGAGGCAGAGATGGTGGAGGAGACAGCAAGGGAGACCGTACTGGAGAAGAGATTATAGAGGAGACAGTGGACAAGACAGTGAAGAAGAAAGCATTAAGTGGAGCAGCCCACCTATAGGTGTACTTTTAAAAGTGAGTGGTCAACCACATGGCCGTTCATCACCACAGGCACCAGCAGCTCCTACTATTGCAGACAGGAGAACTCATGTGCCCATAAAGGTGTGACAGATGTGAACAGGCATGTAAAAATTAAAGGGCATCAGGCCAAAGAACAGGCACTTCAGTCAACAAGCGGCATAACTTCTGTTTGTGCTGGTCAGTTATGAACAATAGGTAAAATTGAAGCATAAACTTGAGAGAACTGGGTGGGCAGAGGGGCCGCTGCTGCAAATATTTAAGTGGCTCCTCCCCTAACAGATACAATCTCTCTCCAAACTTTTGATAAAACTTGAGAGTCCTGAAAAGGTATGTTTTTTTTTTTTCCTCTCTCCCCCCCTGCAATCACTCACCGTTATACATTTGTTTAAGTAGTTCTAATATGTACGCTGGTCGGCTAAGTTGGTGATCATTAGAGTTAGTACTGGCTCCTTCCTCCTGTTTGTCCTGCTGACTGCTGTGCTCGCGTGTGCTCTGCTTGCTTTTGAATCTTTATTTGATATCATTCCCTGTTGTTTAAACTGCTAAATATAATTTACCCATCACCATATATTGTCTAATATTGCCTACCACATTAAATCTGACATCGCTAGCTTTTAATCTAAATCACTATTACGCGTTAGCATTTTGCTAGCCTGTTAGCTTGCCATCTCTGCACTCGGGTCTCTTGTTTTCTGAGTTCATTAAACAACTGTGGTAAGTTGGATTAGTAAATAGACTCCATCAAACAACTGTGGATTAATCAACAAATTGGATTAATCAACAAATATGGTAAGCCATGTCTTCTTCTCCTGTCATTGTCACTTGCACTGCATGTTTCATGTTTAGTATATTTTTCTCCGTTGGCGAACAGGGCTTCACATGTGATAAATGTAAGGAGATAGTCAGGCTGACGGAGAAGATTTCAGAATTAGAGACACGCATCCAGACTTTATTTGAGAGTAGTGAGAATGTAAAAGCTTTAGACACTGCTTTGGATGCGAATAGCTTAGTGAACTCTGTACATTGTTCAGTTCCGGCTGTAGAGCCCATGCAGCAGGGCAACTGGGTGACGGTGAGATGGCATAGTCGCGGATCAAAAAACCACTCTTCCGTTCCGATTAGAACATCAAACAGGTTCTCCCCACTCAGTGACGCACCCACTGAGAATGCTGTTGAAAGTGCCCTAGTTATTGGCGATTCTATTACACGGAACGTAAAAATAGAGACACCAGCCACCATAGTCACATGTTTACCGGGAGCCAGAGCGCCTGACATCAAAGCAAATTTAATAGTGCTGGCTAATGCTAATCGTAAATTCTCTAAGATTATTATTCACGTCGGCACAAATGATGTTTGACTTTGCCAGTCGGAGATCACCAAAATTAACATTAAAGAGGTGTGTAAACTTGCAAGTACGATGGCAGATGACGTTTTTTGCTCTGGTCCCCTCCCCGTTAGAAGGAGTGATGAGATACTTAGCAGACTATCATCACTCAATGGCTGGTTGTCTAAGTGGTGTCCGCAGAATAACATAGGGTTCATAGACAATTGGAAAAGCTTTTGGGGCAGACCTGACCTGTTGAAAAAAGATGGTATTCATCCTTCCTGGGATGGTGCCGCTCTTCTCTCTAGTAATTTGGCACATAGTCTTAGAGCTAAACCTTGACTAACTGGGGCCCAGGTCAGGAAGCAGACGGACTGGCTTACTCGACCGCCTGCTAGCTGTCTCACGTCACAGAAGTCAGATAAATCCCAGCACATAGAGACTCTTTCACCTAGATATTATCACATAGAGACTGTGTCTGTTCCACAAATTAGTAAATACAAAAAACCATCAAAACCATTCAACGGTAAAAATTTATTTGATGTCCAACAAATAAACAACAGATATAATACAGATGATCAAATGATAAAGCTCAGGCTGCTGAATATTCGATCCCTTTCCTCAAAAGCGCTTATTGTTAATGATATGATTACAGATCATAACCTAGATGTGCTGTGTTTGACAGAAACCTGGCTAAAACCTGACGATTACATTACTTTAAATGAGTCCACCCCCCAAGATTATTGTTATAAACACGAGCCGCGTCTGAAAGGTAAAGGGGGAGGTGTTGCTGTAATTTATAATATTATCTTTGGTATTACTCAGAAGTCTAGTTTCAAATATAATTCCTTTGAAGTTTTGGTGCTTTATGTAACGTTATGTAGTGAAATTGATAAATCCCGTTTGACATTTGTGCTGGCTACTGTATACAGGCCACCAGGGCACCATACAGACTTTACCAGAGAATTTGCTGATTTTCTATCAGAGTTAGTACTGGCTGCAGATAAAGTCCTAATTGTTGGTGATTTTAATATCCATGTAGACAATGAAAAAGACGCATTGGGATTGGCATTTAGAGACATTCTAAACTCTATTGGAGTAAGGCAACACGTGTCAGGACCCACTCGTCGCCGTAATCATACGTTAGACCTAATACTGTCACATGGAATAAATGTTGATACCATTGAAATTCTGCAGCAGAGCGATGACATCTCAGATCATTACCTAGTATCATGTACACTTCATTTAGCAAAGGCTGCAAAGCCGTCCCCTCGCTTCAAATATGGCAGGACTATCACTGCTGCGACTAAAGATTGCTTTGTAAATAATCTTCCTCATCAGTTTCATCTTCTCAGCATCCCAGATAGCCTAGAGGAACTCGATATTGCAACAGAAACTATTGACTCTCTCTTTTCCAGCACTTTAGACACAGTTGCTCCCCGGCACTTAAAGAAGATTAAAGAAAATATCATTAGGAGATATCATTAGGAAGCATGGCGTTAGTTTTCATTGTTATGCTGACGATACTCAGCTCTATATTTCTTCACGCCCTGACGAAACTTACCAATTCACAAGATTAACGGAATGCATAGCTGATATAAAAAATTGGATGACTAGTAATTTCCTGCAACTTAATTCAGAAAAAACTGAATTTTTAATCATTGGACAAAAAAACTCCACAAGTAGTAACCTAGAATACTGTCTAACACTCGATGGCTGCTCTGTCAAGTCCTCGTCGTCAGTTAGGAACCTGGGTGTGCTCTTTGATACCAATCTCTCATTTGAAAGCCACGTTTCTAGCATCTGTAAAACTGCATTCTACCATCTTAAAAATATATCTAAATTACGGCACATGCTTTCAATGCAAAATGCTGAACAGTTAGTTCATGCATTCATGACCTCAAGGCTAGATTATTGTAATGCTCTACTGGGTGGTTGCCCTGCTCGCTTAATAAATAAACTGCAGCTTGTCCAAAACGCAGCAGCTAGAGTTCTTACTAGAACCAGGAAGTATGACCATATTAGCCCGGTTCTGGCAACACTGCATTGGCTCCCTATTAAACATCATATACATTTTAAAATCTTGCTGATTACTTACAAAGCACTAAATGGTTTAGCTCCCCAGTACTTGAGCGAGCTCTTAACGCATTATACTCCATCACGTCTATTGCGGTCTCAAAATTCTGGCCAGTTGATAATGCCTAGAATATCAAAATCAACTGCAGGCGGTCGATCCTTTTCCTATTTAGCACCTAAACTCTGGAACAGTCTTCCTAGCATTGTTTGGGAAGCAGACACACTCTGTCAGTTTAAATCTAGACTAAAAACACATCTCTTTACTATGGCATACACATAAAACATTTTTAATTTCTATTATTCAAATCAGTTAAATGATTGTTTTAGGCTGCATTAACTAGGTCAGCCGGAACTGGGAACACTTCCCATAACACCTGATGTACTCGTTACATCATAAGAAGAATGGCATCTACGCTAATGTTAGTCTCTCTGTTTATCCCGAGGTTTACTGCAGTCGGCCGGATCCGGGCCGTATCCGGACCAGATGGTGGCCCTTAGCCTGGACATGACGACCATATCCCTGAAGTGTCTGTAGAGACCGTGTCAATTAAACTCCCCCCTGTAAATGCCGCATCGACACGACATCCTCATTAAACCCGTCCCTGGCGTGACGACTCCAATCTTTCGAATAATCCTACGAATATCTATTGATCTAATATGACTTCTGACCTGTAATGTTGCCAGAATCATAATCATACACTATTTGTTCGTCGGCCAGAGGAGAACTGGCACCCCGACTGAGCCTGGTTTCTCCCAAGGTTTTTTTCTCCATTCTGGCCCTGAAGGAGTTTTGGTTCCTTGCCACCATCGCCTTTGGCTTTTGGCTTGCTCAGTTGGGGACACTTAAATTTCAACTATATTACTGATCTGCCCGCATTGACACTATATGATAATTGAAATGAGCTGATGACATCACTGTTTTCTCTAGAGCGGCTGTACAGCCGAATCAAATTCTGTTGCATTATTTTCCTGTTACCACTGTGAAGCTGCTTTGAAACAATCGGCATTGTAAAAAGCTCTATATAAATAAAGGTGATTTGATTTGATT
Source organism: Coreius guichenoti (assembly GCA_039654105.1). NCBI lineage: Eukaryota > Metazoa > Chordata > Actinopteri > Cypriniformes > Gobionidae > Coreius > Coreius guichenoti. The sequence continues at coordinate 152,799 of CM077185.1, forward strand.
TGATCATTGTTTCTTAGTTGAGCTAGCCTTTCTTGTTTCACGAAATGTAAGTTACGCTAACGCTAGCCTATCCGTACTGTTAAGTTTGGTATCCAATCGTCTCATAATTAAAGATACTCTCATATTAAACAATGTATTCCTTATATTCTCTTCTGCTTTACCTCCCAGAAAAATTACAGAACAGGGTGGGTCTTCGCAGGTCAGTATCATATCAAGTAACTTATGCATCCCACTGTAAGACTACCATGTGTACCGTGTTTATCTTTTTTTGGGGGTTTGATTTGTTTTTAGTGGATAATAACATTTATAGAAATACCATAGTAAAGTAAAGGGATTTTATTTGCCCAGTAGGCCTAAATGGAAGCTGCAGTGAGTCACAGAGCAGGTTAATTAACATTTATAACACATATTCCTATAAATGTTATCATCCACCAAAAACAAACCAAACCAAAAAAAAAAAGATAAACACGGTACACATGGTAGTCTTACAGTGGGATGCATAAGTTACTTGATATGATACTGACCTGCGAAGACCCACCCTGTTCTGTAATTTTTCTGGGAGGTAAAGCAGAAGAGAATATAAGGAATACATCGTTTAATATGAGAGTATCTTTAATTATGAGACGATTGGATACCAAACTTAACAGTACGGATAGGCTAGCGTTAGCGTAACTTACATTTCGTGAAACAAGAAAGGCTAGCTCGCACAACTACTTAAATGTATAACGGTGAGTGATTGCAGGGGGGGAGAGAGGAAAAAAAAACATATCTTTATTGGTACTTGACATCGCCTGCTCGGGAAGATGGTCATGGGGTTTTTTTTCCCTTTCTCAGTCGCGCGCCAACGGCTCAAACGAGCTCTTCTGATTGGCCGAAATTCTCTGCTCTCTGAACAGGGCCTGCCGCTGCCTCACAGATGCACAAATCACTTTTGCTCCACATTTCACATAGTATATGGTGCAAAAGTGAGAGCGCGCGGAACTTGTCATTTGAAGGCGAAAAAACTGCGTTTGAGACTCGTAGCAGCAGATTCAAGCAGTTGTAGTGATTGGACTTGTGATTGTGTTAGAAAAATATCCAAGAAAAGTAATGCATTTGTGACCAAATATTCTACAAGTGTGCAACTCTCATTGCATGGATTCACATATTAATTTGCGGATGTGCAAAATTTGTCCGTGACTTCACATTTTTGATACAGGTGTGTGAATGCGTTTTGCACTATATTCACTGCAGCAACTGTAGCAAAAATGTGAACGTATGAGTTTCTTCATGTGTGATTCGTAGAATAGGATTTGTGCACCTGCAGTGAAGAATGTGTGAAGGTCTAACTGTTGTCTTGTGTTTGTAGGAGAGAAAAAAAAATCTACACGTTTACAACTCCTAAAAGATTTTTCTCTGTGACTTCAAATGTATTGATACACATGTGTGGATATGCTCTACAGCTACAAATTCCACTCTCACACATGTTCAGTTGTTTTGCACCAAAAATACCTTCATAGTAATGTTGCTGTTTGAGCATAAACAACATCTTCAAAATTACGATGTTCAAAGCAAAGGGAGATATTTTCTTTTAAAGAAATCGCTTTTTAAGGACTACAACAAACAGCTGGTAGGGACTACACAAGCTTCCTCCCGGGTAAGTGACATCACTAACCCTGAAATTTACATAAACCCTGCCCCCGTGAGCATGCAACAAAGGGGGTGAGGCCATGTTGAGATTTTATAGATTATTATGACAGAATATGCTAATCAATGACTTGAAGATAGTTAACTCCACATCAGCTACATAAATTCATCAACTAACCATTCAGAAACGTCCTGTCTCATTCTACATGTTGTCTCTTCTTCTTGAGTCTCTCCATCATTGTCCGACTCCGGTTTGAACATAAAAGGCTGAACAGTTTCATTGCGTGTCTGCATGAGGTAATCAGAGCTGCTAACTGGAGTTCTTCAAGCTCCGCCCCATGAGCAGCTCATTTGCATTTTAAGGGACACAAAAACGGCACGTTTTTGCTCACCCTCAAAAAGTGACAATTTTAACATGCTATAAAAAATGATCTGTGGGGTATTTTGAGCTGAAACTTCACATACGCACTTTGGGGACATCAGAGACTTATTTTACATCTTGTAAAAAGGGGCAATCAACCACCCCTTTAACAGTTCCTGTTAGTATTGTGTAGTTGCCAAGGTAAGTTTCAGTAACCTTCAAGGTGCACTATGAAACTTTTTTTGTTCAAAATGTATATAATGAGCGAGTACATCATAAATCCATCTTCCAAACCGTGCTTTTGTCTTATCCTGAATCACTATGGTACGTCTATAATAAGTGTTTATATTGGGATTATTTTAGAGTGAGCGGGAAGCCACATGCTGCGGAGGAGCACAGTACCGGCGTGATGCGTCATATACAGAAACAGAGAGAAGTAGCTCCGGCTGCAGTGTTCTTACGCAAGACGCATGCAAATCAACCACATTTTGGAAACTTCCCCAGCTCAAATTTAAAACAAATTTTCTGAAGAAAGACAAACATAAATAGTGATGAAAGTCAAAATATTAAATGTCATGGATGAATATTTATTGAGTAATCCACTATTTTGTTGAGGAGGGTCAAAATGACAATTTTCATCTTAGATTTGGAGCAAAAATTACATGTGGATAAAAATGACTTTAGAAAGATGGCAGCATCATTATTTATATTTTATACAATTATTTTTATTTATTAAATTATTTTTATAAACAAACTTTTAAATAACAGAGATTGGTAGATCTGTTAGAAAAACCTGTTGACTTTAGCAATCAAGTTATATCAAATTATATCAAAATCAAATTATTATTATTATTATTATATATTTTTGCTTTCTTCTTCATTCATGTATGTCTTTTAACAGAAAAGAAAAGATCAAAATCTGAACGTTTAGCCGGGACCTCTGGTTGAGTTGACACAGAATGACCCTACTTTATTTTCCCTTTGTGTTATTGTCTATATTTTTGATGACTGTGGTGACTAACTAACTTTACTAACTAAAACAGTTTGGGACTGCTATTTAACTCTTTTTTTTGATGGAAATTTCCGGCTTTCCGTGTCTTCACTGTTATACGGTAGGGGGCGCTATTACACATCTCCTGAAAGAGTACAGAATCTCCTGATCAAAACACAGGAGAAGAAGAAGCAGAAACAATGATATCATATGTAATCATATGCACATGTAAAATAACGCGATCATCAACATTAAACAGCATATGAATCAAAACGGCCTAATGTTAGTGAATGAGATGTGGCCTCAGGACGAGCTCTAGGACTGAAGCTTTGGGGTGTTGATGGACTCCATCTGTGTTTGATCATCGCTCTGAATCACATCTGGATGGAGTCTTTGACAAAAACACGATTTTTGCTCAGCTTTTTTATCAGCTTTTTGCACAAAATGTTTTTTATGAAACTTACCCACATTCAAGCGTTGATAAAAAAAAAAAAAAGAATCCATGAAGCTAGAATTTTTTTTTTGTTGCTGGCAACTTTTTTTTAAAAATGCTGGCGGGGAAAGAGTTAATATCCTTATACTGTTTATTCATCAGTTGTGTCAAGTTCTGGGTGATTTTTATATAGCACACCCTTCCCTTTCTTTATGTCTACTCGATTATTCTCTGTATTCACACACTAAGGCAGTTCTGAGACTCCACGGGTGTCTGTGATGAGGTAATAGTGTATTATAGAGTGCACTTTCAGAAAGGGAATCCAGACAGAAGGAAAATCAAATTACTTAAGCCATTCACTCATGAATATCTGAAGAAACTGCTCTGCTCGGCTCTTGGGCAGTAATTCTGTGTGCCGTCTGTATCAGAGACGAGACGTCTGTGTTGTGCCGGTGTGAGAGAATACACTATTGACTCGTTTCTTCATAATGGCTCGATGAGCTGCCTTGGACAATGTTTCCAACAGCATACTGAGAAATAAACTCTCACCGTGGCCAAGATTACAGTATCAAAACCGGCTGCAACTCGACAAGAATGCTAAGAAGGGCAATATTTCTGTCTGCACTCAAAATGCTGTGCTCCACAACAGTCACAGCGCGAGGCTGAGATCTCTCTGTTTGCATGCTCTCTCACACTCATAAGAGCGAAACTAAGAGCACACACCTTGTGTTTTGATGAATTCTGTTTAATGGTTTTCCTTGTGGAACTTGAAGGATTTGTCAACATTTGATGTTAGTATATATGAGGAGCGGGATTTTGGTCCAGTGAGTTTTTGTGGCTACAGGGATACAAATATATATCTGTTGTGTTAAAATGTATGTCAATAATTTGCACACAATAAATGTTGACATTAATTTATATTATCATATAGTTATAATGTAATAAACCATATTGTGTTTAATGGATTGTCATGCTTTAAGAGTAGAAGTCTGGGTCTGGGACAAGAGCTAAACAATAAAAACCAAATATAATATACATTTAGCAAAAATAATGATGAAAACACGATAAGAAAATATAGTTTCCAACACAGTTTAATGTGGCCTTCAAATAACAAAAAGAAAAATGTATTGCTTTACATTTGTGATATTGTAATATGTTAGATTTGATTAAAAAAAAACAATCAAAGAATGGGCTGTTTTTGAAACCTGAGCTCTTTGCAGGCTGTGAGCGAGTGAAACAGAAGAGAAGAAGATGAGCTGAAAGGAGGAGAGCAATGCCTGGATGAGAGCTCATGCTGATTGCGTACAGGAAACCCGAGAAGAGCGTCAGCGTTCACTCCAGTGGCTGTTACAGTATAAGTGTTTCTGCTCTAATTAAACACAGTGAACCTGATGAGCATTAGAGCCGAGGGAAGTGAAGCGACCGCGATCAGAGCCGGCGGTGTATGTGCTGTAGTAAGGCTGGCAGCAGTGATTGTGGAGCTGCTGTGGTCTGTCCTCGGGTCACAGCGGCGACCCATCCTTCAGAAGAGCCTGTACCTTCATCCTTTCACTGGCGACCCACAGATCAAACGTCTGCAGAGGTCAACACTTCACGCGTTCTTGCTGTGTTTTTACTTTCCTGCGATCCTTTCTTTATTAATATACTGTATGTCAGTGATATCAGATAGGCCATCTGCTCATGCAGCAGCACAGATGGGTGAAGAAGGAAAGCAATTACTGTCGGCTGTCAGCTCAGCAGGGATGAGCTCAAGTGAAGTTCGCATGCAAATAAGAGCTGTCCAGTCATGTTTAGTGGACAGGTAAGCAATACTTTTAGACATCTGACTCCTAATGGCATAAAGTCTGGCCCAGTTTGTGGCTTATTCTGGTCAAGAACAGGAAGACAGCGTCTGACTGACAAGAACTATGAAAATAATAAACACGAAAGAGAAATCATTCAAACAATTAGAACAGAAAACACTAAAGAAATGAGCAATAATGTGTAGACTTTGTGGCCGATGTCAGAATACACAGAGGCTGATTGTTGATGTTTTTTTAAAGATTTTAATATGTAATTGATGCCTCTGACATTGGCAAATCCAGTAACTAGTTCTTTCCTAAAAGTCTTCATTGTATTAGAGCAGTACATCTATCAAACTTCTGATGTCACTGAGGTATCGTCGTCCATCTCTGTGTGCGGTAACAATCAGACAGCAGCAGTTTACGTCATGGGAAAAGAGCAGAAATAGTGAACGCCACTGAACTCTGGGTTAGACTAGACGTGTCAAAAAAAGTCTTGAGATCTGATCTGACACTTCAGACACATTTAAACCAAAATTCAGATCTAATTGGATTCCCAACTGTTGTGTTTTTTCACGTTTCTGTGATATATCAGATGTCAAGTTGTTTTTTTCTCTGTAATTTTACATGCAAGTGCAGATTTAGCTTGTAGCGTCTGCTGCTGTCTGAATGTTCCCCTTCTCTTTCCCTGCTTTGCATAAAAAAGCATCTGCTGAATGAATAATGTGCCGGCGTCGGGAGTGTCGTAATCACCAGTTCCAAACACGTGAAACACTGGGCGAAGTCGTGTTTACGAACGGGAAACTCTTCATGTGAGGCGACATTGAGTTGTGACGATGTGGCTGAAACACTGATCTATAATACATGTATAATCTATATAAAGAGATCAGGGAGCAGAACGCAAGTCATCACTGAAAGGTTTGGCTCACATTTAGTTGTGATACCATGTAAAATATGTGATATATATGAATGTATTTTTTTTTATCATTTTGAATTCAGATGTAGTTATTTGGGTTTACAGTTTACTTTTCTTTTGTTTTCTTAATAATACTACTTCCACGTTGCGTTTCCAACTTGAATGTGTGGCGTGTCATAATAACTCTGTTAGGAAGGTTTAAGCTTCCTAAGTGCACTTCAATGAAATGCCAGGTGTTTTTGTTGTTTAATTCTATTATAGCCTATTAATATTATATTATGTTAATTCAGTCGGTCACATGATCTTGTGATGTGAACTGTGTTTGATGAGTGTGTTGTTGTGTGTCCGTAGGATGATTCCTCCCTCCAGTAAGGCCTTCCACGTCACCAGCCTGGTGTCCGGGACCCGCTACGACCTGTGTGTGCTGGCGGCCTGGGATGACACCGCCACCACGCTCACGGCCACCAACGTGGTGGGGTGTGTGCAGTTCCACACCAGGGACGAGTACCCGCAGTGCCAGTCTCTGCACGGGCAGCTGTTGGGCGGCACCATGATCCTGGTGGTGGGCGGAGTGATTGTGGCCACACTGCTGGTGTTCATAGTGATCCTGATGGTGCGCTACAAGGCCGGGGACGGCGGAGGGAGCGGCGAAGCCCCCGTCAGCAAGCTGAGCGACGTCAGCGAAACATACTCTCAATCCAATGGAGGACGGCTGGGGCGGAACGGGGTGCCTCTGCCGGTGCCCAAACCCAAAGTGACCCTGCAGGACAAAGTGGTCGAATTCAAGACTGGTTCGCTCCAGAGCAGCTTGTCCTCCTCCTCCTCCTCCTCCTCCTCCTCCTCAGGTTCAGTAGATGCCACTTCCTACAGCCCCAACAGTGCCCTCGCCCACATTTGGAGGTCTGCGCCTCCCAAGCCCCGCAACAACTTGGACCAGCTCCTAGGAGCCTTCACGTCGCTGGAGCTGCGGGGCCAGGCCAAGGAGCCGCGTCCGTCCGGAGGCCCTGTGAGCGCGGTGGTGGTGGCTTCGGCCCCGGCGGACCCTACTGACAAAGAGCCTCTGCTGGGCCGGACACTGGACTCACGCATTAGCAAGTTGCTCATGTTGCCTCTGGACTCCAAACCCAAGAGGAGCCATTCGTTCGACATGGGCGACTTCAAGGTGTCGCCAGCACAGCAGCTGTGCTCGTATCCGCGGCGGATCAGCAGCATCTGGACCAAACGCAGCCTGTCGGTGAACGGCATGCTTCTGCAGTGCGACGAGGACGGGGACAGCGCCGGGAGCAAAGGCACCAGCTCCGAGTGGGTCATGGAGAGTACTGTATAGGGCCCGACACGCTATATACTCCATCCTGCATGACATGACGTTTTTTTATTGTTATTGTTATTCGCCTTGCCATATCCAGAACAGGTGAAGAGTCAGCGCCATTCAGGGGTAATTCACCAAACAGCTGCACAATCCATAATGTATTATTTCAGCACAAAAAAACCCTGCTAAATCTTGCAAATCACCCGCAGTCCAGTTTTCAGCACAAACACGTCTAATTTCTCAGTAAAGTTGGTTTGTTTTAAATTGATATAGTTCTAAAACATTATTCTAAATATAAAGAATAGAAGAGTCCACATCACAACTGCAACGATAATGACACCTAACCGTATCGGTGGAATCTCTTTCAGAACGATTTCTTTCAGCTGATGAATGATAAAACATTGACAGCCAATCAGAATCCATCCTGCTTTAACAAGCTCGAGCATTTAAAGTGACAGACGTCAAAACTGCAGCACGTGTTTGTAATAAACAGAATGAGGTTGTAAGTTAGTGTAGACCAGGGGTCGGTTATGAATTATAGTTAATAATAATATTAAGGTGTGAGAATGAAAGCGTGCAGCTCTGATAAAGCATTAGAGCGCCCGCGGTTACTGACTGACAGCTTACAGCTTGTTCCGCTGTACAAAGTCAATGCTGTACATTTTGGAAATATTCAACTGAAGTATATTGAGTTCTATTAAATATTCAACACATATGGAAATGACTGATGCATGTGGGAACTCCGTTCATGCGTACCTGTTGCTTAATGAGTTTTCTCTGATCGGATAGCTATCCAATCGTAAAGTGATTAACTTAAAATTTAAAAATGGCACTTCCTGACAAAAAGGTTGCCGACCCCTAGTGTAGACACTAATATAGTTATCGTTATCTTTATACTCATCGTTCTTAGTGTGAACGGGCCTTTATTCATAAATGTGCCTGTGCAGTTGCCGTCGCGCTATCACTGCGTCCAGACGTTTATTCATGAGAGATGTTATTCATCAAATGGAGAAGAGCATTATTACAGACGGTGCGGTCGAGGGCTTTCAGTGCATTAAAGAGCTGATTCAGGAGTGTTGAGCGGATGCGGTCACAGGGAAGGGATTGTCCTGATGGTCTTCTGCACAACTCAACACTCACAGCCGACACGCAAGAGGGGAAACAGAACGGGTGTCGTTCTTTACATCATTCCTGAACCTGCGCAGTGAACGCGGGTCGTTCTTGGTGAATTCCCCCTCAGTTGGCTGTGCCGACTTATAGGTGTGTGTGTGTGTGTGTGTGTGTGTGTGTGTGTGTGTGTGTCATCTTATGTCTTATTTGTGTCTGAAACTATCGGACAGGTTGGGATGAATGTGGAAGAACTGTGGGATAAACTCTCGTGCTACTGCAGTTTCTCAAGGCTGGTCTGAGAACTGAGGCACACACACAGAGGAAATTGTAGCAAATTGCCATGCCAATGATTTCCCTGAAGAACAACACAAAGACTCTGTGAATATCTTTCTGTGCAACACTGTTTATATGTGTAATGAGTTTAAAAATTTATATTTTTTATCTTGTTTGTCAAATGCTCCTCTTTCTTGATGAAAGAGATTTCCTGCATTCATCTCATTCTCACTCCCTCCAAGCTCTCATTTACTCATTTTTCCCTATGAGAAATCATGTGTGCAATTTTAATGAATCTTCAAATATTTGAAGCTGGTTGTTTACATGTGATGTTTTTCTATATTCATGTATTTACAAAGGTGATGAAACGACATGAGCATTAATAATGAAAAATGGCTGTGAAAACATGTCTGCTGTGTTATTTTAAGTTACTTTACAAGGACTACCAACTTTATTTCTTGTGATTTAGAACAAGGCCAGTCCAGTGGTTCTCGAGCAGGGGTTGGGGTCCACTAGGGGGCATCAGATAACCTCCAAGTGTGCTGTGGGATGAATTTAAAGTACTTAACATTCATGCAATTAAGCTATATGCCCCCTGAATGAATAATGTGCTTCTAATACTGTGTTGGGCAGCGGTCAGCTGTAGACGTTGAGAACCACTGGCAGCTGGAAAAAAAACAGATTTTGAAATTGAAACATGATTTTGGGTTCACTGTTATTTGTTCTGCTTCACATGGGTGACATGGTTTCATCGGGTTCTGTTCACACACAGTTCATTAACAGGAGTGAGAACCGCATCCCACAGCCCAGTCCATTCCTGAAGGATTCAGCTAGTGACCAGTGCGTTTATATGGAGATCAGCTCGTCTGAGAAACAGAGGTATGGTCTGTTATTTATTTTTCTTCACTGTAGTTTCTTTCTGTGGCCTGTTAACACACTCTACACCGGACAAGACCAAGAACATGAGTCTGGATTACTGAAACTAAACACAAATATCACTGAAACAACACGCTGAAAGGACTTTAGAGAGTCATTAAGTCGTTTGAAATTAGTACTAACATAGAAACGAATCTAAAAAAAAAGTGCACAGCATCCCAGAAAACGATGAACGATGAACTTCAGATTTGTGTGCTGTGTCATGTTTTGCCATGTTATTTTCTTTTGGTTTTGCTTTTCCTCGTTCTCTCTATCATCCGTCACTACCTGTAACGCACGTCCTGATTTTGCCGAGTTAAATGTGTTCCTGGGTCAACATATTTTGTTGATCCAGGAACAACATTCCTATCCGAAAATGTATTCCTAACCGCATCCCTACCCCTAAACCTAAGCATAAGTTATCCCTAAAACCGGAGGGAAATGATAAGTGAATAACACTAATGTAGAAGCATCTGATCCTGATTGTAAGCCTAAACTTGACATAAACTGCAAACTTCTCCCTCAAATCTGGAATACTGCTCCAGGATCAACAAATATGTCGAATAGGAACATGTTGCACTGGTGAAATCCGGTTCTGCTCCTGTAACTGGGATGCTGTGAATGGCTGGTCTGGATGGGCGGTGTGTTTGAGTGTCTGTTGTGGGATAGTCCCATACGCTCTGTTCTTCCATGAGGAATGAGCACGTGTGGCAGATGCCCTCAGATTTCTCTAGTCCATGCACCCACCTCCTGCCCATGGATGAACTGGTCAAAGTTTGAATGTTTTCTTTGTGTTTTTAATTTTGTCGTGTTGCAGTTGCGAGCCGAACTGTGACAGCTGACAGGTTTAGCGGTGGATCAGACCAAAATCTCACATTATGGCATAACTGATACAGATTTGATATCGTGGTAGTTATTTTTTGCTGGAAATTCAATGCACAAAATTGTATATGAAATAATCACGAGTTAATGTCTTTTTTTGATAATCTGGTGAATTAAATCTTTCACAAATAAAAGGTGTTCCCCTTTTTCACATTTTTATTTGCATCTTTATGGACACAAACCAAAACATAAGATTATTCATAAGAAATTAAGTCTGAAATTTTGTTGACTTGGTTTCACTGCAAAAAATGCTTTTCTTACTTAGTATTTTGTCTTGTTTTAAGTCCAAATATCTAAAAATTCTTACATTAAGAAACATTTACTAGGCAAGCAAAAGTTTTTGTCTTGTTTTGGGAAAAAATAAGAATTTTTAGATGTTTGGACTAGAAACAAGACAAAAATACTAAGTAAGAAAAGCATTTTTTGCAGTGTTGTTTCCATGAGTTGTGCGGAAAAACTAAACCACATCACAACTTTTCCCCATAGTTTAAAGATGACTGAACCGTTTTGTGTGACGAAAGAGTTTCACATACACATTCACTGACTGTTTTGTATAGGAGCGAAGAAACTTTAGCATTCAATCACTCATTTTTCATTTTTTTTGTTTTCTAAAAAGAAAAAAGAAAGATAAAACTATTACAATGATATACACCTTCTCAAGCATCACTAATGCTAATCTGGGAAGAAAAAGCCATGGTTCATCTTACGAAATATACTTTAACATGCTCTTCAGTGTCGTATCATTCAGACCTCCAGCACTTACAGAAGCATTTCTACAGGCTCGTGGTCTTTTCTGTGTGCGCGGGGTGGGTTCGTTTCAGACGGGCTTTGTGTGGAAACGGTGTCATGACAGTCAGTCTTAAGGGAGCGTGTGATTAAATGGAGCTCAAGTCCTGCTCCAGGCTGGCAGTTTAGTCATTGTCTTATAAAACAGGCCAGAAACACTTACCCACCGACCTGGGCCAACATGTGCATTATTTACTGGGTTGACCTGTGCCGGCTTATTTTGGAAGGAGTTTATACAAACCCGATTCCAAAAAAGTTGGGACACTGTACAAATTGTGAATAAAAAAGGAATGCAATAATTTACAAATCTCATAAACTTATATTTTATTCACAATAGAATATAGATAACATATCAAATGTCGAAAGTGAGACATTTTGAAATGTCATGCCAAATATTGGCTCATTTTGGATTTCATGAAAGCTACACATTCCAAAAAAGTTGGGACAGGTAGCAATAAGAGGCCGGAAAAGTTAAATGTACATATAAGGAACAGCTGGAGGACCAATTTGCAACTTATTAGGTCAATTGGCAACATGATTGGGTATAAAAAGAGCCTCTCAGAGTGGCAGTGTCTCTCAGAAGTCAAGATGGGCAGAGGATCACCAATTCCCCCAATGCTGCGGCGAAAAATAGTGGAGCAATATCAGAAAGGAGTTTCTCAGAGAAAAATTGCAAAGAATTTGAAGTTATCATCATCTACAGTGCATAATATCATCCAAAGATTCAGAGAATCTGGAACAATCTCTGTGCGTAAGGGTCAAGGCCGGAAAACCATACTGGATGCCTGTGATCTTCGGGCCCTTAGACGGCACTGCATCACATACAGGAATGCTACTGTAATGGAAATCACAACATGGGCTCAGGAATACTTCCAGAAAACATTGTCGGTGAACACAATCCACCGTGCCATTCGCCGTTGCCGGCTAAAACTCTATAGGTCAAAAAAGAAGCCATATCTAAACATGATCCAGAAGCGCAGGCGTTTTCTCTGGGCCAAGGCTCATTTAAAATGGACTGTGGCAAAGTGGAAAACTGTTCTGTGGTCAGACGAATCAAAATTTGAAGTTCTTTTTGGAAAACTGGGACGCCATGTCATCCGGACTAAAGAGGACAAGGACAACCCAAGTTGTCATCAGCGCTCAGTTCAGAAGCCTGCATCTCTGATGGTATGGGGTTGCATGAGTGTGTGTGGCATGGGCAGCTTACACATCTGGAAAGGCACTATCAATGCTGAAAGGTATATCCAAGTTCTAGAACAACATATGCTCCATCCAGACGTCGTCTCTTTCAGGGAAGACCTTGCATTTTCCAACATGACAATGCCAGACCACATACTGCATCAATTACAACATCATGGCTGCGTAGAAGAAGGATCCGGGTACTGAAATGGCCAGCCTGCAGTCCAGATCTTTCACCCATAGAAAACATTTGGCGCATCATAAAGAGGAAGATGCGACAAAGAAGACCTAAGACAGTTGAGCAACTAGAAGCCTGTATTAGACAAGAATGGGACAACATTCCTATTCCTAAACTTGAGCAACTTGTCTCCTCAGTCCCCAGACATTTGCAGACTGTTATAAAAAGAAGAGGGGATGCCACACAGTGGTAAACATGGCCTTGTCCCAACTTTTTTGACGTGTTGATGCCATGAAATTTAAAATCAACTTATTTTTCCCTTAAAATGATACATTTTCTCAGTTTAAACATTTGATATGTCATCTATGTTGTATTCTGAATAAAATATTGAAATTTGAAACTTCCACATCATTGCATTCTGTTTTTATTCACAATTTGTACAGTGTCCCAACTGTTTTGGAATCGGGTTTATAGAAACGTCCCTAGAGTCTGGTGTTACAGAGCTGTTTGCATGAGTAAAACATGGCGCTGTGATGTTGACCACAGGATCTGGACCTGCAGGTCTTCAGTGCTGTTTATAGCTCATAGAAACAACTACATTCATGTTGAGAGCAGCTCATGCAGTCTTCAGCGACTCGTCCATGCTGGAGGACACATTTGGCTGTAATTGTGCTACAATAACTCGCTTGAATTCACGGGTCCTGTGACAAAACTAGGATCAGTGAGTGGGAAATGCCATAGTTCAGTGGATTCCCCTCGTCCCACAACACTGTTCCCAGACCTGTCCACAGGAAGGGCTTCATTTGTCCATGTTCATCTGTGTTTAGTGCATAATGTTGCTGTTTGAGCATGAAAAAGCTCTGCAAAGTCACAAAGTGACAGTGTGCTTTTCAGAAGGAGGGGCTTCATAGAGACAGGAACTAAACAGAGCATTACTGACAGACTGGGAAGAGAGGAGCCGCAACAATGGAGAATATGAGGAAATAATCAACATTCAAGCAGGAAAACCTGCTCTAGAAGAACAACATCAAGACTTTAAAATATGAATTGCATGTCTAACGTGATTATCTTTTCCCCACTTGCACACAGTCACAGTCTCTTGAGTTTACAGAGAATTGTGCGAAGAACAAAAAACAGCTTCATTTTGCAAGTGAAAATGTCTTGATCATTTGAGACTGAAATGAACACAAGCATCTCAATGCTAAGATCTGAACTTCAGTTTGAACATGTGGGATGAATAATGAGATTTTGGAGCTGCAGAGGGAACGATTTTCAGGATAATTACGTAAATTCAAATGTTCTTATTCTGTTCCACAAAAATAATAACATCATATGGGTTTAGAGCAACATGAGTGTGAGTAAATAACAACAGAAAGACATGAATAATAGCAGGTCTCAGATACTTTAGCTGGGATCTTCTTTGCTTTATGTTTGTCTTTTTCTTCATTTTCTGTTTGTGATGAACACACTTTCTCTTTCTTCTCTCTCTATGGCAGCTAATCGATAGTATTTCAGATCTTGCGTGACACTGTGAACTCTTAAGAAATGAGTTGCAGAATTGTATTTTGAACAGAAGGAAATGCAGTTATGTTCATGTAAATGCTGTGTGTGGTGTTTAATATTACGCTATATGTGATCACACACACGCACAACATTTCCAGATCTTTCAAATGACACAGAGAGAATATTTCACAATCAGACTTCATTTTCGTAGCTTTCCTTTTATAACAGATGGCGGATGATGATTTATTTTCCCAGAAGTCTTCAACAGGGATGATCCGACATGAATCTTATAAGCTTATATTAGATTCATATATGATGATTGACGGAAAGAAACATCATGATTGTTATATCTGCGGTCAAAGTCAGTGAAGCGGGGGACAGACATTAGATCAAGAGCTAAACGGATGGAAAAAGGAAGATCTAATAACTAATAACTCAGTTCTACAGCTCAATGAGACGAGTTTAATCAGGATTATTCCCAAAGCAGGGGAAACCCTAGATTATTGGACACTTTACAACCCATATCTTTACCAAATAATGACTACAATTGTTAACCCATATATAAATATAACAATCACTTGAAACTATTTGCACTACAAACCAGTGTGTTTATGATTGTGTTTATGATATAATGAAGCTAAAGTAATATTCTAAAGTTTTCCATATAAAGCAGCATAACGGTAAAATGATCGGAAGCCTCGCACATTGGAGTTACAAACGGCCGTATCCGGTCTGGAGTGATGATGTAACTGGCGTGTTTCGCACACATTACGAACGGCCTTCTGCTGTTCTTCAGTGGTTTGGCTCCCTCTGGTGGAGAGTCGGAGGAGAATAATTCTTACTTTCTCCTCGGGGTTGAGTAGACTGAACTGAAATCCCTCTCTAGATGATAGTTGGGATATGAAGTAGGGTTCTCTCTCCTTTTAGATTTACCCTCCTCGGGCTCAATACAAAAGGAAACTCAGTATGTTATAGCAAATTCTTCCCCTCCCCAACAACTGTTGGGTCTCTAGGTTTTCCTGAGGAGTGGGTCATTAGATACACCTAACTGACCTATTAAACAACGCTAGTGAGTTGAGGAAGTCCCTCCTTGTTATCTGTCTAGTGCTCAAAGGAAAAGCGTTTGTTATAATTGGCGTTTCTCAGGACACTCCTTGGGGCTAATGACAGTGAACTAAGTACAGTAGGACATTATATCCCCTCTATTAGTTTGCTTCCCTTCCCCAACTACTGATGGGTCTTTAAGTAAGGGGATACATTTCCCTTAGAGGAGTGAGCCTTTAGCTGGATTTTTAGCTGGATGTATTTTTACAATGCAGCTACGCTAACAAGTTGAGGAAGTTCACCAGTGGGCTATCGCTCCTTGTTATCTGTCACTTCCTATAACAAGCGCTAGTAAAAAAACAAACAAACAAATAGGCGCTGACTATAGCAGGTCCTAGATTAATTTTTTGCACTTAAAGCAGGGTTTGAGCATCTCTCCCAGACTTTAGGGGTCTTGAAGTAAGGCTCTGCTCTCTCTCTCTCTCTCTCTCTCTCTCTCTCATGTCGAGGCTTCCCCTTGGAGAGGCATTGGTGTCAGAAATGGGAGCCGCTGAGAGTGTTTAGCAGCGCCGCAAGCTCCCTTTGGGAAGCTGCACTATTGAGTCGTAGGGCCGAGCGAGGTGCTCCCTCCCTGACAATTACAGGTATTACAGTACGGTCCCTTGCCCCCTTTTAAGCTCAGTTATTCTGCACATAGTTTTTAGATAAAGAGGTGTGAACATGGTATGACAGGCTGGGTGTGAGCGCTCCCCTTATTTGCATAGGGTAATTAAACAGAGCTGAAAGGGGATAAGTTCATCGCAAGAATCTGTTGCATTAAGGGTATTTGCCATTCTTGCACTACAGGCTTTGGTATGAGAATTAAGGTTGCATTTCCCCAGAAGAGTGATAATGCCAAGGTTAACCCTATGGCAGGCACTCCCTGAGAGCTGAGAGTCTAGCCGTAGTTTCAGTAAACGCTCTGCCTTTAGAGCTGCAGTAGCTGGGAGGAAGGGAGGACCGTTATAGAGGCCAGGACTTCCCTTGCTATGAAGGCATAGAAGCTGGGATATCCTCTATATTATGGGAGATAATGGCTTAAGGAATGCTACCACTAGATGGTTTGTGTACGTCCTTTTATTGGTTGACGTTCTGACTCCGGCTTAGTAATCCATCACCTAGTGAGGCAGGAGTGGGTATGTGTCCGACCAGAGGCGCAGTGTTGAGTTCCCATCCGAAAGGGAACCGCGGTTACAGTCGTAACCAGAGACGTTCAGTGTTTACAGCCGTAGCGAGCTGGAGACCCCTATCCTGAAAGTTTGCCCAGCCCGTGTGTTGGTCAAACTACAGTGAGGAAAGACTTTAGCTTGGCTCTTTTACTAGACCTCCAGTGGAAGGGCCTAATCATTTCAAGTCAAGTCACCTTCATTTATATAGCGTTTTTTTATATAGATTGTTTCAAAGCAGCTTTACAGTGATAACAGGAAAACAATGCAACAAAGATTGTTTTGGCTGTACAGCAGATCTAGAAGAAAACCATTGTCCAGCTTAAGTAAGTTTTTGATTGAAGTAAGTTTTTGCTTATTTCAAAGAAATAAAGCATCTAAAGAGATGGTTTATTTCTTTGGCTTAAATATCTATAAACGATTTTTACTGCATTAATGAGTTGATTTATCACTTTCTCAATTGTTTATTGAGTGGCTGCCTTATCTAAGAGATGTTAACAAGAAAACATCATTTTGAATATATGAATCATGACGTAGTACTGCCCTCTTGTGGACATAAGGTATAAAAATCAATTTGAATGAAACCGAGATGGATAGTATAAACACATTCTCTCCTCATTTGCATATGATGCTGGCGTGGCTACGTTCACTGAAGAGAGAGGATGAATAATCGTCAGCTGTGGTGTATAAATGATAAAGTCACATACACACATTAATGCTGCTGAACTTGAGCTCTTTTATTTCTTCTTCCACTGTCGCCACTGACTCCTCTAAAGCATTAAACCCTTCATCAGTGCTCACTTAGTAGTGAGTAGTGTGTTAGTAAGTACAAAACCACAGACAGTAAACATGTTTAATATCAAGGAAATATATATTAAGGCATTAACATTTACATGTTGAATATCAAGACAATTACTTGAAATCATCAAAGAGGCTGTTAATTATATTGGATTCACAACAAGAGACAGAACTCCAGAGGGCGCTGAAACGGTTCAAATATCAGACCGATTCGAGTCTAACTGCAGTCATTTGTACACAAAACATATAGTGATTTAAATATTTGATCTGAATATCTGATGTATAAATGACCATCCTCTCAAGCAGGTTAAATGATTTTAAAGATCTGCTATGAACGGTTTCTCCTCGGCTCGGTCGAGATGCCCGTCCTGCTCCAGTTGGATCAGCCTCTGGGATGAGTCCAGAAGCCTTCAGATGACACGCAAAAATGTCAAATATTATCCTTGTATTTTATTACCCTTATGTAATCATTACAAGCTTGTTGTAAAAAAAAAAAGTTGTAATTGCAGTATTTATGTCTGCTTACCTGAATACATGACATTTACTAAGCATGTAGCATATTGTATCTGTACATCGCTGCCATGCGGGCATGACCTCACACACTCCTCTCTGACTGATAACAGGACACTGCTGATTACGGAAACAAGCATTTTTTTTGTAAAGCTGGATTGTGAAAAGTGCTATATAAATAAACATGAACTATCCAGAAATCACAAACACCAAGCCATTACAAACACACAGTCAGGTGTTAAAGTCCCGTGGCCTCATGGGATAGTAAAGTGTCCATCGCATGCACTCTTCAGAATCGCACCGGGAGTAGTCGGTCATCCGGGACTCTTTTATGAGTGCTGTGAATTCAGACATACTACTCTTGTCACATGCTGTTTCTCGCCTACACTATTCACTTTATTTTCTACGACAACAAGGGTGACGCCATTGCGTTTGTTTTTGTCATCTTACTTCCGGCTGAGAGAACTAGTTGCTAGTCATAATCCTATAGCTGTAACGGTAGATGATAACAGAAAGCAAATATGTCAAGTATTATATGCTCAGTTAGGGGCTGCCATAACAATTGGATTAAGAGGAGAGAACAACTGCACCAGCGATGTTACGAACACGATGTGTAGCGGTCGGAGTGTTGTGGTGCACTTTACGATTTACACCCACCACCTAAAGATGAGGAGCACCTGAGGCAATGGCGGAAGGTGCTAAACTTAAAGTGCCCACCCAAGCGGCCTTATGTGTGTTCGTACCATTTCATGGACGGGAAGCCGACTGACGAACACCCTTACCCCGAGAAATGGCTCGGCTACGATGTTCCGGTAAAGAAGTCACGCCGGGTGCTGAACAGATTGTCAGATTCAGGTAAGCTAACTTATCTAGCTATGTGCTTCTTAGCCTAACGTTAGATTTGTGAAGCCTGTTCTATGAATACATTTAAGGAAAAAGTTATAGAGGTTTAAATTTATGAAAATGATTTATGAACATTATTTTATATAAAATATATATTTTATGAAACATGTTGAACTCTAAAACTGCTTAAAAAATCAAAGTCATAAATCTAAACAAGATATCTCATTGTTCTGTTTAAGTATGGGTGCCGTCATATATTGATTCATGATGTATTTTAAGTACTAATGTAAAAATATGTTTATGGTTATATTATTTCAACAGATGCATCGATGAGTGTCAGTGGACAACTGTGAGGATGATCACATCCACACGCCCCTGAACTGTAATGCAGAAACACAATGGGAGGATCCATCTGTCTCTGACCACAACTACACTTCAAAATCACAACTCAACCTGAAGCCACCTACATCTGATATGGCCGGCGCCATTGTACATAACTCTGCTGAGAAACAGCCACCTTTGTCAGCTCTACACAGGGTTGACAGTGGATGCACTCATTCAGTTGCTGAGCACCTTACCAGTACGTACACCAACAGCTTCCAGCTACACACTTGGGATCAGCTCCTGATGACTCTGATGAAGCTGCGTCTTCATTTATTGCAGGGTGATCTTGCTGAAAGGTTTGGTGTTTCTCAGTCCTTTGTAAGCAAGGTGATTTCGTGTTGGCTTGACATCTTGGAGGAGAACATGAGGTATTACATACCATGGCTTTCCAGGGAGACAATCCAGGCAACAATGCCTCAGTGTTTCAGAGAACAATTCCTAAATACAACATGCGTGATCGACTGTTCAGAGACACCCCTTCAAAAGCCACCCAACCTTGACTCGAGAGGTGAGTCCTACAGCCATTACTACAGCAGAACACCATCAAATGCCTGGTCTCCTTTGCACCATGTGGACTGATCATGTTCATCTCACCAGCGTATGGAGGAAGGTGCAGTGATGAATTCATAACTGCAAATTCAGGGTTCCTGGAATACCTTCGTCCAGGCGATGAAGTAATGGCAGACAGAGGCTTCACCATTACCGATCTCCTCTATGAAAGGAAGGTGAAACTTGTCATTTATATAGCGCTTTTTACAACACAGATTGCTTCAAAGCAGCTTTACAGTGATAATAGGAAATTCATTTTGTTTTTGATGAAAAGTTTTCGATTAATTTCTGTTGTAAAAACTGATTAGTTATTTAATTTGGTGCCACTTAAACAACACCATCTTTAATTAAAACAGAAAACCCCCAATGCGTTCCGGACCCCATCCGCACGGCAACAGCTTCTGGTGGCCCGAGAACGCAAACCATGAAGAGATTTGACAAGATACTTAGCCTGCAGATGGTCATTAGGTCAGCAGCTGTGTATATATCACAAACACATGGTAATATACTTAAGTTTATACATTTATAACATACTTATGTTAACAACACGAACGTTGAAAGATATAATAAATAATAATAATGTGTGTGATAGTCTTACCTTCCATAATATCAAGGCTGCGTGGCTCCACGACCTTCCCAAACATCCATTAGTCTCCACTGACCCCTGGTTCCTCCACTGACCCCTGGTTCTGGTTACTTCACTGACCCCTGGTTCTGGTTACTCCACTGACCCCTGGTTCCTCCACTGACCCCTGGTTCTGGTTACTCCACTGACCCCTGGTTCCTCCACTGACCCCTGGTTCCTCCACTGACCCCTGGTTACTCCACTGACCCCTGGTTCCTCCACTGACCCCTGGTTCTGGTTCCTCCACTGACCCCTGGTTCTGGTTACTCCACTGACCCCTGGTTCCTCCACTGACCCCTGGTTCTGGTTCCTCCACTGACCCCTGGTTACTCCACTGACCCCTGGTTCCTCCACTGACCCCTGGTTCTGGTTCCTCCACTGACCCCTGGTTCCTCCACTGACCCCTGGTTCCTCCACTGACCCCTGGTTCTGGTTCCTCCACTGACCCCTGGTTCCTCCACTGACCCCTGGTTCTGGTTACTCCACTGACCCCTGGTTACTCCACTGACCCCTGGTTCCTCCACTAACCCCTGGTTCTGGTTCCTCCACTGACCCCTGGTTCCTCCACTAACCCCTGGTTCTGGTTCCTCCACTGACCCCTGGTTACTCCACTGACCCCTGGTTCCTAACTAGCACACGCAGAGCAGTTTGGACTGCTCGACTGGCTGGGGTGCACATTTGCTTTTAAAAAGACGAAGTCACCCTCACTGTGTAACAGTACACGACCAACTTTACCACTGTGTAAATATTGGTAGGCCTCAGTAATTTTATCATTTTTCATAGCTGCCCCATCAACTCCTTCTGACAGGATGAAGTAATTAAATATGTCCCCATAGGTGACCTCTGGGTAGACTTCTTCATATCGTCTACCCACGTTAACACTGATGATGGATGGGACAATATGAGACCATCTGATCGTCGTATAAAGTTTTCTCCGTGCTCCCAATTTAACACATTTACGGAATTAACATTATTCGTCATTTTGCTAAAGTTATGGCTAGCTATAAACAATCTTCGAAATACTGAAATAGCTACTGGATGTGCCGCGTCAGTTTAGTGGAAGTCAGATGACAAAATGTGGAAGAGCGAAGTATTTAAAGTGGACGGGGCGGAATAAGGTGAATACAGTAGGGAAGTATGCAATTTCAGATGCAGCCTATGTGAATGTAAATGCCCCACTGGTTCCATGTGCATGTAGTGAATGACCAGCAGATGGCAGTGTTGACCCACTGATTCAGGAGAATCATCCCCGCTCTCATGAAGACGAATGAGATGAACTGAGGCACACCAAAGAAACACTATAATAATAATATTAGCTATTTGCGGTTATCAATTGCAAAGAGTAAACACAGGTCATTTTCTGTTAATTACTGTAAAACCTGAAACTGAAACAACATTATGAGAAACCTAGTTTGCCAGCCACCATTAACAGTCTTATAACGGCTGAATTCAAGAGCTTGACGTGGTTTAATAGAACAGCTGAAGCTCAGGGGACGTACTTGAGCAAAAGGAAACAAGAGACGATGCTGGTCATCAAGGGCCAGAGAGAGAGAGAGTTTCAGTCGTTTGCCATTCACGCGTTTCAACTGAAGCGTCTGCGTTTCTTCGATGTGTTCTGAATTGTTGTCTGTATTATCTGTTAATATTATCTGGCTGGAGAACACAGATGAGCTTTCGGCCCAGTGTACACTTATTCAGATGTCCAGTCTAATCTCAGGTGTCACAGTTTACTGCAAAACTTCAAAATGGGAACAAAAATATGCCAAAGGTCCTTTCAAAGGGTTTATTTAGTTTATGTCTGACAGCGTCAGCGCTCAGTTAGTCTGTTTTATAGGAAGCGGATCTTAAGAGTTTATCAAGCACATGTGATTATCAGAGCGGAGTTGTGAATCTGAGTAATAATTCATAATAGTGTAACGGTTATAGGCAACACTTTTGGATAGTAATGACTTCTGATGGATTTGGTAACACTTGAGTAATTACTAGTGGGTTAATATGACCTTCACTTTAGAATACTGATCCAAATAACTAGTAATTACTTTAAAAGGATGTAGTAACACTTGAGTCACTACTATCCAAAACTTTACAAAAACCTCAAAAGTTTGCAATGACTTCAGTCATTATAGAGAGTTATCATGTTTTTCACTGATCCAAATAACCAGTAATTCATTCTGAAGGATTTGGTAACACTTGAGTCATTACTAATGGGTTACTATGACCTTCACTTTAGAATAAATTATATATTATGCATTATTCACATTAATTATGAATCTGTTTATAGTAGCTCTTAGTATTCCTGTGTGAGGTGTGAATAATAGTAGTTATTGATTAGCTAATAGTGAACTACCTCATTCAACTGAGCACTATTACTAACTCATTCATTAATCAGAGTTTCTTGTTAGGTAATAGTAGTTACTAGAGTGTTAATAGAATGAAGGCTCAGTATTATAAAGTGTTACCCGGTTATATTCTGCTGGGTTTAGGTCCAGTTTTCTGGTCATTAGTCCATCTCACCGGTTCTGTCTCTGTAAGCGCTCAGTGTTTGTTGTCTGGTGTTGTTTATGTCAGTGTGTAGTTGTGACTCTTTTTCTCCTGTGTGTTCTTCTTCTTCATTAAAGACTCTTTTAATGCGACTGACCACACGTGACAAAGATCTCAAAAGAACTTAGAAAGCTTATTTTAAAAGCTTTATATATTGAAGCTTATTTATATGTATATATTTATATTAATGTAAATGCAAAATTCAATATTAATTGCCAGTATATTATATGAATTAAAAATAATTATAATTCATATAATGTAAATATATTAAAGTAAAAGGCAGTTCTGTCTGTAAAACTCTTTCACTGTGAACTGCTGTAATGTAGAGCAAGAGACAGGGGGCGTGGCTTTATTGCACCACATGTCACTTCACTCACAGCTGATTGGTCCAGTTTTGGTCTGTGATCTCTAACCCAGAATGAAACCTGCTCCTGTAGTGTAAGTTACCATGGCGATGAAACCAATCCACCTTCTTGAACCTGAAAAACCAGAGTTTGCTCAAACTCATGTCAGACTCACAGGGTAGCGGTGAAACGGCCTCAGGCTGTGCTGCGTACACACTGAACTGATGCTGTAGAAACACAGAGAGCTGCTGCTGCTGGGAACGAACACACACACACACGTCTCTCTGTGTGGGAAATGTGTGTTGCATTGTCGTGTTCAGCCTCTTCTGCACCTCATCTAAGAGACAGAGTCTGATCTGAACACGAGCCATCCTGCATATATCAGAGTCAGCCCTTCATGAGTGTGTTTAATGCTATCATCAGACCCAGTGTCAGTCATGTGTTGTGCCTCAGTGAGAAACACAGATATACTCACACCAGGAACTACTGGAATGTTCTGTAATGCTTGTGCTGATCTAGATGAAGAGACTGTGTCAGCTCCCATTACTTTTTGTGAGATCTTTGTTATTCCCAGGAAAGAGATTCGCATTTACCAAAATAATAAACCATGGGTCTCTAAATCTGTAAAAAATACAGTTATTCAGAGAAAAATGTGTTTTAATCAAGGTGATGTGGCTCAGTATAAGGTATTACAAAAGAACTTAAACTGGCAAGGCTTAATTATAAGGATAAAGTGGAGGATATGCTTAGCACCGGAAATTCACATCATGATGGGGATGCATTCTGAAAAACCTCATATTTCTCTTGATGGGAAGCTTGATTTTGATCTGTCTAATGATCTGAATGTTTTTATAATCGTTTTAATAAAGATTTTAGTCAGGAATTGGCTGTTTTTAATAATGCAACTCTGGAGCAGAACAGCGTAAATGTTGATAAGGATTTAAAACTTTTCCGGGGTGTAAGAGAGAGGAAAAGTCCTGGCCCGGATGGTATTGGAGGTCGTATTCTCAAAAAATTGTGAGGAACAACTGGCAGATATTTTGTGTTTTATTTTTAGGATGTCATTGAGTCTTCATAAGGGTCCTGGTCTTTGGAAGGAGTCTATTATTGTACCTGTGCCTAAGCATAATGTGCCGAACCCCTTAAATGAGCACAGGCCAGTAGCGCTTACGTCTCTGATGGTGAAAACCTTTGAGAGGATCGTGAAGGATGCGCTTCTGACCATGGGACAGATCTAGATCCGCTTCAGTTTGGGTCAGGCAGGGCTGGTAACCTTGGTACTGTAAAAGATGAAAAGTTGACTTTTGAGGCTCATGTGGACGCTGTGTGCAAGAAAGCCCACCAGCGTACGTATTTTTTTGTGGTTTTAATGCAGACAGTACTTTTATGAAAATGTTTTATTCTTGTTTTATTGAGTCTGTCATTACTTTTTCATCTGTGTGCTGGTATGGGTCACTTAATCTGAAAAACAGAAATAGATTACAGGGTATTGTTAAAGTGTGTGTAAGATTGTTGAATAGTTTGTGTAAAGCCAGGACTCTGAGTTAATGATGAGAGATTCCAGCCATCCTTTGCAGAATGTTACCTTCTACTCGCAGACTTTGTAGGACTAATAGATTTAAAAATGATTTTGTACCAGCTGCCAATGGTTTTTTAAATGATTCTAGGTCAATTATTTAAGGAAGTTTTTTTTTTCTTGTGTGTCGTGGTGTTGTGTGTGTTTTTTGCTGATTGTATGGATTACTGCTGGCCCTTGGGATAATAAAGTTGACCTTCCCTTAACGACAGAGATCAGATAGGACAGCGTGAGCTCTGCAAAATATAAAATGTTAATTTACCAAATGTCTAAATATAAATGTTGGTGCTGTTTAGGTCAAATAATGATGGTCATATTACATTTTTTTTTTTTTTTTTTTTTTTAATGTTCTTTGAAAAATCACATTTATGAATGTAACATTTTGCAAGGAATAGTAATAAAATCAGTTTAAACTTAATATGAAAGGGGTCTATTTTTAAAGTCAAATAAATGATGTGTGGATCCATTTCTTTTTATGAAACGCTTTGCAATAAACTCCAAACTGAGTGGATCTGTTTCTGCAGAGCGATTGGACATAATCTGACGCGCATGCGCACTGCGCGCACACTGCAGAGAGGGGGGTCAGTGACAGCCTGACATGACGCCGAGTCTCTGCTCTCCCGCACGGCCTGATTCCCAGATGGAGGACGAGCGCAAGCAGCACGAGGTTATCTCGTTCCTGTTCTACCAGGCGGTGCGGGACCTGAAGCCCGTGTGGATGCTGGAGGACATGCGCACCATGGAGACGTTCTACTGGGAGGAGGACGCGAAGCAGAGGACCTACAGCCCGTCCGAGGCGCTGCTGTACGCGATCGTGCACGACCACCGGCCGTACGCGCAGTATCTGCTCAGCCAGTACTCGGACGCGGCGCTGGCCATGCCCGGGGAGCGCTTCTGCTGCTGCCCGTCCTCCGCGCCGCACCTGGCCATGGCCGTGCGCTACGACCGGCGGGACATCCTCGGGCACATCCTGCAGGTGGCGCATCGCGTGCCGGGCCTGCGCTCGTACATGAACCGCGGCGGCTGCTTCCATCTGGAGGACGGGAAGACCCCGCTGCACCTGGCCTGCGAACTTCTGCGCGCGGACGCCGTCATGCTGCTGCTAGGCAACGGCGCGTCCCCGCAGGCCGTGGACCGCAACGGCATGACGCCGCTCGACGTCATCCTTCAGCAGCTGTGGGACTCCAAGGTGAACGCGCGCGCCAAGAAGACCTGCCTGGACAACCTGCTGATGTTCATGCCGGGGACGCGCTTCAAGATGAGGAGTGCGCTGCAGAAGGAGCGCGCGTGCTGGTCCCGCGTGCTCGGCGAGGACAAACTCAACTACCTCATCGGACGCGATCCCGCGCCGCTCTTCCTCATCGCCATGCGGAGGATCCTGACGCAGCTTCCGCCCGAGCAGTTCCCCAAGAGCCTGGAGCACTTGCCCATCCCAGCCTCCCTCAAACCCCTGCCCAAAACACACACACACACCAGCCATGCCATGTGACAGGGGCCTAGACTGTGTGTGTGTGTGTGTGTGTGTGTGAGTGTGAGTGAGTGTGTGTGTGTGTGTGTGTGTGTGTGTGTGTGTGTCTGTGTAAGTGAGTGTTGAGTGTGTGTGTCTGTGAGTAAGTGTGTGTGTGTGTGTGATGGGCAGGTTTAGGGGTTAGGGTTAGTGTAAGGAGAATATACAGTTTGTACAGTATAAAAAACATTAGGTCTATGGAGAGTCCCCAGAAAGATAGTGAACCAGATGTGTGTGTGTGTGTGAGAGAGAGAGAGTGAGTTTGTTTGTTTGTGTGTGTGTGTGTGTGTGAGTGAATGTGTGTGTGTGTGTGTGTGTGTGAGAGTGAGTGTGTGTGTGTGTGTGTGAGTGAATGTGTGTGTGTGTGTGTGTGTGTGAGAGAGTGAGTGAATGCGTGTGTGTGAGTGAGTGACTGTGTGTGTGAGTGTGTGTGTGTGTGTGTGTGAGTGTGTGTGTGTGTTTGTTTGTGTGTGTCTGTGAGTAAGTAAGTGAGTGTGTGTGTGTGTTTGTATATGTGTCAGAGTGAGTGTGTGTGTGTGTGTTTGTATATGTGTCAGAGTGTGTTTGTGTGAGTGAGTGTGTGTGTGAGTGTGTTTGTGTGAGTGTGTGTGTGTGTGTGTGTGTGTTTGTATATGTGTCAGAGTGAGTGTGTGTGTGTGTGTTTGTATATGTGTCAGAGTGTGTTTGTGTGAGTGAGTGAGTGTGTGTGTGAGTGTGTGAGTGGCATGAACTCTATGATGGACGATCTAACCCATTGGACACGAGCATACATCAGTAATGTTGTCTTCCTGTTTGTTGTCTTAAACTTGTTTTAATCATGTATGAGATATAATCGATGATCTGATTTTAAAACTGTCGGACCCACTTTATATTAAGTGTCTTTAACTACTATGTACTAATATTTAAAATAATCATTTGATACATTGCACTTATTGTGTAAAAACATTGTAGTCATATTTAAAAATACATGCATGCAATTGCAGACCTGTGATAAATTTCTGTAATTACACTGTTCTCACACCTTAAAGGGACAGTTCACCCAAAGCTGAAGATCCTGTCCTCATTCATTCGTTCCACACCTGTTTGAGTTTCTGCTGAACACAGATGATGATATCCTGAAGGATGTTGAGAACCAGACAGTTGGACCTCATTGACTTCCATATTATTTTTTTTGCTACTATGGAAGTCAATGTCTGGTTCCCAACATCCTTCAGAATATCATCATCTGTGTTCAGCAGAAGAAACTCACACAGTGAATGATGAACTATCCCTTAACCCTTCCTACACCAGCAAACCTGTCCTAAGCTGGCCCGTATCACTCCACCAGCAGCACCAGTGGTTTACAGTACACCTACACAATCACTACACGGTACCTGAGGGGGTTTTTGTTGTGATGTAAGTACATAGTAATTAAATAGAGCTCATAGAAAGTGGGACCAAACTTTTATACTTGAGACTAAATATGCAAACTCTACTGTATGAGCTGAGATTTCTGAATGAAAGCTGTCTTTACCTCACGAACCTGCTGTGCTGATCTGAGAGCAGTGAAACGCACCGATTAAACAATCCTGACACAGTTTGTGTCTTCAGTGTTTTTGAGGAGGGGGTTTGGGCTGATCACGTGTGTCAGAGCAGCGGTTGATGTTGCAAACTCTTACCAGTTATTTACCTCCAGCCAGTGGCGGGTCTAGACCACGGTAACTGGGGGCCAGGCAGGGGCACTTAACATTTATCTTAACCAGTAGTTAAATAGGTAGTTCACCTAAAAATGAAAATTCTATCACCATTTACTCACCCCCATGTCGTTCCAAATATGACTTTCTTATGTTGAACATAGAAGAAGCGCTGAAATGGTTTGGTTACCGACATTCTAACTAATACAGGTTTTTGGAACAACATGAGGGTGAGTTACAATCTTAGGTGTTTTTATTTTCTTTTTGGGTGAACGAACCCTTTAACCTATTTTCCGGATTATTAAAAGTCATTTTTATGTGGCCCTGTACTGTATCACTCTGCAATCGCTACACGTGAAGTAAAATAATTTCAAGTTCATTTATTTATTTGACAAGTAATCTTGTATTGTGATAATGAGCAGTGATGACATAACACACTTTTAATATCTAGGCACTTTTCTGCATCTGTAAACTTGACACTATATTACACAACAAATTGATAACAAAAAATCTGCTGCATAATCTTACAGATGGGCCTAACACAAATCAACTTAGGAAAAGTAATGTATCTGTAATATGATCATGCATGCTCAATTTATAAAAGCAAAACTAAACCATTTATTTTACGTTATTTTGTAGCCTACATCTGTTCTCTGTTAGCGGACTCTGCGTAGGTTATATAGTCATGATTGTTTCATTTATCCTAACCCTCACACAAACATTAGTTTGTTTCTTGACACAGATATAATGTCTTGTAGCAAGGTTTGTTGTTCAGGGAAGAAGGAGGTGGGAACCGGCGAATGTTTAAACACTTTAATTCCAAAAGAAACGTACACAAAACAAAGTAAATCCGCAGCCCCTCACGGACGGCTGCCGCACACACATAAACAAAACACACCGTAATTGTCCAGGCCTGGTCCTCTCTCTCCTTCTCCTTCAGATCACCTCCAGGATCTGAAGCTCTACTGCTGGTCAATATGTGTGTGATGTTAGGCATGTGTGGTCAAGAATAACAGCACTGCTATGGGAAGATCTATGGTGAAACCTGATCACATCAGCTGATATCAGAGGATTTTATCAAGACAATGAACAGTTAAGAACTGCTGACTGAAAGCTTCTTTGGGGAACTAAAACTGGTTCTTCTACGCCGTCACTACAAAAAAAAAAAAAAACCTGTTTGGAAGCTTTATTTTAAGACTGTAAGCATGCGAATGCCTAAGACTGTGACAGTCTGTGACTGCATGCTGGACCCAGCCGGTGAGTTTCCAGCAAAAACCCCTGCAGGACAAGCTGTGGAGGAATGAGCGGGAGATTCCTGGAGGAGCTGAACCGGTCTGATCATCACAGCCCTCACTTCTGCTGCACATTCCCCTCAGGATCCAGTCCAGACATGATTAAACGCTCACTCATCTCACACAGGACCCAATGCACTGTTGAGTACTTCCCGGATGGATTTTCCCTTACGAAAGAGAAGTATACTTTAAGTTCATTTCATGAAGTATACTTAAGTAATGTTCAAGTATATTTAAAGTATACTTGATGTAGTAAGTATACTAATATCAATGTACTAGTAGTACACTTGTAAATGTACTATTTTAATACAGTTTGGGACTAAATTGGCCTACTTTTTAAGTATATAAAAGTATATGTTTAAGTGTATTATAAGTGTAACAGTATAGTAAGCTTGTTCACAACTACATTTCTCATTTGTACTGCATCTGTACTACAAGTGAACTTATAAGTATACTAGTAGATTACTATTTTAATACATGTAATATTGTTTTTAGTTTATGAAGTATCAGTAAACTACTAGTTCAGTAGTTTTATACAGCAAGTATACATGTAAGTTGTCTTTAAGTGAACATAACATCGTACTTATAGTTTACTATTTATATATTATTTTTGCACTTTAAGCACACTAATATGTTCTTATTTAGGTATTAGTATTTTCAATACTTGAAATATAACTTTAACTCTTTTCATTTTAAAAAACATTTTATTCTAGCTTCATGGATTCTTTTTTTATCAACACTTGAATGTGGGTTAGTTTCATAAAAAAAAGCAACATTTGGAGCAAAAATCTGAGAAAATCATGTTTTTGTCAAAGACTCCATCCAGATGTGATTCAGAGTGATGATCAAACACAGATGGAGTCCATCAACACCCCAAAGCTTCAGTCCTAGAGCTCGTCCTGAGGCCACATCTCATTCACTAACATTAGGCCGTTTTGATTCATATGCTGTTTAATGTTGATGATCGCGTTATTTTACATGTGCATATGATTACATATGATGTCACTTGTTTCTGATTCTTCTTCTCCTGTGTTTTGATCAGGAGATTCTGTACTCTTTCAGGAGATGTGTAATAGCGCCCCCTACCGTATAACAGTGAAGACACGGAAAGCCGGAGAATTCAGTCAATGGCAGGGAAAGTAGATTTAGATTTGAAAAAAGTATATTTGAAGTAAATTCCTATGTACACTACCGGTGGACGAGCCTACACAACAATTCAGATACTAGTATTAGGAACATATCTGTTTTCTTTATAAATCAATATTTTCAAACAAGTTAATAAGACAGTATATAAAACTATGTGAAAAAGTGTATTTAATAGGCTACTCAATCAACACAATTACAAGCCAAGTATACTTAGAATGCTTCACTGAGAAAAGAATACTTTGATCGAGTACAAGCATAGTCCAAACATACTTAGACTTTCTGTCAGAATAAGTCATTTAAGTGCAATTTTAAGTATATTTCTGAGAAGTAGATAAAAAGTAGATTTAAAAAGTATACTTTCTCATTTTTTTGTTTAAAAGTATACTATTAGCACATTTCTTAACTTCTTTTTCGTAAGGGTTACACTATTGAATTACACATAGCATTGTGTTGCATTTTATGGTTTAGGGAAATGTATGTAAACTTAATTGATCATTTCCTGGCAGAATTTGCTTTACAGTAATATTTACTAAGATTAATAAATAGTAGTGACTAAAACATAGCAGCAGTAAAGCAGAAATGATCCACCCAGTATTCCCAACAAAACCATGAGTCAGGCCCACTCAATCCGCACACATGAGAGTAATGATCGCTCAAACACTTCAGTTTAGCGGATGTCGCATTGATTATATGTGGCCTAGAAAGCACACAAAGAGCGCTCCCTTTATCATCTCTCAGAAGCTGTCAGTCGTCCCTCAGAGTTCTGTTATCATCAGTGAAGCCGTCTGCACATGAATCTCTCGTGTCCACTCGTCCTGTGAATGAGAGGATCCGTGAGCGAGCAGAACTCAAACTCCCTCGCCCGTCTGATGCTGAGGAAACCCTTCACGAGTTCGGCTCATTGTAGACCGATGAACTTTGAGCCGGAAGCCGTAGGGAGGTGGGAGCCAGTTTTATTTTTGTGATACCTTTTCTCCTTTTTTTTTTATAGTTAGTGTACTTTTCTGTTGTTAATTTGTTTTTTGCTAGTTTAAGAAGTTTTACTAGTTTTTGGACAGGAATGTTGTTTCAGGATCCACAAAAGATGATCCCACATGGCCTTTGCTAACAGCCACTGTGAGGGCCTTTTCTTTGGATCTCAATGACATATTGTTACTAGAAAGATTATTAAACTCATTGTGTGTCTGTAGTTCATCAGTGTGAGCACCAGAGGGCTTCGTTTCACCGGAGACTGGACTTTATTCTCATGAGGCATTGCTGATGTGAACACATGAACTCTGTCTCTGCTGCTCCTGCACTGGCTGTTTTTACCAGTACTCTTAATAAACAGTGCATTAAACATGATCTAACGAGTTTGTTTGCCCATATAATCTTAAGATATTAGGTTTAACTTATTTGGCTTACTGTCCACTGATGAGGGGCTCGATGAAGCAGCTTCACCTCGAGCTCTGATACACCCCCACAGTGACTAAATATAGGATATGATTATGTAGGGCAAGGTACCTGAGATAAAGGTGGAGTTTGGAGAGGTGATGGGATGCTGGAACAGCTGAGACTGAGGAGAGGTGAGCAGCTGCTTATATACTCTGGCTGTTGGCTGTTGATTGGAAGATTAGATGGGCTCGCTCCTCCCTAAATTACATTAAGGAACTTCACTTATTAACTGCTATAGTTCTAGAGTATTATAGGCTAGTTTGTGTATCCAAAAAAATCATAATTTTTTCTGTACCACAGCATGTCATGTTTGAATTGCGTAACATTATAATCTGTTTATCTCTGTGCATCACGTCTGAACGTCTGCATCTCCAGTGGTTTCACTGGTTATATTTCACAGTAGCTGCTGGAAATTCATTTGTCAAATAGAGCGAGTGTTTTTGTCACACATTCCTGACTGATGCAAGATCAAGATAAAAACGATTAGATGTCACGCCCGTGGTACGACTCCTGAAGTGTTGTTTTGATTTCTTAGTGTTTAGTGAAGGATCAAGTATTTCCAGTTTTACTACATTCTCTTGTTCTGGTTTTAAAGGACCTGAAGAAAGTAAAATCCCATTCCTGAACCCAGTGCCAGGACAAACACAAAGTCTCTATCTGAAATATTAATGTTTTAATACTGTACTATAAGTTCATGAGAATATTAATGAGAATCTGTGTTGAAAGAGACTTGTAAAATATATCTTTAAAAATTAATCAGGCACACTGAAGATTTCAATGACAAAAATCCCAACTTGAATCTTTTGATGAACACACGAAAGATGGACACAACATTTTCAAATTATTTGGCTTCTCTAGGACATTCATCTGTGTTTCAGGAGAAGGAAATACACATGTATTGTGTACATATTCAGTGTTTCAGAATCATGAGCAGATGTTCAATACTGTCTGTACTGTCTTTGTTCAGTATAATATCATAATGGCATCATATGAGATCTCACAATAATAAACTCAGTTGAGGACAATGTGAGCAATAACCTGAGTTTCCTGTACATTTAACCTGTTTAAATGGTCAGGTTGGGGTGAAGTATTAGGATCACATGCAGAGCATCGTGTGTGTGTGTGTGTGTGTGTGTCTCAAACCTCTTTTCATTTTATTCTCACCACTGCTTTTACTTTATAATTATTGCTTCATTTGGTTGGTTTGTCATTTCCCGATCCCTTTTTCACCAGAAATGTCTTTTCTTAGAAACAGGCGTATGTACAACTGTTACTGTAACTTCCAGATCGAGTCCACATTCCATCACGGCTGCAGAAATGTGACGGAGCAGGTGAATTTCTCCTGGGAAAGTGGTAACATTCAGACACTGTCACCTCCAAAGCCAGTCCTCCGGCTCACGTCACCCAAAAAGCAGAACCAGTTCTACAATAAATAGCTGATTGACACTGCCTCCACACATTCAGAGCGATGGAGTCCCGTCTGGAGCTGCGTGTGCTGGCCGTGATGATGTTGAGCTTGGGTCTGTGGGTCCGCGGCGACATTCCCAGCTCCCTGTGCGGAGCGCACATGGATGGAGACGTGAACATCGCAATTCTGAGCTCCATTCACTCTAAAGTAATCAACCGTTACAAGAGAACGAGACCTCAGCCGTTCGTCTGCACGGAGTGAGTATCCGCAAGGCTTTCTCATATTTATAAATGCTGCTCACGCTAATAAACCGGATCATTCAGATACTTAATAATAATAATGTGACCAGATTGCTGAAATGGAAAGTGTTCAAAATATCATTGAAATCTCACTTGTTATCATCTAAGAATTAATGGGAACAATGCATTTTTGTTTTTTAATTGTGGGTTCCATGTACTATTATTATTATAATTAATAATAAATAATCTCACATCTGGTCACCTAATACTAATAAGTGTCTTTGTCTTTTTTCCAGTTTTGACCTGATCACATTTTTACAATCGCTGGGTGCCATCTACGCAATTGAAGAAATCAATAACTCCAAGTTTCTTCCGGGGATTAAGCTGGGATATGAAATCTGTGATCCCTGTGCGTCTCCCACCAAAGCGCTGCACTGTGTGGAGCATTTACTGGCCATTAACGGATCTCTGCCGGCTCTTTCGGACTACTCAGACTTCCGTCCGCCAGTGAAAGCTCTTCTGGGAGAGAGATACTCAGAGCTGTCCATCGCCATCGCCAAGCTCCTCAGCCTCTACCTGTGTCCTCAGGTAATTTCTTAACTTTGTACATTATTAATGTCAACATTGAAATGAATATTTCACTGCACTCACAACCAAATCAATCAAAACTCACAGCCAATCAGAAGAGCGTGTGGGCGGAGTCTCTCTGCAAACGCACTGCACTAACAACCAAGTCAATCCAAAATCACAGCCAATCAGAAGAGTGTGTGGCTAAGTGATTGTCTTTGTCATAGAATACACTTGTTTGTTCACAGTTTGAACATTCTTGTTTCCTTCTGTTTATTTTCAAGATCTGAGGTGAATTATGTTGTTTCAGTATGGCTATAAATGTCAAAAGACAAAATAATATTTCAAAAAATATATAAAAGAAAAAATTCTTTTAACATTAGTTAAAGCACATAATCAGTACCTGAGATCATCATTGTCGACTTTGGTTGTTGTTGTTTCAGCCGCTACGTTGCAGGGATAGAAACCATTTCTAAAATAGAATCGACGCAGCTCATTAGGACAAAAGCGCTGATTAACATGGAAAATATATTTTTTATTGCATGTCGTGGCATCACATTTGATAAGGACATGGTGTTAAGGCACAATGTTAATTTGTCAACAGGTCAGCACCTCATCCTCTTCACCAGTCCTGAGCGACAAACTGCGGTATCCGTCCTTCATGCGTGTGATTCCGAGTGACGTCTACCAAGCTCAGGCGCTGGTCAAGCTCATGTCTCATTTCTCATGGAACTGGGTTGGTGTCGTGTATGGAGATGATGACTACGGTAAAGCGGCCTACCAAAGCTTCATGCAAGAGTCAGCCGGAAAAATATGTGCCGATTTTGAGAAAGTGGTGCCACACTACTTGGACCACGTGGATGTTGAAAAATACATTAAAGATGTTGCTAAGAGCATAAGAGAGTCTCTTGCCAAGGTGGTGCTGCTCATTCTGAAGCCACAGCTGGTGGAGAAGCTCTTGAAGGAGATGATCGAAACCAACACGAGCAGAGTCTGGATTGCAAGTGACGCCTGGTCCATGTACCGCCCCTTAACAAAGATGAATAACATAAACAAAGTGGGTCAAATCTTTGGCTTTTCCTTTTCCATGGGAAACATCCCAGGGTTTGAAGACTACTTGAGAAACCTCAGGCCAACGCCAGGAGCAAGAAATGACTACATAGAAGAGTACAAGCAGCTGAGACTGAACTGCTCGCTGTGGCCCTCCAACTGCACCACCGATGACATGCTGTCCGCAGTGGACCTGAGGGAGGGCTACCGAGAGAGGGTGGCCATAATCGCCATCGCACATGGGGTCAGGACGCTCCTGGAGTGCAACGAGACCGCCTGCTCCGGAGACACCAACTTCCCACCCTGGAAGGTGAGGTTATTCGAGCAGACATCTCTTTTAACATACATCACGATGAGAACACATTTAGTCAAAGTTATTGCTCATTGTTAACTCATGTTTGTTCACAAACTAATGCTAATTGTTACAACTGTTTATATGTTAAAATGCATTCGTACATGTAGAAATCTACGTTAACCTGGGTCAGGGTTTCCCAAGTGGGGGTTCGTGAGTTGATGAAAAATGTACATGTACATCACATGCGTCTCAGATAGCCCTTTTCCAGCAGAAAGATTGGTGTTCTGGAGCCAGAGCCTGTTTTCTGCCAGGCCAACTGGAGCCTGTTGCGAACCGGCCACGCGCTTCCACAGACTTGAGGAATGAACGGTGGCATCTCAAATCAAACAGTGCGTGTCCCGGTGTTCAGTGATTCTAGCGAACCGACAGCTCGCATAAACTGCCCGCATAAATCTGTCCTTTTTGGAGATATATTGAAACTGAAACCATTGATTCACTCACTTGTTTGCGAGTATTTGCGGCATTTTTGATCATTTTCAGAAAAAGTTTCATGGTCACCAGAATTTTTTGTTGTATGAATATCTGAATATAAATTATATACCAAAAGAAAGAACAGAGCCTCTGCTTTGAAAAAAAAAAAGTTTTACTCTAGCTTCATGCGTTGCTTTTTTATCAACACATAGTTTCATTAAAAAGCAACATTTTGAGCAAAAGGCTGAGAAAATCATGTTTTTGTCAAAGACTCCATCCAGATGTGATTCAGAGCGATGATCAAACACAGATGGAGTCCATCAACACCCCAAAGCTTCAGTCCTAGAGCTCGTCCTGAGGCCACATCTCATTCACTAACATTAGGCCGTTTAGATTCATATGCTGTTTAATGTTGATAAACGGGATATTTTACATATGCATATGATTACATATGATATCACTTGTTTCTGCTTCTTCTTCGCCTGTGTTTTGATCAGGAGATTCTGTACTCTTTCAGGAGATGTGTAATGGCGCAATAGCAGATGGAAATCACGCATGAACATGATCTACTGCTATTCCTGCAGTTCCTGGATGTGCAATGTTGAATATTCTGTCAAATTTGAAATACTGAATTTGTGGAAGCGAATTTGTAAAGCAAAATAAAATTGACTGCCTGTCGAATATTATTGGTTGTATTTTTAAACAGACTGAATATTTTGGAAGTGAAGTCTGGATGGCGAATGTGGAATATTGAATTTTTAATAATGAAACTGTGTGTGAAAGGTTTTGAATGGAAATATTCACAGCTTAAATATACAACCATGTTGAATTTCAGCCCATAAAAATGCAAGCACTGTTAATGCAATAGATTTCTTTTCAATTAGTGAAATTCAACATGGTTTTTTGTTTCAAATACGTTTGTCATTAATTTACTTCGATAGTCATGTGACCATTAACCGACATCAGAGAACCATGTACATGTGAAAATATTAAAATATTGCAATATTAACTTAAAATCTCAGGGGAACTTCAAATAAATATTTTACATCTAAGGTTCAGCTGAAAAAAAAGTTTGGGAACCCCTGAGCTAGATGAATAAATGCTGTTTATTGTTCATTGATAATGAATTGAACCTTACTGTAAAGTGTTACCAAGATCAAATACCATAATCTCCAGTGTTTTTTTTTTTTTACAAAGCATGAACAACGGTGTAGTAAATTGTCTAATCTCAAGAACACTTACTCTCTTTTGCAGCTAGTGGAAAGTATGCGCGGTGTGAATTTCACTCTTGATGGCACTAGATATTTCTTTGATGAACACGGTGACTTTGTGGATGGTTACGACCTCATAATGTGGAAGGAAAATGATGATAAACGAATTATTGAAACGGTGGGAAAATTCCTCTTGACAAAAGGAGAAGTGGAGATCTTCAGTGAATTCCAGTCGATAAATAACAGCGTGAGTTGTGCCGTCTCTACTCTAGCCATTCTATCAACCATAAAACAGCTGACGCTCATTGAGATGTGTCTCTTTTGTCCTCAGCTGCCCTTGTCCAGGTGCTCGGCGTCGTGCATCCCTGGAACAGTGAAGAACCAGTCGAAGATCCCCTGCTGCTACAACTGCGTCAACTGCTCTGAAGGAAATTACACTGATGGATATGGTAAATCATTCACAGAATTCAATAGAACATTTTGGATATAGAATATCTGACCATAAATAGACCATAAATAATAAAATCTGATTTTATTATTATTATTATTGAAATTATTGAGCATAGTTAAGCCAAAACCATCAGTTAAATGCTCAGTTGTGACAAAATGTGTAACTGCATTTGAGTTTTTCACTGCAGGAAGTCACACACAGAGGTATTTCTTGCCAACAAGCCAATTATTTTAACTCTTTCCCCGCCACTGACAGAAACTTGAAACGTTTGTGAAAATGATCAGAAATGCTGCCGCTGGCGGAGAAAGAGTTAGGGTGTGACCAGTAAGACATCTGTTCTGTCTGTTTGAAAACAAACATAAGTGAAATCCCATGCAAGTAAAATTAGGCATCAAAACAGTTGTTAATATAGAGCAGAGAAGATGGATAACTGTTGAGTACTTTTGAAACTTGGCACAGAAGAAGTTTGGAGTCATTATGGTGGACTCCAACATGAAGTTGTTGACAGCACATTATCCTGCTACTTACCAAATCAGTTAATAGATGAACATTGAATATCCCAGTGTAGATGATTTTATTAAGGGAGAAGAAAGAAATATTGGTGTAATGAGACACATGAAACGTAACACATATCATTAGTTACAAATATTAGACCACTGATTGACACCATTGACAAATGACAATCAGAGAGACGGGTTACAAGCCCTGATATTAGATAAAAGATGATTGCTTTCCTAGTTCAAATTTGATGACTATTTATGCGCATTTCTCTTTCAGATCTCCCCGAATGCCTGAAATGTCCCGAAGGAATGTGGTCTACTAAGGGAGCAAGTAAATGTGAGAAATTCCGGGAGATATATCTGGTTTGGACTGACAGTTATCCCATAGCTCTGTTAGCGGCTACAGCGATAGGCTTTGTTCTAGTGTTCACCTCACTCATCATTTTCAGTGTGCACAGAAACACCACAGTCATCAAAAAGGCTGACAATACAATGTCTAGCTTCATGTTACTGGGGCTGATGGTCAGCTTCGCCAGCGTGGTCATGTTCATTGGCAGGCCAAACGAGCATCAGTGCAGGGCACAGCAGGCCTTGTACGGTCTCGGCTTCACCCTGTGCGTTTCATGCATCCTGGTTAAAGCCTACCGCACTTTCCTGGCTTTCATGGCCTTCAATCCGGACAAGCAGCATCAGCTTAAAAAGCTCTACAAGCCTGTTATCAATTTGGTCCTGCTTACCGGTGCCCAAGGAATCATCCTGTTGTTCTGGATGACTCTGGGAAAGTCTCCTAAGCCAGTTACGAAGTGGCCTCAAACTGGCCTAGAGAAATATGTAATCTGCGACGAGGGCTCCATTATAGGTTTTGGGGTGATGCATGGATACATAGCTCTGTTGGCCTTCATTTGTTTCTTTCTTGCATTCAAGGGTAGAAAAGTCCCACATGATTTCAACGAGACTGGCGTCATCATCTTCAGCATGTTGATTCATCTGTTTGTCTGGCTTTGCTTTATTCCCATTTATATAGAAAGAAACCAGAACGAACAGCGGCACATTGTTCAGGCTTCGGCCATCCTGGCCTCCAACTATGGCATAATCTTTTGTCATTTTGTCCCAAAGTGTTACGTGGTCCTGTGGGAGCTTTCGGAGAACTCGAGGGCTTCGATCATGGCGAGGTTGGCTAGACGCATTAAAGACGACACGGCCTCCACAGACATTAGCGTATTACATGAAGCGGGCCGGATCGCTCCAGACTCAGGCACCATCAGCCCTGGTGTAGGACCATTGGTGATAGAGATCAGTGCGGTTTCTAAAGATGCTTCCAGTGCTATAAAGAATGATGATTTTTTTAATACGGATAGAGGCGGCATAGAGTCGAGAGTGTCCCGCCATGTCCAGGTGAGGCAAAGACACACTACGAAATAAAAAGAAGAAAAGTGCATTCTCCCAGCAATTCCAGCCACAAACAAACCCTTCCATGGCCAGAATACTGAATCTTTCAGACTTTCTTAAATTATCTGGACTTTTTCATCTACATACATTCCACATATATCAATACATTCACGATGAAAGTTGCTAAAAGGGTGATTTGATTATTTTAGTTTTTATATATATATTTATACTTAACCTGACTCTGCGTTTACGTATTAATGTACTAAATGTAATGGTGAAGTGTGTAATCCTACAAATAACGAACCAAACTGTTGCTACATCTGACCCTGGCACAGAAGTTACACACCTCTTTCTGTATTGTTTCTTTGCATATTGTATATGTAAAACTGTACATTTATTAAACAATAAAAACTGATTTGAGCTTTGAACTTTAATGCCATTATCAGCGTCTCCCACTGTTTGTGATTCTTGTGGATCTTTTTGCCCTGTTTAAATCCTGCTCTTTGCCAGCAGATTGCAGACATCACTGGCAGAAGTCCAGGAAGGATTTCAGTCAGAAGTAAACACCTATAAATACTGCAACCTCAAGCCACACTGAACTTAATTCACTGGTTGTTGTTCAATTTCACAGAATCGAAATTGAAACTGTCACTTAAACATAATGAAAACTGTTACCACTGTAGAAAAAACTGAAGTCACTGAAGATTTTTACTATATATTTTGATTATAGCGCATATATAATGTTAATTAAATCAGAATTAACTAGGGGTAAAAAGAAAAGAAGACAAGGTAACCAGAAGGGTATCTGATTAGTGAGATGAGCTTATGGGCTTAGGCATGGACTTTATTCCTGTAGCGTATTCCTCTGTGTGTGTGTGTGTGTGTGTGTGTGTGTGTGTGTGTGTGTGTGTGTGTGTGTGTGTGTGTGTGTGTGTGTGTGTGTGTGTGTGTGTGTGTGTGTGAAAGACTGGAAGCTTCAATCCTGGGCTCTCTACGCCATACAAAACACCAACTGGCCAGCGGTAATAAGTAGAGAAATACAGGGATTGTGGACGGGACAGTGAAGGACAACGGGAGACAACTGGTATGGTACGAAAAAAAGAACCAAGTTGAGTTTTTCTGACACACCACTTTCAAATCTGCAGTCGATCAAAAGAAAAGGAACAGGATTCTCCCATAGCCATGGGGTGCTCTCCCTCTAAAGGTCAACTCTTCAGCAAAAAAGCTTTGTTGCCTGCATCACCGGAAAGCAAGAAAAATGCTGACCTGCCCTCTGATGGGACACAACTTCAAATCAAAGCAGAGATAAACACTGCTTCAGAAGAACTAGAGGTACAAGAAAATTCAATTCAAGGTAAGAGATCCTCAGTAGATGATGTAGTTTGTGATGCCGCTGTGACAGACAACAAAGATGCTACTGAGAAGATGCTAGAGGTGGTCAGTTCTCCGGATGGACAGAGTGCACAAGAGGGCATCTTAGAAAACCTGAGAGAAGGAATAGAGGAGATACGGACAAAAGATAAGCAAGGAAAGCGGAGGAAGCAAAGGAAACAGAGACTGAGAAAAAATTCCTATGTGCAATCAAAGGCAGAGTTCATATTGAAAGCCCACCAGGCAGCCTATGCGTACCTGAACCCCAGCATACCCAAATACGAGTCTCTTCTCGGGCTCTTGAGCCAGGCGGCGCAGACGCAGCTCTCGGTGCAGACCACAGTAGCTGCAGCAGTCTTGCACTATGAAGAGATCAACCAGGCTTTGGAGGAAATGGCTGCTGAGGGAGAGCAGCTGCTGAGGGAACATGGACACAACATGACCTGGCCCGCTTTACTTAAAGACTATCCACCTACGACCAAACCCAGCAATGACCTGAACCAGCTTCCTTCCGAACTGCTGCAGCAAATGCTTCTTCACTCCACAGTTAAGATGGTCTCAGTGGGAGACTCTGTGAAGTGCCTGGGGGACTCGGCCCTACAGGAGCTTGCTGACTACTTTGGGTCCCTGTCTCAGGTCTTAGGAGAGAAGCTGCTGGCTAAGCATGTGGCCGAGGAGCGCCTGAAGTGGGTTTTGTCCCGTGTGGAAGCTGCTGCCCTCAGGAAACCAGGTCCAGATGATTCTGCGCTGCACAGCGAGGACAGCGGCATAGGTGCGGACAATGAGTGTCAGAATGGCTTCCGTCGGAACAGAGGGAGCTCGGGATCAGGGGCAAACGCTGTCTCTACCACCGGTTGCTCTCCAGATCAGCAGCTCCTTAACGCCAATGAGGAAGGTACAGACAATGATGGCAATGATGATGACGATGATGACGATGGTGATGATGCAGAACTTGAGGATGACGTCAGTGGTAAAGATGAGCTGGCAAGGATGAGCGACAAGACAAGGGGAACAATGTGTGGTTCTTCTGAAGCAAACTCCAGCTTTCCCCCACATCAGGATGGTCAAGATCAAGTCAAGACCAGTAACTTGAAGAGGAAAATCAGACGGCCAAAAACCGCAGACAATACCTTCCAGATGAAACTGAAACACCGCCATTTAAGACGACCGAAGCGCTCGCAATCCGCCGAGTGTTTGTGTAGCAAAGCGGAAGAATCGGATCCTAATGAGGAACAAGGAAACCCGAGGAACATGCAAACAACTCACTGGAGGAGAACATTTTTTTTCGCAGAAGATCATGGAGGCCGTGTACGGACAAAGATTAAATCATCAGGAGGACAGTGCTCAGCGAGGTATTATGGCCTCCAGTATGGCAGCAAAGGGCCTTTTAGGGCAGTTCCACCTGGCTCTCCTCCAAAGTTTACTCCAGAACCACCTGGGAGAAATGCTGTCAAGAGGCTCATCAATACTTTTAGCCAAGGGGTGGAGGATAATTTAGAGCAAAGACCAGTAAGAGTTAGGGGCAACAAGAAATGCAGTCTCCCACAGCTGCAGAACAGCAGAGGAGCCCTCACCACCAGCACCAGACCGGCTGACAAACCTGAGCATCTGGATATAGACAGCCTCCCCCCTCCACCCCCAGAAATGCTCATGGACTACACTTCTGGTAGCGCAGGGTTGGCCGCTGAGGAGGGGGCTCAGGATTCACAGTGCAGAGGGCAACGGCTCCGCACTTTAACACAAAGAGAGGCTGTTCCCCCTGGCAGGGCCATGAGCCTCTCCACTACTCAGCCACTGAGGCAAGATGCTGTGCAGGGATCCTGTATCCAACAGGAAAACAATGCAGGTTTGCGAGGTTCCGCGCCTCGTCAAGGATGCAAGAAGCACAATGAGGGTGAGACTGCAATTATACACTCAAAAGGTTTTTCACCAACGACTCCCCCTGTCTCAAGGACACGGCTTCCACCCTCCTGTCCCACTCCGCACCACCCAGTGCCAAGTCCTCCATCCACATTCTGCCCTCCTAGTGGGAAGTGGATTCCAACCAGCTCTAGTATTTCTGGGTCACAGTCATATTTTGAAGCTCGGGCCGTGTTCTGTCAGGAGAACCAGCCACTCCCTCACACATGGACACCTTCATGTACGTCTACATTGCCTCGGCCATGGGGAGAACCTGCCAGAGGGAGACCTCGCCTTCAAACCTCTTTTATGGGACGCAGTTCGTCGGGTCATAGGTCATCCTACAGTGAGCAGCCACAGTCATTGCCTAATGTCAAACAACAGCAGGGTCTGGGCAGTGACGCCACACCTCCGACCAGTAAGGGGTGAGTATCTTCCAGCATCATTACTTGTGATACAATATATAGCAAATCTATGACTCAATAAAGGTCTGAATAGTTCAAGGGTTTAGTGCAGGGATCCTCAAATCTGGCCCACGAGATCCACTTTCCTGCAGAGTTTAGCTCTAACCCTAATCAAACACACTTGAACATGCTAATCAATGTCTTCAGGATCATTAGAAAATCACAGGTAGGTGAGTTTGATCAGGGTTGGAGCTAAACTCTGCAGCGCATTGGCCCTCCAGGGCAAGATTTGAGGAACCCTGGTTTAGTGCAATGGGTGACCTACAAAACAGGCAGAAGATGACTAAGCCTGTTAAATCAGATCTTTATAACCTGATCTGTCTTCATTAAC
Organism: Coreius guichenoti; assembly: GCA_039654105.1. NCBI lineage: Eukaryota > Metazoa > Chordata > Actinopteri > Cypriniformes > Gobionidae > Coreius > Coreius guichenoti. The sequence goes on from CM077185.1 coordinate 196,159, forward strand.
ACAATTGTGGATTTGTTTAGTGTAGCTATAGTTACTACATCAGCTACTATCTCAGTAAGCAAACACTCTTATCTCCCTCCCTCAGCGTTGTTCAACTGGTTTGAGTTCAAAATGAAAGAACATATTTGTGATTGTAAAAATTCCTACTGTCTTGCCACACAACTGATTTGATCACCAATAATCAATAATTTGCTGTAATCAATTTGGGTCATCAAAAGTTTATGAGAAATGAATGTGTTTGGGTGCTGCAGCTGTGTAAACATCAGTGTACCTAAAGCGCTCACACTGGGCCTTTTTTATGAATATTTATGAAATGAACACATAACAGAAAAACATTTATCAATATGGACGTGAGCGGTGGCTACGATCAAATCTACGTCAGGTCTCAGCTCAGTTCTTGAGTTAGCGTGAACTTGCGTGCAGCAGCAAATCTGGCGGACAATTGAAATGAGAGCCTTTTGATCATTTAGATTATTTATCAAAGCTCATTAGTCGACCATTAACCGTTGAGATTCGAATGTCAAATTAAATTATCTTTACATGATCAAATGGCAGCATAAACAACAGACCATGAGGATTCACACATCGTCACATCACACAGCACTTCTGTGAACAGAGAAAAACTGAATACAATTAACTATATAAAGGAATAAAATAAATAGGACTACACAAAATATATTTCACTGAAATAACATTAACAAAAGACTGTGTGATGCTTGTTTTTGTGACACTCTAATGCATTGTATTTGTTTTCTTTATATCATTATTTTATTAAATCCAACTGATCGCGCATGCAGGCGCCTCACACGCACACACACACACACACACACATACATCAGTTCTAGCACTGTGACATTTCAGCCATTCATCATCAAACTAAAATGCAGTCAACCAAACACAGAAGTTCTGCTCAGATGAAACGGTCCGCTGTGTGTGAAGGATGAAGGATGAAGATGCTGTTTTCTGTGGATATTGGAACATCAGTAAAGTACAAATCCTTGTTTACATAATGAAAAATACTTTAGCAACCTAATGTTTCATGGCAAATATGGAAGCATGTTTGAGAGAAATGAGCCCAATGCCGTTTCATTTTCGCTTTAATTAAATTCATTTTGGGTTGACGTAGGGCTGTAGTCAAGTCCACCTTTGTCGAGTCCAAGACAACAACAAATCCAAATGAGACAGAAAAAGAAGATTCCTCTTCAAGACCACGTACTTAACTATTGATAATTGATGTGATGCGAGAGACAGCATATCTTCTCTTCTAAGATAATAATTTTGCATTATATTTGTAATGATCAAAAAGCATGTGTAGAGTAACACTGGATCAAATTAGGCATTTTATTTACTTTAGGTATAGCAATTTCACTAAAGTCACACAAAGCTTAAGTGCAACTTCACATTTTCAGTCTTTTTATTATAGTGTAACAATCACATTCTGGGCTGCCAATGTAAAATGTAACAAATAACAAACAACACAGGTGTCAATAAAATTTTTCCCATTCTTGATCTTATTACTTGTCCTAAAGAATCCACAGTACACAGTAACCAAAATAATAAGCATTTTCATCAGCCCTCCCAAGCAAGGCTGTGAAGCAATAAACATGAACACCCTAAGTAGCTTCAACTCTCACGCCTTCCTTTTTTTTAAATCCTGCTTGTCCCACTCTTAAAGTTCCACCCTGTTAGGCTATGTTATGGAGAATGTTTGTCCGGTCAAAAATATGTAAAAACATATCTGACATAGTTATAAAAGTTCTGTTTATCTCTAGATGGTTAGCTAGGTAAATGTTGATCACTCAAAGAGTGACGGCTACGGCTAAATTAGCTCAAAATTTTCCACCCTGTTAGATTAGGTCTATAAACCTAACAGGGTGGAAATTCTAATAGAATAAATTGTATTTAGTGTATATTGCAAATTCTATATACATATATATGTATATATAAATATTATATATATATATATACAGTGGTGGCCAGAATTGGTAAATATGGTAAATATGATCAAATATGGCAGTAAAAAATAAATCCGCATTGTTTATCCTTTTGATCTTTCATTCAAAAAAATCACAAAAATCTAACCTTTCATTGAAGTAAAAGAATTGAAAGTGGGGGGTAAATCACATTATGAAATAAATGCTTTTCTCCAAAACACGTTGGCCACAATTATTGGCACCCCTAGAATTTTTTATGAGTAAAATATCTCTGAAGTATTTTCCCATTAATATTTACATTTTTTAGCACACCAGGGTGACTAGGAACATGAAATTGTCCAGCTATGATGTCTTGTTCCACAGGAGTATAAATATGAGGAAACACAAAGGCCAAATTCTCTTAATCATCATCACAATGAGTAAAGCCACAGAATATAGTTCTGATGTGCAGAGAAAGATTGTTGAGCTTCACAGAATAGAAAGTGGCTGTAGGAAAACAGCTAAAGCATTGAAAGTTCCCATTTCCACCATCAGGGCAATAATTAAGAAGTTCAATCAACTAAAGATGTTATGAATCTGCCTGAAAGAGGACGTGTGTGTATATCGTCCTAATGCACGAGAGGAGGAGAGTTTGAGTGGACAAAGACTCTCCAAGATCACAGATGGAGAATCGCAGAGATTAGTTGAGTCTTGAGTCAGAAAGCCTAAAAAAAAAAAAAAAAATCAAACAACCCCTACATCACCACATGTTGTTTGGGAGGGATTCAAGAAAAATCCTCCTCGCTCATCCAGAAACAAACTCCAGCATATTCAGATCAGACACGACTTGAGCTTCAGACGGACCTGGTTCTGTGGTCAGATCAAACTATAAAAAGAGCTTTTTGGCAGCAAATCCACCAGATGGGTTTAGGTGCAAACAGGGATAAAAAGTACCCCATGCCCACGGTTAAAAATACAGCTGGATCTTTAATGCTGTGGGCCTATTTTTTTGCTGGAGGTCCTGGACATCTTGTTCAGACACATGGTATCATGGGTTCTAGCAAATACCAGCAGATAAAAAATCAAAACCTGACGGCCTCTGCTAGAAATCTTATAATGGGCCGTGGTTGGATCTTCCATCAGGACAACGATCCAAAACAAACATCAAAATCAACACACAAATGTGTCACTGAACACAAACTGAAGCTTCTGCCATGACCGTCCCAGTCCCTGACCTGAACCCTATAGAGAATGAGTGATGACCTGAAGAGAAGAAGCACCAACATGGATCTGGGAATCTGAAGGATCTGGAGAGATTCTGTATGGAGGAATGGTCTCTGATCTCTGGTCAGGTGTTCTCCAAACTCATCAGGCGTTATAGAAGAAGACTCAGAGCTGTTATCTTGGCAAAAGGAGGTTGCAAAAAGTATTTATTAAAAGGGTGCCAATAATTGTGGCTAACGAGTTTTGGAGAAAAGCATTTATTTCATAATGTGATTTACCCCCCACTTTCAATTCTTTTACTTCAATGAAAGGTTAGATTTTTGTGAATTTTTTGAATAAAAGATCAAAAGGATAAACAATGCAGATTACAGCCATATTTGATCATATTTACCAGGGGTGCCAATAATTCTGACCACCATTGTATATAAAACAATATTATATAGGTGCAGTTCCAAACGTTACTGATGGCAAACCATGCAGGACAATGAGCTCATCCACTGTTAGAACCTGTTATGGTCTTCCACCCTGTTAGACAAGTAATTTTAAATAATAATTTGACAGCAGTGTTAAATGTTTTGCATACTTATGTCTTATTTTGGGAGGTGAGGAGCATTAACAGCATATATTTGGCTTGCTCAGTTGGGGACACCTAAATTTCAATTATATTACTGATCTGCCCGCATTGACACTATATGATAATTGAAATGAGCTGATGACATCACCGCTTTCACCAGAGCGGCTGTACAGCCGAATCAAATTCTGTTGCATTATTTTCCTGTTACCACTGTGAAGCTGCTTTGAAACAATTGCCATTGTAAAAAGCGCTATATAAATAAAGGTGATTTGATTTTGATTTGATATATATGTTTTTGAGCTAATTTTTGTATTATTTACCATCATGTTGGCAAAAATGGGTACAAAAAAGTACCTGTTCTTAATAATCAAGACATTCTATTCATCAATAATTGTTTTGTTATCGTTTCAAGAATAAAAAAATACTATGATGGCATAAGGGACATACAGTGCATCCGGAAAGTATTCACAGCGCTTCACTTTTTCCACATTTTGTTATGTTACAGCCTTATTCCAAAATGGATTAAATTCATTATTTTCCTCAAAATTCTACAAACAATACCCCATAATGACAACGTGAAAGAAGGTTGTTTGAAACCTTTGCAAATTTATTAAAAATAAAAAACTAAAAAATCACATGTACATAAATATTCACAGCCTTTGCCATGACACTCAAAATTGAGCTCAGGTGCTCCTGTCTCCACTGATCATCCTTGAGATGTTTCTACAACTTGATTGGAGTCCACCTGTGGTAAATTCAGTTGATTGGACATGATTTGGAAAGGCACACACCTGTCTATATAAGGTCCCACAGTTAACAGTGCCTGTCAGAGCACAAACCAAGCCATGAAGTCCAAGGAATTGTCTGTAGACCTCCGAGACAGGATTGTATCAAGGCACAGATCTGGGGAAGGGTACAAAAACATTTCTGCAGCATTGAAGGTCCCAATGAGCACAGTGGCCTCCATCATCCGTAAATGGAAGAAGTTTGGAACCACCAGGACTCTTCCTAGAGCTGCCGCCCGGCCAAACTGAGCGATCGGGGGAGAAGGGCCTTAGTCAGGGAGGTGACCAAGAACCCGATGGTCACTCTGACAGAGCTCCAGCGTTTCTCTGTGGAGAGAGGAGAACCTTCCAGAAGAACAACCATCTCTGCAGCACTCCACCAATCAGGCCTGTATGGTAGAGTGGCCAGACGGCACATGACAGCCCACCTGGAGTTTGCCAAAAGGCACCTGAAGGACTCTAGACCATAAGAAACAAAATTCTCTGGTCAGATGAAACAAAGATTGAACTCTTTGGCCTGATTGGCAAGCGTCATGTCTGGAGGAAACCAGGCACCGCTCATCACCTGGCCAATACCATCCCTACAGTGAAGCATGGTGGTGGCAGCATCATGCTGTGGGGATGTTTTCAGCGGCAGGAACTGGGAGACTAGTCAGGATCGAGGGAAAGATGAATGCAGCAATGTACAGAGACATGCTTGATGAAAACATGCTCCAGAGCGCTCTGGACCTCAGACTGGGGCAAAGGCTCATCTTCCAATAGGACAACGACCCTAAGCACACAGCCAGGATAACAAAGGAGTGGCTACGGGACAACTCTGTGAATGTTCTTGAGTGGCCCAGCCAGAGCCCAGACTTGAACCCGATTGAACATCTCTGGAGAGACGCTCCCCATCCAACCTGATGGAGCTTGAGAGGTCCTGCAAAGAAGAATGGGAGAAACTGCCCAAAAATAGGTGTGCCAAGCTTGTAGCATCATACTCAAAAACACTTGAGGCTGTAATTGGTGCCAAAGGTGCTTCAACAAAGTATTGAGCAATGGCTGTAAATGCTTATGGACATGTGATTTTTTTTTTTTCGTTTTTTTTTTTTTATAAATTTGCAAAGGTTTAAAAACAAACTTCTTTCACGTTGTCATTATGAGGTATTATAAAATCTCATTATTGTTTAACATTTACATTATTAACATTTTGTGATAACTGTGTATATGTCCCTAACACGGTGGAATACCTTCATGGCCAGCGTCTGAACAATCTACCCATAATTATTATTTTTTGAGTCCCTGAGTTTAACCAAAATGTATTCTTAATAGTTAAACATATCACTATTTTGATAGAATGCTAAAAACATATACTTTTTTTCCCCAAAAAAATTATGAAGCCAAAATGTTACTGGATAGCAGGAATGACCCTTATATTTTAATATATATATTTTATAGCTGCTTCATTCTCGTTCTGAAAGCCATTACATTTAAAGGATTTGTTGTGAAGTGAGGGGAAAATAGCCTAGGATAATGTTTATAATGTTTGTAAATGTTTCGTTTTATTTACCGGTATTTAATATACATATAAATTAACATAACTGTTTGCAATTACGAGGTTACCGGGTGTTTTTGGAGTAAAATCAGTTTCTCTTTCATGAGATGACTTCCTCTTCCTGGCCGGGTTATGTTTCTCCATGTCGTAAACTCTAGGGGTGAGGCTCTAAACCGTGAATATTTAAATGATATATTAAATTGTTTTCAACCTCCACATTTATCAAGGTACGATTATTCATACGATGGGATTGGCAGCATATGAATGTTTCATGAATCACACGTGAACCCTGTCGTGAGATGATTTCTGCACTCGTTTCTACGTTATATTGATAAATAAGAGCCGGTGTGATTGCAGTGATTTCTGGTTTTCTGTGAACATAAAAAAGTAATTCTGGATGAGTTGTGTTCCTGCTGACAAGCTCACTCTATATTAATATGCCAATTAAGCATGTTTCCTGGTAACTGTACTTCTTGGCAGATACTCCAACTATTAACGTTCATTAATGTATTTATTGGTGTTTTATAATGTTACAGCATCAGAGGCTCTTATAAAACCTTCCCACTGAAACTCTCACATTGAATTGAATGCAATAATTGCCATTTGTATTCATGTGGTTTTACATTCACATATGGTTTCATGGACAATAACCTGGCATGAATGTATGATGACTTTTTGTTAAATTTATTAATTTCTTTGACACCCTCCATATTTCAAAGCTCTCTGAACAATAAAAAAATCAATCATCTTGCACGTACACTTGTTTCAACTTCATGTAAATGTGATGTCAGTCAAGGGGAAAACCCTGCAGAAAACCAGAAGAACTGGAAATGATTTATGATTGGACATTCTTCATAATTGCGGTAACGAAGACAGTTCTACTTCAACGTGAGGAAAACAAAGGCTGACTGAGATGACAAGATAGAGAAAGTCGATGGGAAAGTTTATAAAGAAAGTGTAAAGCACATGTGTGTTTCCCATGCGTGTTACATGACTGAAGGGCTGAAACCGAGTCTTGTGTTAATCTGATCATCTGTTAATCTGAGCTCAGTGTAATCCCTGCAGACGAGCATCTGCGCACCTGTAGATCTACTGACTCACCTGTCCTGATGGCCTACATTCACCAGAGAAATGTGCATTAATACACTGTCAACAGCTTGACCCTGGGGCAGAACCCTTAGAGGGACATCTTATTACCTTATTCACCCCTAAAAGGTCTTATGTTAATACTCTACGGTGTTAAAATGCACCTTTTAGGGGAATATAAGATACAAAATTGTACTTTTAAGGGTTCTGCCCCAATGACAAGCTGTTGTACATTTACATTTATTCATTTAGCAGACGCTTTTAACCAAAGCGAATTACAATTGAGGAATACAGCAAAAGATTAATCTCGAAGAGGCAAACAAACACGAGAAGTGTTTCAGACATTGCTTATCATAAACTAGAATGGGAGGATTAAAGAAAAGGGTTTTTTGTGGTCTGTTGTGCCCTTGAAGGTACAATTTTTTTATATGTTTATAAGATTTGTAAACTTTCCAAAAAGGCTTTGACATGGTTTGTACCAGAACTTGGTTTGTGATTGGTTTCTCCAGTTTTATATGTTCCTGTGTTTTCTCCAGGACGCCGGAAGCGGACGGCAGCGGTTCGGATCTGGACACACACGGCCGGTCTGAGATTACAGACGAGCTGTATTAAGGCCTTTTCTCTCTCCTGAGATCTGGGATATTTCGGGAAACATTTCCAAATATACATCAACACCGCGATGCTTAGAAGTGTATAAATAACACCCATCTGTGTATATTTGTTACTCTGTTAATCTGTTATTTAAGTGCATGTTTACTTCTCTGTTTGTAGCTGATCTTTCTATTGGTTTCGATACGTAACAGAAAGGCATTTCAGATCATGATGTGTTCTTATATCCTGTAATCACTTCAGAAATCAGGCTCCGATCATACTCTCTTACTTATTTATCAGGAGCCTGTTATTGTGACTTACCTGTTAGGAATATATAATCCTATCATGCATAACCTCTTACGATTATTTTATGAATCTGTGGTAATTTGTGATCATAGTCACCCTTCAGATTTCTTTTAAAATGTTATGTGATCATAAAAATAAAGACTGTTTTACACACACTCCCAGCTGTAGTAATAATCCAGAGTCAGGTAACTAGAGCTAAGAGATTAAAGTTGGACAAGATAATTCATTATTTATCTGTCACGTTAAACCTGTGTTGTTTGTCTGTACAACACAAAAGGAGAATCTGAAGACTCTTCATTAAATCTTTTGATGTAGAGCTCATAGTGAGCATGAGTGTAACAAACACCACAGACGTGCCACATGATCTGAGACGGTTTTAAAGGGGTCATGAACTGAGAAATAAAATTTTTCTTGAGCTTTTGACATATAAGAGGTCATACTATAAGAATATCCTGTAAGTTTCAGAACTGAAAACTTCCTTGTTAGTCCAATAAAAGCTTTTATTGACACCAGGCCCAACAAACGACAGGTTTTTCAAAGTGGGGATCTATGACGTCAAAGGGAGGCAAGCACCGCCTCTGCAGAAGAAGATCAACGCCTACTTCATCACTGCCTGTTTAGCCCCGCCCACTTCATCACTGCCTGTTTAGCCCCGCCCACTTCATCACTGCCTGTTTAGCCCCGCCCACCGATTCACGCATGACATGCAATAGGTAGCCTAAGTAACAGATGGAGCTAAACCAGATCGAGCTACCAAGCAATAAACATGACAGTAATGTAACATGTAAGTAACTGTGTTCATTCTAATGCCTGATCTGAAATGTAATGATTCATGTACAGTCTGTGTCTGTGTGTCAGTAAATCAAACCAGTGACTAAACGTCAACTTGCGTTGTTTCTCTTAGTAGGATGAAAATAATCTGTTATTTAACGGTGATTAAATTCTATAAAGAAAGCGATCAAAGAAAGCTCCCTTTGCGATATTTGGAGCAGCGCGCGCTGGAGCTGTCAGTCCAACAGCGAGAGTTTATCAGTGACTCCCGTTTTATTCAACGAATCTCTTAACTATATCACGTTTGCACTGTTAGTTATGATGAAAGCATTCGTTAGTGTACAGAAACTGAGTTGCAATGACGAGATCACTGCTTTCATGCGCTCAGCATGTCTGTGATCGGCTACAATGATCGTCTTTGCAACCTTTCATGCCACAATCTGAATATAATGCCATAGATCTAAATATAATGCAACACTTTTCACGAATAGTTAACCATGAGAGCTGTAATAGTAAAAACGCACTAAAAGAGAGAGTAATACTTAGCTAATGGAAAGACATTAGCCAATCACAGCAGTGGGCGTTTACACTGAAGTCTCACAGCAGACACGCCCCTTAAAACAGAGCGTTCAGAGCAGAGGGCTAAAATCAGGGTAGGAAAAGTGCCTTTTATTTATAAATTATGACAATTTTTGATGTAAAAAGCATTCTAACATTAGTGCACCCCAGGAAACATCATAAAACAATAAAACAACGCAGTTCATGACCCCTTTAAATAGAGGAATCTGCCTTTATATCTCAGATCTATGGGCACCTCGACAGACATTCTCTATGGAAACACACAGCCGCCTGTATTGTATTAGTTAGTTAGTGTCAGATGTAGTATGGAAGACACGCTCTGACGGACACTAGAAAATAAACAACGCCTCCTAGTGGACAGCAGTGAGAAACACACTGAGTCTGTACCTGTGAATGTCAGTCAGCTGAAAGGCCCTGATACACTTAACAAGAAACACTGATTCTGTGTGTGTTTGTGGTGCTATTATAACTGATCGTGTGTGTCAGATATTCACATACTCATCTAAACATCGCTCCCGCAGAATCAGTGTTTGACACAGTTCACCGTTGCTCAGGTATTTTAAGCTTATTTTTACCTGCATGAAAAACAGGGTAGTTCACCGCGAGTACACCGATCAGGCATAACATTATTACCATGTATTGTGTTGGTCCCCCTTTTGGTGGTACGTGTCAAAGTAACATCCACATGGATGGCAGGACCCAAGGTTTCCCAGCAGAACATTGCCCAAAGCATCACACTCGCCTTCTTCCCATAGTGCATCCTGGTGCCATGTGTTCCCCAGGTAAGCCACGCACACACACCCGGCCATCCACGTGATGTAAAAGAAAACGTGATTCATCAGACCAGGCCACCTTCTTCCATTGCTCCGTGGTCCAGTTCTGATGCTCACGTGCCACTGTTGGTGCTTTCGGCGGTGGACAGGGGTCAGCATGGGCACCCTGACTGGTCTGCGGCTATGCAGCCCCATACGCAACAAACTGATGCACTGTGTATTCTGACACCTTTCTATCAGAACCAGCATTAACTTCTTGAGCAATTTGAGCTCCAGTAGCTCGTCTGTTTGATCGGACCACACGGGCCAGGGTGTATACGGGTATACACGGGTATATCCAGGCCTGAACTGGGCGTAATGGACGAGCATCATCCACTAAACTCCTGAATCACCTCAGCTCAACATCTTCATATTATACATGTTTTATTTTTTTTCTGAAGTCAACTTATAAGTCCAAAACAGTGTTTTAATGAGCACACGTCCCTGTCTCCAACTCCTGTGCTTTTACTTCACCGTGAAATAAAAGCCCATGCCATTTTCACCATCACATTAACAGGTTACAACATTAACGCTGCAGCAACGATGGCCTCAGTTGAATATACCTTTTTAATGCAGTCTTTTGCAATAAAGACTTTTATGGAAATAACAGCGTAAACTACTCGCACACAACAGACGCCTGTCAGGCTGGATGTAAGTCTGTTTCATGTGTTGTTTGACTGCAAACCGCTCTTAGTTCATGACTTCACAGGGCTCGTGTGTGTTTAGTGTGCTTTCCTTCTTAACAGTGCTGTCACGATCCCTGCCTGACATTGCTAAATACTGAATCGATAAAAACCCTGAAACAACAGGAAAAGTAATTGAATAATAGATTACATCTATACATCTTTGTTATACATATTTTAAATTAATATCGTTTGTATGTACTTAGTATGATCATTAACGGATAGCTGATAGTGACCCGATTTCGAGGGAGGACCGGCTCCCAGAGGGCGCTGCTGCTCGTGCCGCTTCCGGCAACACACATCAACATCCGGGTCACGTCCATATCGGCCAGTGTCGCTCCACAAGATGCCCAGCGTCAAAATAGCGGCGGCTTTTAATTAGATCCACAGTATTCGACTCTAATCTGTGGCGACACTGAGATCTGCTGCTGGTATGTATCGATCGGTGATGTGATGTGATGTGATCAGTGTGTGTGTGTGTGATGATGATTATGATGATGATGATGTCATATGTGTGTGTGTGTGTGTGTGTTGATCAGGACAGTGTTGCGCGCGATGAGCAGCAACAGTCACCCCCTGCGGCCGCGCGGCCCCGTGTCGGAGATCGATCACGTGCACCTGCTGTCCGAGCAGCTCGGCGCGCTGGTTGCGGGACAGGACTACAGTGACGTCACCTTCCTGGTGGAGCACAAGCGCTTTCCCGCGCATCGCGTCATCCTCGCGGCGCGATGCCACTATTTCAGGTAGAGTTCGTCATCACACCTGTCATCTGATCTGACACAAGGCACAATGTGTAAGTTTCGCCGCTAGAGGTCGCTTATTTCGCGGACTCATGGGAGCGGTCGTCTTCCCCTCTACAGCCAGTGGAAAACACTCTGACCGGACTCAGGCAGAAATCTTGTTCAAGGATGAGCTAATGTATTAAAGAGTTATTAACGTTACTGTAGTATGAAGCGTTTGCTAACGAGAGACGAGCGGCTCGAGAGCTTTTATTCTGTCAGACGAGCGCTTCCGCTTCTTCCGCTCATGCGTATGTGGGGGAACGCAGCGCTGTTTTATCATATCACACACATTTGAGTGTGTAAAAGTGATGTTATAATGCTACTCTGTGCTACTATAACACACTTGTTCACACTGCAGTGAGCGAGATCATATTAGGCATGGTGAAACATGGTACTCGCGGTAAATCAAGAACACCAGATTTAAACAATAAGACTAACTGTGTTGAGCTGGAGAACAATGATTAGTTTCTGTCCATGAATGATCCAAACAGTTGCTCACCTGTCTAATAAAACACATCATATATTAAAGCGGCTTTGGTGTTTCCATGGTTTCTACAAAATAAAACCGGAGGGTAACGCGGGTATGATGTCATTGATAGGCGACGCACGGTCCGTGTCCTGGTTAAAATGGATGATTTCTCTGGATTTAAACATTCTTGGAACATTTGGGATAATGTAAGTACACAAGTCAACAAAATATTTAACACTGTTTTAAAAATCTAAATCCAGCAGTGCTTTTGTGAATTCACACCGGTTGAGTTAAGCGTGCGCTGCGAGTTTCAGAGTGAAGCGCTTTAATCCTGTACATGCGTGCAGATTCTGTGTTTCTCCGAGCGGCTCACAGTAAACGCTGCTCCTCATGAGCTGTGAGTTTGGGTTCCAATAACGTGCCTTTGGGAACGCATATAAAGCCGGACACACACTGTGTGTTTCATAGTGAAGCGTTGCACTGTTCTCATGTACATGCGTGGAGCGTCTCAAACTCACACACACACACACACACACACACACACACACACACACACATACACTCACTCACACACATACACACTCTCACTCTCTCACACACACACACTTGCACACATACACACTCACACACACACTCACTCGCACACATACACACACACACACATACTCGCACTCTCACACACTGTCACTCTCACACACTCTCTTGCACACTCACTCGCACACACGCATACTCACTTGCACTCTCACACACACACACTCACACACTCTCTCACACACTGTCACTCACATACTCTCTCACACACTGTCACTCACATACACACTCTCACACACACTCTCGCACACACACACACATACACTCTCACACACTCTGAATCATTGTCACTCACACACACACACACATATACTCACTCGCACTCTCTCACACGCACACGCTCACACATTCTCTCACACACTGTCACTCACACACACATACTCACTCGCACTCTCTCACACACACACTCACACGCACACACTCACACATTCTCTCACACACTCACTCACACACACATACTCACACACACTCGCACACACATACTCGCACACACTCACACACTGTCACTCACACACTCACACAGTCACTCACACACACTCACACAGTCACTCACGCACACACTCACACACTGTCACTCACACACACTCACACAGTCACTCACGCACACACTCACACACACTCACACACTCTCTCGCACACACTCACACACTCTCTCGCACACACTCACACACTCTCTCGCACAGACACACACATACACTCTCACACACTCTGACACATTGTCACTCACATACACACTCACTCACACACTCTCACGCACACACTCACTCACACACTCTCACACTCTCTCGCACATACACACACATACACTCTCACACACTCTGACACACTGTCACTCACATACACACTCACATACACACTCACACACACTCACACACACACTCACACACTCACGCACACACTCACGCACACACTCACACACACACACACATACACTCTCACACACTCTGACACATTGTCACTCACACACACACACACACATATACTCACTCGCACTCTCTCACACACACACTCACGCACTCACACGCACACACACACATTCTCTCACACGCACACACTCACACATTCTCTCACACACTCACTCGCACACACATACTCACACACACTCACACACTGTCACTCACATACACACTCTCACACACACACTCACGCACACACTCACTCACACACTCTCTCGCACACACGTACATACACTCTCACACACTCTGACACTGTCACTCACACACACACTCACACACTCACACACATACTCTCTCACACACTGTCACTCACACACACACTCACACACACATATACTCACTCGCACTCTCTTACACACTCACTCACGCACTCACACGCACACACTCACACATTCTCTCACACACCCACTTGCACACGCATACATACACTCACACTGTCACTTACACACACACTTTCACACACACACAATCCGAAGCAGCACAACTGTTTCCAACTCTGATAATATTCATAAATGTTTGTTGAGCATCAAATCCTCATATTAGAATGATTTCTGAAGGATCATGTGACACTGAAGACTGGAGTAATGATGATAAATCACAGGAATAAATATATATATATATATATTATTAGTGTGTGTGTGTGTGTGTGTTGACGGCCTGCTCTCTCTCCCCAGGGCTCTGCTGTACGGCGGGATGAAGGAGTCTCAGCCGCAGGTGGAGGTGTGTCTGGAGGACACGCGTGCCGAAGCCTTCGGGATGCTCCTGCAGTATCTGTACACGGGCAGGGCTAGCCTAAGTGCCGCCCGAGAGGACATTCTGCTGGACTTCCTGGGCCTGGCCAACCGCTATGGCCTGCAGCTGCTGGAGGACTCCACCTCCGACTTCCTGCGGACGGTGCTCAACACACACAACGTGTGCCTGGTGTTCGACGCGGCGGCGCTGTACTCGCTGAGCGCCCTGTCCGCCGCCTGCTGCTGCTACATGGACCGGCACGCTCCGGACGTCCTGCTGTCGGACGGCTTCCTGACACTGTCTAAGGTAGGGCTCTGTGTGGACCGGACGACCTTATGACCTTCAGCAGTGCGGTCACACACACTTCAGTCAGGGGTGACACGCTTACAGAAACCCCAAATCCCCTCTGTGAAAACCTTTAACTCAACTAAACAAAATTAATTTTGAACCTGACTTAATACAATGTTCAGACTTCTGTTCTGGAAATGTATGCAAATGATGACATATTTAATTAGATAATGCCTCATTTGCATATTCAAACATAACATTTAAACTTGTAATACAAAACAGTTTTCCGCAATGAATGAACTGAGTCATTAGGATAATGTTTACAGCAATAACAGCAAATAAGAGCATGTGGGCGGAGTCTCTCTGCAAACGCACTGCACTCGCAACCAAATCAATTCAAAATCACAGCCAATCAGAAGAGCGTGTGGGCGGAGTCTCTCTGCAAACGCACTGCACTCGCAACCAAATCAATTCAAAATCACAGCCAATCAGAAGAGTGTGTGGGCGGAGTCTCTCTGCAAAATCACTGCACTCACAACCAAATCAATTCAAAATCAGCCAATCAGAAGAGCGTGTGGGCGGAGTCTCTCTGCAAACGCACTGCACTCACAACCAAATCAATTCAAAATCAGCCAATCAGAAGAGCGTGTGGGCGGAGTCTCTCTGCAAACGCACTGCACTCGCAACCAAATCAATTCAAAATCACAGCCAATCAGAAGAGTGTGTGGGCGGAGTCTCTCTGCAAACGCACTGCACTCGCAACCAAATCAATTCAAAATCACAGCCAATCAGAAGAGCGTGTGGGCGGAGTCTCTCTGCAAACGCACTGCACTCGCAACCAAATCAATTCAAAATCACAGCCAATCAGAAGAGCGTGTGGGCGGAGTCTCTCTGCAAACGCACTGCACTCACAACCAAATCAATTCAAAATCACAGCCAATCAGAAGAGCGTGTGGGCGGAGTCTCTCTGCAAACGCACTGCACTCACAACCAAATCAATTCAAAATCACAGCCAATCAGAGGAGCGTGTGGGCGGAGTCTCTCTGCAAACGCACTGCACTCACAACCAAATCAATTCAAAATCACAGCCAATCAGAAGAGTGTGTGGGCGGAGTCTCTCTGCAAACGCACTGCACTCGCAACCAAATCAATTCAAAATCACAGCCAATCAGAAGAGCGTGTGGGCGGAGTCTCTCTGCAAACGCACTGCACTCGCAACCAAATCAATTCAAAATCACAGCCAATCAGAAGAGCGTGTGGGCGGAGTCTCTCTGCAAACGCACTGCACTCACAACCAAATCAATTCAAAATCACAGCCAATCAGAAGAGCGTGTGGGCGGAGTCTCTCTGCAAACGCACTGCACTCACAACCAAATCAATTCAAAATCACAGCCAATCAGAGGAGCGTGTGGGCGGAGTCTCTCTGCAAACGCACTGCACTCACAACCAAATCAATTTAAAATCAGCCAATCAGAAGAGTGTGTGGGCGGAGTCTCTCTGCAAACACACTGCACTCACAACCAAATGGATCAATTCTTAATCAAATTCATAAATATTACTCAATTTTAACATTATTAAAAATAATGTCTTTGTCAAAGAATGCACTTTATTTGTCCCCACAGGCGGCGCTGCTGACGGTCGTCCAGCGAGACTCTTTCGCGGCCAGCGAGCGGGAGATTTTCCAGGCTTTGTCCCGCTGGTGTCGGCAGAATGGCGAAGGCACGGCCACACAGGAAGTGATGTCAGCGGTGCGTCTGCCACTCATGACGCTGACGGAGATGCTGAACGTGGTGCGTCCCTCAGGTCTGGTCAGCCCCGATGACCTTCTGGACGCCATCAAGACGCGCTCCGAAAGCCGAGACATGGACCTGAACTACCGCGGCATGCTGGGTAAGTGTCACAACAGCTCCGATCCAAACCCTTGCCATGTCAGAGCGGGTTTCCTGTTCACTCTGAGCTCTGATAAACAGTGAGGGACTGAATGTGTCAGCTCAGATCTTCTGTGCCCTATCACACAGCCCATTTCAGCTGATATCAGGTACGTTTGAGATCAGTTTGAGCAGACGCTGGGTTTCAGGTTCATGATGTTAATCTTCAGCAGAAGTGAATCATGACGCTCATGTTCCGTGTGATTGGCTGTTTGCCGCACGTGTCACACTTTCAGGTGTTCATCTTAAACCCTGAGTTCACAGATTGTTAACCGTGAGCGGTGTGAGCCAATGTTGTTTTATTATTTTGAATTCATTTTTTAGATTTTTAGTATTCATGTTATTTTTTTAGTAATTTCGTTATGTGCTTTTGTCATTTTATAAAACATGTTTTTAAGTATTCCTATTTAGGTTTTTTTTTTTTTTTCATTTCAGTTTTATTTGTTTTTATTTATTTCCAGTTAATAACTTTAGTGCTTCATCTTAAAGTGCTCATGACATGAGAAATCAACTTTTCTAACCCTTTGACATCTAAGAGGGTCTTTGAACCGTTAAAACATCCTGCAAGTCTAATAATTAAAACATCTCTCATTATAAACTCAGCATTTATTTAATCAAGCTCCAAAAACAGCTCGTTTTGATATTGTGGGATCTGTGATGTCACGTTGGCAAATATATTTGCATATGCCCGCCTCCAGAGCAAGACATCAACGAATAGTTTTACATCATCGCACCATAGGCCCCGCCCACTGGCGTTCAGTCGCTTAGCGTGTGTCCGAGTGTGTGACCGCACGCGCCTCTCGCAGAAGTCAAGTGACAGCTGACTTACGATGGAAAGCCAACAGTTAAAGTTCATGTTTTGAATAAATACTATAATAGTTAAAGACATGGCTAAAAGTGAGGCTGTGTGTCGTGATGCTGTATTATTCTGCGTGTTAAAGTGTGTATTGCAATAACGTAACAGTATTGCTCTGAGCGTGTGTGTGTGTCGTCAGCGCAGCATCGCACGTCAGGTTCGTAGAGAGTGATTTATTCATGGCCGCCTCTGAACGGGTCAAACCATTGATATTACCTGAGAAGGTCGAGTAAATCCGCTAGAAACCCGCGCTCATTCAAGGATGTATTGCATGGACGCCTGCAGGATTTCATCTGACGCCACGCACAAAGTGTTTTTATTTAACTACAAAGGTAAACAAGCATATATGTGACCCTGGAGCTCAACACCAGTCATGATCTCACGGGTATATTTGTGGCAATAGCCAACAATACATTGTGTGGGTCAAAATTATCCATTTTTCTTTTATGCCAAAAATCATTAGGATATTAAGATCATGTTCCATGAAGATATTTAGTAAATTTCCTAACATAAATATATCATAAATGTATTAGTAGTAGTAATATGCATTGCTAAGGACTTCATTTGGACAACTTTAAAGGAGATTTTCTCAATATTTAGATTTTTTTGCACCCTCAGATTCCAGATTTTCAAATAGTTGTATCTCGGCCAAATATTGTCCAATCCTAACAAACTATACATCAATGGAAAGATTATTTATTCAGATGATGTATAAATCTCAATTTTAAAAAATTGACCCTTCTGGCTGGTTTTGTGGTCCAGGGTCACATATAGTCTGACTATTACACACCTTCGGAGCATCAGTGAGAGCAGCGGTTCAGCAGAACGAGTGTAGCTACTCTCTCGCTAGACGTTTGAGACGCTTTCAAGTCTGAAAACTGTTAGACATCCATTAGTGCATGAGGAAAACCAGCGCTGTTGTTCTCTGATACTGTCTGTGTGATTAACCGACTGTAAATCAGATGATTCAGTCCACACGAGCGCCAGTGATTCAGAACGTTTGACCAATTCATCATTCAGAACATCATTTAAGCATCAACAATATATGTGTGCAGCTCAGTTACACAGCTATTAAACTGAATATATGGAAGGAAGCAAACTTTTTCTTACATATCCGCAACACAAACTGCAAATTGTCCGTCACTACAGCAACAGTAGACCTCCGTCCTAACCCTACTTTCAGCTAGCTTCAGCTGTGTGTGTGTGTGTGTGTGTGTGTGTGTGTGTGTGTGTGTGTGTGTGTGTGTGTGTGTGTGTGTGTGTGTGTGCGCAGTCCCCGAGGAGAACATTGCCACCATGACGTACGGCGCTCAGGTGGTCAAAGGCGAGCTGAAGTCGGCGCTGCTGGACGGAGACACGCAGAACTACGACCTGGACCACGGCTTCTCCAGACATCCCATAGAGGAGGACGGCCGCGCCGGGATCCAGGTCAAACTCGGCCAGGCCTTCATCATCAACCACATCCGCATCCTGCTGTGGGACCGGGACAGCCGGTGAGCCTCCCGAACGCTCTTTAAACAGTTGGGTCTGGAAGCTTGTTATTGAGCTCTCGTCCTCCTGTCCTGCAGCTCGTACTCGTATTACATCGAGGTGTCCATGGACGAGCTGGACTGGGTCAGAGTGGTGGATCACGCCAAGTTCCTGTGCCGCTCCTGGCAGAACCTCTTCTTCTCTCCTCGCGTCTGCAGGTACAGATCGCTCTGGTTCTGCTGTCCTGACCTCGGGTCAGATTATTCTGGTCATTCAGGCGTCAGAAATCACTTGCCATCACATCAGCCCGACCAATCCAGTGCTGAAATACTGCTTTATCATATGATTCAAACATAAAGAATTCTATATGTTGTTTTCCATTATTACAGAGAATAATATTGGAATAATTGGAATAATATTTTTGTCATTCAGATTGATAGTTAATAATCATTTTCATCTATTGACAGCATTTGAAAACATCATTTTGTATACAGAAGTGTATTATTCTCTGTAGATGAATGAACTCTAATGAACAGGCATGGCTTTCCTCTGAAGTGGTTGGAGGTTGTGATGGTCGTGTCTGATGTCTTTTATGAATATGGTCAGTTTCCAAGTGTTTATATCCAAAAGAAGTGATCTTGGGAGGTTCTCTAATCTGATGCATTTTACTGTGCTCGTGTGTGTATTCATACACTCACCTTTTCTTTATCAATTATTGTCGCAATGATTAAAAAAATATGTATTTTAGTTGTTTTTGAGTCATTGTCGAGTCATGTGATTGGATTCCTCCTCCTTTGGTACATGCCCTCTAAAAAATTACATTTCAAAAAACAAGATTTTTTCCAATTTTTCCCATAAATTTTTCTTGAATGTTATTTATATATTTCATGTCAATTAAATAAAAAAGTGTGTGAGTGCATCAGTGCATCCGGAAAGTATTCACAGCGCTTCAGTTTTTCCACATTTTGTTATGTTACAGCCTTATTCCAAAATGGATTAATTATGTTCCTCAAAATTCTACGAACAATACCCCATAATGACAACCTGAAAGAAGTTAGTTTGAAACCTTTGCAAATTTATTAAAAAATAAAAAACGAAAAAAAAAAATCACATGTCCATAAGCATTCACAGCCTTTGCTCAATACTTTGTTGAAGCACCTTTGGCACCAATTACAGCCTCAAGTGTTTTTGAGTATGATGCTACAAGCTTGGCACACCTATTTTTGGGCAGTTTCTCCCATTCTTCTTTGCAGGACCTCTCAAGCTCCATCAGGTTGGATGGGGAGCGTCTCTCCAGAGATGTTCAATCGGGTTTAAGTCTGGGCTCTGGCTGGGCCACTCAAGGACATTCACAGAGTTGTCCCGTAGCCACTCCTTTGTTATCTTGGCTGTGTGCTTAGGGTCGTTGTCCTGTTGGAAGATGAACCTTCGCCCCAGTCTGAGGTCCAGAGCGCTCTGGAGCCGGTTTTAATCAAGGATGTCTCTGTACATTGCTGCATTCATCTTTCCCTCGATCCTGACTAGTCTCCCAGTTCCTGCCGCTGAAAACATCCCCACAGCATGATGCTGCCACCACCATGCTTCACTGTAGGGATGGTATTGGCCAGGTGATGAGCGGTGCCTGGTTTCCTCCAGACATGACGCTTGCCAATCAGGCCAAAGAGCTCAATCTTTGTTTCATCTGCCCAGAGAATTTTGTTTCTCATGGTCTAGAGTCCTTCAGATGCCTTTTGGCAAACTCCAGGTGGGCTGTCATGTGCCGTCTGGCCACTCTAGCATATAGGCCTGATTGGTGGAGTGCTGCAGAGATGGTTGTTCTTCTGGAAGGTTCTCCTCTCTCCACAGAGAAACGCTGGAGCTCTGTCAGAGTGACCATCGGGTTCTTGGTCACCTCCCTGACTAAGGCCCTTCTCCCCCGATCGCTCAGTTTGGCCGGGCGGCAGCTCTAGGAAGAGTCCTGGTGGTTCCAAACTTCTTCCGTTTATGGATGATGGAGGCCACTGTGCTCATTGGGACCTTCAGTGCTGCAGAAATGTTTCTGTACCCTTCCCCAGATCCGTGCCTCGATACAATCCTGTCTCGGAGGTCTACAGACAATTCCTTGGACTTCATGGCTTGGTTTGTGCTCTGACATGCACTGTTAACTGTGGGACCTTATATAGACAGGTGTGTGCCTTTCCAAATCATGTCCAATCAACTGAATTTACCACAGGTGGACTCCAATCAAGTTGTAGAAACATCTCAAGGATGGTCAGTGGAAACAGGAGCACCTGAGCTCAATTTTGAGTGTCATGGCAAAGGCTGTGAATATTTATGTACATGTGATTTTTTTTTTTTTTTTTTTTTTTTTTTTTTTTTTTGATTTTTTTTTTTTTACTTTTTTTACTTTTTCTTTTTTATAAATTTGCAAAGATTTCGAACAACCTTCTTTCATGTTGTCATTATGGGGTATTGTTTGTAGAATTGAGGAAAAAAATAATGAATTTAATCCATTTTGGAATAAGGCTGTAACATAAAAAAATGTGGAAAAACTGAAGCGCTGTGAATACTTTCCCGATGCACTGTATGTTATTGTTGTTGACCTAAAACTAATACCATAAAAACCTGAAACAAAATAAACTTAAATAGAATATTTTAAAAACTATCCGCCAATGTATCGAGTATGGGCCAGATTTTCCAGCTTCCCAGAATGTGCGTGTGTGTGAAGCGTCAGCATCATGATGTTTCATGAAGCTCTTCCTTTTTAACGCTGCTCTTCCTGTCTCAGGTACGTGCGGATCGTAGGAACGCACAACACAGTCAATAAAGTCTTCCATCTGGTGGCCTTCGAGTGCATGTTCACTAACCGCCCCTTCACTCTGGAGAAAGGCCTGCTGGGTAAGTGTTGTGTCAGTGAGGGATGTGATCTGGAGCTGCTGAGTTTGATGTGTGACCGAACGGATTGTCCTGCTCGTGTCTGCAGTGCCCAGTGAGAACGTGGCCAGCGTCACCGCGTCTGCGAGTGTGATCGAGGGCGTGAGCCGCTGCAGAAACGCCCTCCTAAACGGAGACACACGCAACTACGACTGGGACTCGGGATACACCTGTCATCAGCTGGGCTCCGGAGCCATCGTCATTCAGCTGGCCCAGCCCTACGTCATCAGCTCGCTGCGGTACGTGTGAGTGTGAGTGTGAGTGTGTGTGTGTCAGATTTTCAAGGAAATTAAAAACGGCGGACAGCAAGTTTGGCCGCCTATGGCGTAGTTGGTATCATTGGCCCTGTCTCAAATGGCACATTTCATATGCACTTTCGTTCTTGTGGACTTACAATGGCTGCCATGTGCATGTGTGTTAAGTCCATGAGACCGTAGGGTGTCCTAATTGGCATTTTAGGATTCAGAAGTGTGCTCACGCGCACCTCCTTTGCTGCTGATATGTGCCCTCGATGCACACTTTTGCCCAGCCGCACTGATGTGAGCTCCACAGCGGACTTCTTCCGGATAGTCACAGCGTTACGTCACTAAAGTGCGGACTCGGAGGACGAGCGCGAGTGTTTAGGGTGCCATTTGGGACAGGGCCAGTGTTCTCTGTCTGACTCACAAGTTTCAATAAAATAGGCAAAGTAAATCAAAATCAATGATCTGGTTCGATTTTCATGTAAAACTGAGCAACGGTCTAGGAGGTTTTTCGTAAAATTCAAAATGATTTTCATAACTTTTTTTTATTCATTATTATTTATTCAGTCTGAGGTAGACTAAATGGAAAAAACATGAGCAATATTTGGTGGAACATTATATTTTTCATGATGAGATGGAGTGAATGTGAGATGCTATGATGCCAGTGCAAACACATTTATGATGAGACACATTTAGTGTAAATATGAGTGATTGTGTGCAGCTGTTACTGAAGTCTCACTGGACGTTCAGATATGGACACGAGGACATGTTCCTGCTCAGAGTCACACACTCCTCATGTGTTTCAGGCTGTTGCTGTGGGACTGTGATGAGCGCTCGTACAGTTACTACATCGAGGTGTCCAATAACCAGCAGCAGTGGACCAAAGTGGTGGACCGCACCAAACTGGCCTGTCGGTGAGCAGCTCCATCATCTCTTCTGTCACACACACACACACACACACACACACACTGCACTCTCAGATCACCTAACAGAGATGAGACAGTAGTGAAGCCAAAGATATTGGACCGGTGCGTCTTCAGTGCTGTTTGTCAAGTCAAATCACCTTTATTTATATAGCGCTTTTTACAATGCCGATTGTATCAAAGCAGCTTCACAGTGGTAACAGCCGCTCTGGTGAAAACGGTGATGTCATCAGCTCATTTCAATTATCATATAGTGTCAATGCGGGCAGATCAGTAATATAGTTGAAATTTAAGTGTCCCCAACTGAGCAAGCCAAAAGCCAAAGGCGACGGTGGCAAGGAACCAAAACTCCTTCAGGGCCAGAATGGAGAAAAAAACCTTGGGAGAAACCAGGCTCAGTCGGGGTGCCAGTTCTCCTCTGGCCGACGAACAAATAGTGTATGATTATGATTCTGGCAACATTACAGGTCAGAAGTCATATTAGATCAATAGATATTCGTAGGATTATTCGAAAGATTGGAGTCGTCACGCCGGGGACGGGTTTGAGGATGTCGTGTCGATGCGGCATTTACAGGGGGGAGTTTAATTGACACGGTCTCTACAGACACTTCAGGGATGCGTTCGTCATGTCCAGGCTAAGGTCCACCATCTGGTCCGGAAACGGCCCGGATTCGGCCGACTGCAGTAAACCTCGGGATAAACAGAGAGACTAACATTAGCGTAGATGCCATTCTTCTTATGATGTAACGAGTACATCAGGTGTTATGGGAAGTGTTCCCGGTTCCGGCTGACCTAGTTAATGCAGCCTAAAACAATCATTTAACTGATTTGAATAATATAAATTAAAAACGTTTTATGTGTATGCCATAGTAAAGAGATGTGTTTTTAGTCTAGATTTAAACTGACAGAGTGTGTCTGCTTCCCGAACAATGCTAGGAAGACTGTTCCAGAGTTTAGGTGCTAAATAGGAAAAGGATCGACCGCCTGCAGTTGATTTTGATATTCTAGGTATTATCAACTGGCCAGAATTTTGAGACCGCAATAGACGTGATGGAGTATAATGCGTTAAGAGCTCGCTCAAGTACTGGGGAGCTAAACCATTTAGTGCTTTGTAAGTAATCAGCAAGATTTTAAAATGTATACGATGTTTAATAGGGAGCCAATGCAGTGTTGCCAGAACCGGGCTAATATGGTCATACTTCCTGGTTCTAGTAAGAACTCGAGCTGCTGCGTTTTGGACCAGCTGCAGTTTATTTATTAAGAGAGCAGGGCAACCACCCAGTAGAGCATTACAATAATCTAGCCTTGAGGTCATGAACGCAAGAACTAACTGTTCAGCATTTTGCATTGAAAGCATGTGCCGTAATTTAGATATATTTTTAAGATGGTAGAATGCAGTTTTACAGATGCTAGAAACGTGGCTTTCAAATGAGAGATTGGTATCAAAGAGCACACCCAGGTTCCTAACTGACGACGAGGACTTGACAGAGCGGCCATCGAGTGTTAGACAGTATTCTAGGTTACTACTTGTGGAGTTTTTTTGTCCAGTGAATTAAAAATTCATTTTTTTCTGAATTAAGTTGCAGGAAATTACTAGTCATCCAATTTTTTATATCAGCTATGCATTCTGTTAATCTTGTGAATTGGTAAGTTTCGTCAGGGCGTGAAGAAATATAGAGCTGAGTATCGTCAGCATAACAATGAAAACTAACACCATGCTTCCTAATAATATCTCCCAGTGGTAGCATGCACAGGGTGAAAAGCAACGGTCCTAGCACTGAGCCCTGCGGTACTCCATACTGAACTTGTGATCGGTGTGACAGCTCTTCATTTACTGCTACAAACTGATAACGGTCAGATAAGTATGATTTAAACCATGCAACATAATTTTCGAGTCTATTCAAAAGAATGTTGTGGTCGATAGTATCGAATGCAGCACTAAGATCGAGTAACACTAACAGAGATACAACCACGATCGGATGATAAGAGTAAATCATTTGTAACTCTAATGAGAGCAGTCTCAGTACTATGATACGGTCTGAATCCTGACTGGAAATCCTCACAGATATCATTTCTTTCTAAAAAGGAGCGTAGTTGTGAGGACACTGCCTTTTCTAGTATTTTTGACAGAAAGGGTAGATTTGAGATTGGCCTGTAATTGACTAATTCTGTAGGATCAATTTGCGGTTTTTTAATAAGTGGTTTAATAATAGCCAACTTAAAAGTTTTTGGTACATATCCTAATGTCAAGGATGAATTAATGATATTAAGAAGTGGATCTATGACCTCTGGAAGCATCTCTTTTAGTAGTTTAGTCGGTATGGGGTCGAGCATACATGTTGTTGATTTTGATGATTTAACGAGTTTAGCCAATTCTTCTTCTCCTATAGCAGTGAATGAGTGTAATTTTTCCTCATTGACACTACAATGCACTGTCTGATGTGATACTGTAGTAGACGGCTGCATGGTTATAACTTTTTTTCCTAATATTATCAATCTTGCACATAAAGAAGTTCATAAAGTCATTACTGCCGTGCTGTTTACAAACATCAGAAGTTGAAGCTTTATATTTGGTTAATTTAGCCACTGTATCGAATAAATACCTAGGGTTGTGTTTGTTTTCCTCTAAGAGAGTCGAGAAATAAGCAGATCTAGCAAACGGCTAGACCTCGGATCATACGGCCTTTCTGTATGCAATCATGCTCTCTTTCCACGAAATGCGAAAAACTTCTAGTTTTGTTTTCTTCTAGCTGCACTTCATTTTTCTGGCTGCTGTTTTAAGGGCCCGGGTGTGCTCGTTGTACCACGGCGTTGGACTATTTTCTTTAATCTTCTTTAAGTGCAGGGGAGCAATTGTGTCTAAAGTGCTGGAAAAGAGAGAGTCAATAGTTTCTGTTGCAACATCGAGTTCCTCTAGGCTATCTGGGATGCTGAGGAGATGAAACTGATGAGGAAGATTATTTACAAAGAAATCTTTAGTCGCAGCAGTGATAGTCCTGCCATATTTGAAGCGAGGGGACGGCTTTGCAGCCTTTGCTAAATTAAGTGTACATGATACTAGGTAATGATCTGAGATGTCATCGCTCTGCTGCAGAATTTCAATGGTATCATTTATTCCATGTGACAGTATTAGGTCTAAAGTATGATTACGGCGATGAATGGGTCCTGACACGTGTTGCCTTACTCCAATAGAGTTTAGAATGTCTCTAAATGCCAATCCCAATGCGTCTTTTTCATTGTCTACATGGATATTAAAATCACCAACAATTAGGACTTTATCTGCAGCCAGTACTAACTCTGATAGAAAATCAGCAAATTCTCTGGTAAAGTCTGTATGGTGCCCTGGTGGCCTGTATACAGTAGCCAGCACAAATGTCAAACGGGATTTATCAATTTCACTACATAACGTTACATAAAGCACCAAAACTTCAAAGGAATTATATTTGAAACTAGACTTGTGAGTAATACCGAAGATATTATTATAAATTACAGCAACACCTCCCCCTTTACCTTTCAGACGCGGCTCGTGTTTATAACAATAATCTTGGGGGGTGGACTCATTTAAAGTAATGTAATCGTCAGGTTTTAGCCAGGTTTCTGTCAAACACAGCACATCTAGGTTATGATCTGTAATCATATCATTAACAATAAGCGCTTTTGAGGAAAGGGATCGAATATTCAGCAGCCCGAGCTTTATCATTTGATCATCTGTATTATATCTGTTGTTTATTTGTTGGACATCAAATAAATTTTTACCGTTGAATGGTTTTGATGGTTTTTTGTATTTACTAATTTGTGGAACAGACACAGTCTCTATGTGATAATATCTAGGTGAAAGAGTCTCTATGTGCTGGGATTTATCTGACTTCTGTGACGTGAGACAGCTAGCAGGCGGTCGGGTAAGCCAGTCCGTCTGCTTCCTGACCTGGGCCCCAGTTAGTCAAGGTTTAGCTCTAAGACTATGTGCCAAATTACTAGAGAGAAGAGCGGCACCATCCCAGGAAGGATGAATACCATCTTTTTTCAACAGGTCAGGTCTGCCCCAAAAGCTTTTCCAATTGTCTATGAACCCTATGTTATTTTGCGGACACCACTTAGACAACCAGCCATTGAGTGATGATAGTCTGCTAAGTATCTCATCACTCCTTTTAACGGGGAGGGGACCAGAGCAAAAAACGTCATCTGCCATCGTACTTGCGAGTTCACACACCTCTTTAATGTTAATTTTGGTGATCTCCGACTGGCGAAGTCGAACATCATTAGTGCCGACGTGAATAATCATCTTAGTGAATTTACGATTAGCATTAGCCAGCACTTTTAAATTTGCTTTGATGTCAGGCGCTCTGGCTCCCGGTAAACATGTGACTATGGTGGCTGGTGTCTCTATTTTCACGTTCCGTGTAATAGAATCGCCAATAACTAGGGCACTTTCAACAGGATTCTCAGTGGGTGCATCACTGAGTGGGGAGAACCTGTTTGATGTTCTAATCGGAACGGAAGAGTGGTTTTTTGATCCGCGACTATGCCGTCTCACCGTCACCCAGTTGCCCTGCTGCACGGGCTCTACAGCCGGAACCGAACAATGTACAGAGTTCACTAAGCTATTCGCATCCAAAGCAGTGTCTAAAGCTTTTACATTCTCACTACTCTCAAATAAAGTCTGGATGCGTGTCTCTAATTCTGAAATCTACTCCGTCAGCCTGACTATCTCCTTACATTTATCACATGTGAAGCCCTGTTCGCTGACAGAGAAGGATATACAAAACATGTGACAGGCAGTGCAAGTGACAATAACAGGAGAAGAAGACATGGCTTACCGTATTTGTTGATTAATCCAACTCACCACAGTTGTTTGATGGACTAGTAGAGGCACGAGAGACAAAACAGGAGACCCGGATGCACGGATGGCAGGCTAACAGGCTAGTGAAATGCTAATGCGTTGTGATAGTGATTTAGATTAAAAGCTAGCAATGTCAAATTTAACGTGATAGGCAATATTAAACAATATATGGTGATGAGTAAGTTATATTTAGCAGTATAAACAACAAAGAAAAGATATCAAATAGAGATTCAAAAACAAAACTGTACAGAGCTGCAAACACTGCAGCAAGGCAGACAGGAGCAATCGATCAGGAGCAATCGATCAGGCAGGAGCCTGTTTTGGTCAGAGTCTGTTTCCTGCTAAACCTCCACAGATAAACGTGTCAGTGTGGACGCTAGCACTGGGTAATGATATGGATTCTTAAATCAATGCTGTTTTCTGATGATGGCTGAACTAAACATTGTGTAGCACATGCCATCTAGTGTTAATTTAATTAATGAAATCTATGACGAAATACGTTCGTCGACGACCATTTTTCCAAGACGACACCAATGCCATTGAACGATAACTGTGACTACAGTGCATCCGGAAAGTATTCACAGTGCTTCACTTTTTCCACATTTTTTTATGTTACAGCCTTATTCCAAAATGGATTAAATTCATTATTTTTTTCCTCAATTCTACAAACAATACCCCATAATGACAACATGAAAGAAGGTTGTTTGAAATCTTTGCAAATTTATTAAAAATAAACTAAAAAATCACATGTACATAAATATTCACAGCCTTTGCCATGACACTCAAAATTGAGCTCAGGTGCTCCTGTCTCCACTGATCATCCTTGAGATGTTTCTACAACTTGATTGGAGTCCACCTGTGGTAAATTCAGTTGATTGGACATGATTTGGAAAGGCACACACCTGTCTATATAAGGTCCCACAGTTAACAGTGCATGTCAGAGCACAAACCAAGCCATGAAGTCCAAGGAATTGTCTGTAGACCTCCGAGACAGGATTGTATCAAGGCACGGATCTGGGGAAGGGTACAGAAACATTTCTGCAGCACTGAAGGTCCCAATGAGCACAGTGGCCTCCATCATCCGTAAATGGAAGAAGTTTGGAACCACCAGGACTCTTCCTAGAGCTGGCCGCCCGGCCAAACTGAGCGATCGGGGGAGAAGGGCCTTAGTCAGGGAGGTGACCAAGAACCGATGGTCACTCTGACAGAACTCCAGCGTTTCTCTGTGGAGAGAGGAGAACCTTCCAGAAGAACAACCATCTCTGCAGCACTCCACCAATCAGGCCTGTATGCTAGAGTGGCCAGACGGCACATGACAGCCCACCTGGAGTTTGCCAAAAGGCATCTGAAGGACTCTAGACCATGAGAAACAAAAATTCTCTGGGCAGATGAAACAAAGATTGAACTCTTTGGCCTGATTGGCAAGCGTCATGTCTGGAGGAAACCAGGCACCGCTCATCACCTGGCCAATACCATCCCTACAGTGAAGCATGGTGGTGGCAGCATCATGCTGTGGGGATGTTTTTCAGCGGCAGGAACTGGGAGACTAGTCAGGATCGAGGGAAAGATGAATGCAGCAATGTACAGAGACATCCTTGATGAAAACATGCTCCAGAGCGCTCTGGACCTCAGACTGGGGAGAAGGTTCATCTTCCAATAGGACAACGACCCTAAGCACACAGCCAGGATAACAAAGGAGTGGCTACGGACAACTCTGTGAATGTCCTTGAGTGGCCCAGCCAGAGCCCAGACTTGAACCCGATTGAACATCTCTGGAGAGACGCTCCCCATCCAACCTGATGGAGCTTGAGAGGTCCTGCAAAGAAGAATGGGAGAAACTGCCCAAAAATAGGTGTGCCAAACTTGTAGCATCATACTCAAGAACACTTGAGGCTGTAATTGGTGCCAAAGGTGCTCAACAAAGTATTGAGCAATGGCTGTAAATGCTTGTGGACATGTGATTTTTTTTTTTTTTTTTTTTTCGTTTTTTGTTTTTAATAAATTTGCACAGGTTTCAAACATATTTCTTTCAGGTTGTCATTATGGGGTATTGTTCGTAGAATTTTGAGGAAAATAATTAATTTAATCCATTTTGGAATAAGGCTGTAACATAACAAAATGTGGAAAAACTGAAGCGCTGTGAATACTTTGCAGATGCACTGTATATCAACATGGAATATCATTGACTAAAAAATGACAAGACTAAAATCTAGTTAAAAATAAAAACTTTACCAAAACCTCCCTCTGTTTTTGTTGAAAGAGAGAAAATATTACAGACTGTCTTTATCAAGCCAGTCTGTAAGTGTTCATTTATATGAGCCTTGAATAAATCAGGACTCTAGATGAAGTAAAATAAACCCTGCGTATGAGTCGACATTCTCTTGATTTGTGCTTATAGATGAAAGTGCAATAATACATTTATCAAATGACAACAATCGTGATCATAATTTTGAGCAAAATAGTTTAATCACTATGCAGCGTGACAAAAATGTGACTAAGTTTTGACTGACTAAA
This sequence comes from Coreius guichenoti, assembly GCA_039654105.1. NCBI lineage: Eukaryota > Metazoa > Chordata > Actinopteri > Cypriniformes > Gobionidae > Coreius > Coreius guichenoti. The sequence goes on from CM077185.1 coordinate 226,521, forward strand.
ACTAAACTAAAATGCTCAGACATTTAGTCGAGTTAGATTTGACGAACACTAACGGGACAAGGTTGATTAAATATGAAAAATAAAAAAAAAGTACATTTGTCTCAGATCCTGTCCGTTTGATCAGTAAACTCACTCAGTATGTGTGTGTGTGTGTGTGTGTGTGTGTGTCAGATCGCTGTAGAACCGATCATCTCTTCCTCTTCACTACTAGTTACAGCAGCAAATAAACATGATGAACATCAGAAGGAATGAAGAAAGATACAGAACAACTGACTGACATCAATCCTGTCTCGTGTGATCCATCAATCAGAACGATAACGTCACGTTTACCTCAGAAAAGCCTTTCAGTGTCCATAAACTCCAGAGTCAGCCAGAGAAATAACTCTAGACAGGAGCAAAATATATTACATATTCATTATATTTTTAAAAATATTACATCTTATAAAAGTTTGTTTTTATATATATATATATATATATTTACAAACATTTGTTGACAGCACTATTTTTAATTAATCTGTTGTTTTAATTAATGTATGTATTTAATTAATAAATCTGTCACAGCCACCGTTTAAAGTTTTATATTTCAACAATGAATTGGAGTAGAAACAATTACATCATTAAAAAGATTATATAAAACCTTTTTTTCTTATAACTGTATATTTATTTTATTTATTTAAGACTCAGTTTTGTAGTTCAGTTCAGTTGATTAAATACATTTGATTGATTCATTGATTAATGTGGGTTTTGGTCATTCTGCATGTGTGTGGAGGAGGTTTGAGCTTTCTGTAATGTGACATCATCTGTAATCTCACAGATCCTGGCAGACACTCACGTTTGACAAACAGGCGGCGGCGTTCGTTCGGATCGTGGGAACGCACAACACCGCCAATGAGGTGAGAGCGTCGAGCTGAACCATAACCCTGCAGAATCAGAGCCCTGACCTGACCTGAGCTCTTCCCATGATCCCTCAGGTGTTTCACTGTGTGCACTTCGAGTGTCCCGCACAGCTGGAGGACGGCCCGGGACACCAGACCTCCTGACCGGCAGCGGGCGGCTCTGACCACACCGGCTTCTCAATAAGCTATCCCATAATATTTCATCTGTATTTTATTGGTTGATTTGTTCATTTTAAGTGTTATTTATTAGTAGATAATTTTCTTGATATTGTAAATGTCAGTTGATCTGAAGCGTCATAAACGTATTTATTGAAGAAAATGTTTTCTCCTATAATATATTCTGTATTGGCGATGGCGTTGCGCTGAAGGACCGAAAAACTTATTCTGTTGAGTTTTAATGATTCATCCAAATGTATTAAATGCACATTGTATCTGATCCTAATTGAATCAAAGTATAATTGATATTTTACTCTGATCAGTGTTGTATTTCTAGACTTTTCCTCTACTTTTGTACGTGTGGTGATAATGGCCCTAGAGATAGTTTGATAGTTCGTCTGAAGCTCTCTGAACTCCAGTAGTCTTCCAGCGTGTCTGTGTTTGATCTGGATTGGATGTGGGTCGTGACTGTTTGATCTGGATTGGATGCTGGTCGTGACTGTTTGATCTGGATTGGATGCTGGTCGTGACTGTTTGATCTGGATTGGATGCGGGTCGTGACACTCTGTTTGATCTGGATTGGATGTGGGTCGTGACTGTTTGATCTGGATTGGATGCGGGTCGTGACACTCTGTTTGATCTGGATTGGATGTGGGTCGTGACTGTTTGATCTGGATTGGATGCGGGTCGTGACACTGTGTTTGATCTGGATTGGATGTGGGTCGTGACTGTTTGATCTGGATTGGATACGGGTCGTGACTCTGTGTTTGATCTGGATTGGATGTGGGTCGTGACTGATCTGGATTGGATGCTGGTCGTGACTCTGTTTGATCTGGATTGGATGCTGGTCGTGACTCTGTTTGATCTGAATTGGATGCGGGTCGTGACTCTGTGTTTGATCTGGATTGGATGTGGGTCGTGACTGTGTTTGATCTGGATTGGATGCAGGTTGTGACTGTTTGATCTGGATTGGATGCTGGTTGTGACTCTTTGATCTGGATTGGATGTGGGTCGTGACTGTGTTTGATCTGGATTGGATGTGGGTCGTGACTGTGTTTGATCTGGATTGGATTGGATGTGGGTCGTGACTGTGTTTGATCTGGATTGGATGCAGGTTGTGACTCTGTTTGATCTGGATTGGATGCTGGTCGTGACTCTGTTTGATCTGGATTGGATGCTGGTCGTGACTCTGTTTGATCTGGATTGGATGCTGGTCGTGACTCTGTTTGATCTGGATTGGATGCTGGTCGTGACTCTGTTTGATCTGGATTGGATGCTGGTCGTGACTCTGTTTGATCTGGATTGGATGCAGGTTGTGACTCTGTTTGATCTGGATTGGATGCTGGTCGTGACTCTGTTTGATCTGGATTGGATGCTGGTCGTGACTCTGTTTGATCTGGATTGGATGCTGGTCGTGACTCTGTTTGATCTGGATTGGATGCTGGTCGTGACTCTGTTTGATCTGGATTGGATGCTGGTCGTGACTCTGTTTGATCTGGATTGGATGCTGGTCGTGACTCTGTTTGATCTGGATTGGATGCTGGTCGTGACTGTTTGATCTGGATTGATTGGATGTTTGATCTGGACTGATTGGATGTGGGTCGTAACTGCGTTTGATCTGGATTGATTGGATGCGGGTCTTGACTCTGTTTGATCTGGATTGGATGCAGGTCATGACTGTTTGATCTGGATTGATTGGATGTTTGATCTGGATTGATTGGATGTGGGTCGTGACTGCATTTGATCTGGATTGATTGTATGCAGGTCATGACTTTGATCTGGATTGATTGGATGTTTGATCTGGATTGATTGGATGTGGGTCGTGACTGTTTGATCTGGATTGATTGGATGTGGGTCGTGACTGTGTTTGATCTGGATTCATTGGATGCGGGTCTTGACTCTGTTTGATCTGGATTGAATGCGGGTCGTGACTCAGTTTGATCTGGATTGATTGGATGTTTGATCTGGATTGATTGGATGTGGGTCGTGACTGTTTGATCTGGATTGATTGGATGTGGGTCGTGACTGTGTTTGATCTGGATTCATTGGATGCGGGTCTTAACTCTGTTTGATCTGGATTGAATGCGGGTCGTGACTCAGTTTGATCTGGATTGATTGGATGTTTGATCTGGATTGATTGGATGTGGTTCGTGACTGTGTTTGATCTGGACTGATTGGATGTGGGTCGTGACTGTGTTTGATCTGGATTGATTGGATGCAGGTCGTGACTGTTTGATCTGGATTGATTGGATGTGGGTCATGACTGCATTTGATCTGGATTGATTGGATGCAGGTCGTGACTGTTTGATCTGGATTGATTGGATGTTTGATCTGGATTGATTGGATGTTTGATCTGGATTGATTGGATGTGGGTCGTGACTGTTTGATCTGAATTGATTGGATGTTTGATCTGGATTGATTGGATGTTTGATCTGGATTGATTGGATGTGGGTCGTGACTGTTTGATCTGAATTGATTGGATGTTTGATCTGGATTGATTGGATGTGGGTCGTGACTGTGTTTGATCTGGACTGATTGGATGTGGGTCGTGACTGTTTGATCTGGATTGATTGGATGCAGGTCGTGACTGTTTGATCTGGATTGATTGGATGTGGGTCATGACTGCATTTGATCTGGATTGATTGGATGCAGGTCGTGACTGTTTGATCTGGATTGATTGGATGTTTGATCTGGATTGATTGGATGTGGGTCGTGACTGTTTGATCTGAATTGATTGGATGTGGGTCGTGACTGTGTTTGATCTGGACTGATTGGATGTGGGTCGTGACTGCATTTGATCTGGATTGATTGGATGCAGGTCGTGACTGTTTGGTCTGGATTGATTGGATGTTTGATCTGGATTGATTGGATGTGGGTCGTGACTGTTTGATCTGAATTGATTGGATGTTTGATCTGGATTGATTGGATGTGGGTCATGACTGTGTTTGATCTGGACTGATTGGATGTGGGTCGTGACTGTGTTTGATCTGGATTGATTGGATGCAGGTCGTGACTGTTTGATCTGGATTGATTGGATGTGGGTCATGACTGCATTTGATCTGGATTGATTGGATGCAGGTCGTGACTGTTTGATCTGGATTGATTGGATGTTTGATCTGGATTGATTGGATGTTTGATCTGGATTGATTGGATGTGGGTCGTGACTGTTTGATCTGAATTGATTGGATGTTTGATCTGGACTGATTGGATGTGGGTCGTGACTGTGTTTGATCTGGATTGATTGGATCCAGGTCGTGACTGTTTGATCTGGATTGATTGGATGTGGGTCATGACTGCATTTGATCTGGATTGATTGGATGCAGGTCGTGACTGTTTGATCTGGATTGATTGGATGTTTTATCTGGATTGATTGGATGTGGGTCGTGACTGTGTTTGATCTGGACTGATTGGATGTTTGATCTGGATTGGATGCGGGTCGTGACTCTGTTTGATCTGGATTGATTGGATGTTTGATCTGGATTGATTGGATGTGGGTCGTGACTGTGTTTGATCTGGATTGATTGGATGTGGGTCGTGACTGTGTTTGATCTGGATTGTTTGGATGCGGGTCTTGACTCTACAGACACTACAGGTGCACATTTTGTACGGCTGTAAATAGACGTGTCATTTTGAAGCGGTGCATATTTCTCTCGTTTGTATCTGCTGAACTCACTCATCAATAAAGTGTTGATTTCCAATAAATGCGTACTGAGTTATGTTTTGAATTTAGCGTGTAACCGGCAACCCTCTAACTGTAGTCATGCATCCACACTGAAGACTTTAGGGCAGATTCACTGAGAATGAGGGACACCTGGTCATGTGTTTCCTGTGATTGGATAGAGCAGTGCTTCCCAACCTGTGGTCCACAGGGGGGCGTCAAATGTCGCAAGGGGGCGCAATTCTTTAAGTCAAATATGGATGCAAAAAACCCTTTCATTGGTGGTTTCTATGAATGGTCCAAACGCTCTGCCACCGATCAAAACGAGCTGATAAAGACCTCGAGACATGCTCAACTTGCCAGTCGCAAAACAAAAATCGAAATCCGATCACTTGAACGACATTCCAAATTAAACTGGACAAGTGAAAATGATCTAGTTGTTGATACCACATAGGTAAATTTTACTTCTCCCAAAATGGTAAATAATAGACATACAGTATGAGAGCGTCACCGGCTCTCGGTTGCCAGATCTGACAGCGCTACTGCAACACACAGATATGAGCCGTCGGAGATGAACAGTTGAGCATCTTCAGCAAGCAGACGCATAAACTGCAACTTTTTTTTATTTGTTACTTATTCACATGTGAACTTCCCCTTTAAATAACGCAACGCTTCCTCATGCCCTGTGTCTATGCTGCTGTTAGAATTGAATGAAGAAATTGTGTTGGATTTTTTTTTTAATGAACCATTGAATTGAGCATATAGGATGATGCACACTGAGTCGCCTATTGTGCACTGTCCTGCATGCCAAGTTCAATGGTCAAAAAAATTGGTAAAATAATACTCAATTATAAAAAAAAAATACTCAATCTGGATTTCACTAGAACTCTACCTGTAATTTTAAGGCCTTATGTCTGCTTTAACGCATCCTCTATGACGGAGGAGAAACAGTGCCGCAAAATGGGCTGATGGAGCAATACGGCTCAGTGTGCATTGGCTTATATGCCAAGTTCAGTGGCTCATAAAGAACGATTGGTACAGTAAAAAGTGCTCAAAATTAGGATTTCATTAGAGCAGTACCTCTAGCATAAACTCCTTCTGTCTGCTTTAGCGCATCCTCTATGATGGCCGAGAAACAGCGCTGTGAATTAGGCTGATGGAACAAGTCTTTATGAAGTTGTATGATGCCAATGTGAAGATGAAACCTATGTTATTTATTTTCGAAACGGTTATTTAGGGCACATAATTTCAGCTGAGGGTGTCAAGGCCGAACCGGACAGAGGTGCGTCGCTTTATAATGGGTTTTGCTGAAATTGCTCGGCTGTTGCATCATCTGACTGAAAAGGGCGGGAAGTTCCACTGGGGAATTGATTGTCAAACGGACGATGTTGTTGTATTGAATATGAAAGCTCACTGTGTGGAGATGAACTTGATGAACTTAACCCTAGGCCAACAAAAATGGATCAAGGCAATCTCAGATTGATTATTGGCTGAAATGTATATCAAATTTTGATCTACATGTTGGCATTGTTTACCCTTTTGACTGACCACAACACTCTTTATCAATACCCCTTTAACAGCAGATCGTGCACCAGGCCACAGCAAAGCCTTGGTGGAAACTTAACAATTCACTTTTAGAATGACCAGATGTAAAGGATAAAATTAAAGAATCAATAGCCAACTATTGGAAAACAGTCACAATTCAAAATTCTTTTTGTACCAATTGGGAGCTTCTAAAATTTGAGATTGGAGTTTATTTAAGGAAAGTTGGAGCAATCTTAGCCAAAAAGAGAAGAGTTGAGGACAGCCTGATCATGAAATGATCTCATACCCGTAACTTTAGTTGTATGTCTTTGGAGGAAAAATCAGCGTTTGCAAACTAAATGAGATGATTTATACTTGTCGAAGGTTAGGGGTGCTTATATAAGATCCAGGAAAAGATGGCTTGAAGAAGAACTCAATTCTGCATATTTCTTTAACTGAATTATACCCTCTCAACAATTGAGCAATTATGTGTTTATGGAAAAATTGTAAAAAGATCTGAAGGATATAACCTATTTCTGTGCCAATGTTTATAGAAATCTTTAAAGTTCAAAATGTTCAGAGCAGAAAATCTGGATTGGGTTAGTTATGTTTAAGTTATTTCTGAAAGTGATAGAGTGTGTTGTTACTCATGGGGAAGTACAAACTGCAATTAAGAGCTTGAAAAACAATAAATCCCCAGGATGTGATGGGGTTTTGCCATAATATTTGCTAAAAGACTTGTTTAGATAGTGTTATAGATGAGACTCAGTCTGGATTTATGAGGGGCTGACACATAACGAATAACATTAGATTAGTTTTAGATTTATGTGATTATAGCGATTTGGTGGAACACAAGTTTTATTTTTTTCCTGTATTTTTATGAAGCTTTTGATTCAGTAGAACAATTATTTTTAAATCAGTGCAAAAGTTTGGTTTTGGTGAATATTTTTGTAAGGCGGGAAGAACTCTTTATTACAGCTGTAATAGTACAAACTAATTAAATATGGCACTAGGTTTTACTTGTCACGTGGCATTAGACAAGGGTGTCCAATATCCGCGTATCTGTTTTTTACTAGTTTCCCAGATATATGGAGTATATCCAGCAATTCTCCAAAGCGTCAGGCTTATTCTTGAACCTTTCGAAAGTGTAATTTGTCAAATATTCAAATTATAGATTAGGAATTCATTGTTAGGAATTATTATAACGAAAATTAATTAGAAAGATGCTCCTTAAATTGTAATCCACTAATTGAGAGTACACAGAAAAAAACTTTATATGGCTCCAGCGAGATCTGGTTAAAGGGCAGAACTTTACTAGCCAAAGCTGAGGGCGTGTCATGGTTAACATACGCTGCTCTTTCTTTGTATTATTTTTTTAAGAACGTCGTCAGTCAATGTTCCTCAACATAAGACCACAGTCAAAATGTACAGCTTGGGGACAAATTCAGCAATCAGTGGTTACTGAACGCAGGTTCATGTGGTTGGGGATTCAGCTCGTCAGTCATTAGCAGCAGGAATCATTAGGGCTCGAGGCAGACGAGTGCTGTGAAACGTGGCCTCGGACTTTTGAGAGAATATTCTGAGACAGCCAGTGTTAGTGTCCATGTGGTTTTATTATCAACCTAGAAGCTCCACATCTAGGAGCCAGTCCGGATGGACGAGTGCACGATCCATCTGAAACTAGTGGAGGTAAAAAGCACATCTGCTGCCAACATTTCTCAGGGTCCATTTATGAAGATTGAAAGAGGACAAGCCACACTTAAAGACCCATAAGCACGACTGGCAGATTCAAGGCCAAAATCAGATCTCACAATACAGAGGATCTGGAGAGATGATGCCTTCATAGCATCAATGATACAGTCAGAAGGCTTTTCAAATCTCCATAATTTACCATGGATTTACTACTACTACCATGGATAACACTAACTGCACCATGGTACTGTGGCAGAAATGTGGGATATTCTATTCATATAGAATTTAATTATATTATTAATGTAGACATGTATTAAAAGGAGTTATCTAATATTATTACAGTATTTTTTTGTGATTGAGCTATAGAATTTGTGCATTTATACTAAATGTTTTTAGGCTAGGCCTACTGTTTTTCATACAAATACCATAGAAACCATATAGATATATTTTACCAAGGCAGTGAAGAGCTATATGCCTGTTTTTATCTGTGGTAATCATGATCTAAATCAATGATACTATGGAAGACCAATGGTTAATTTTAATAAAACTTAATATTTAAATTTGACCACATACATTTTTTACAGATGTCCATGTTTTTGTTAATGAACATACATTTACATCTGCATCCTAACTCAAGCTACTACTACGGTCAACTCTTTTCTAAGTGCTTTTCTAAGAGACAAAATATGTAATATTATTATTAGTTTCATGCACTTTTATTATACTGCAGCCTGCACTGCAAACTGTGCCGAAGATATATGCCAAAGTCAGGCAACACAAACCTGTTTCATGACTAGAAACAATATCACTTATTAGAACATTTAGAAACTAAGACATTCATTTTTTCTATTAAGAAATTTATTTTGTCAAGGAAAAATTACTGGAAAAGTGTAAGGAATTCTAAAACGTGAAGTGTTTGTCATTTTCTGACAATAAAAAGTATCTTAAAACCACAATTAACAGTCTGGTTTCTACAACTTTCACTTAGGAGCAAAGTGAAATTTAAATTTGAAAGAAACAACATTTATCGTGATAATTATCGATATCGACTGATATGAAAAGATTTTATCGAGATCCTTTTTTGGCCATATCGCCCAGCCCTAGCTTCAATTAATAATTCTTTGGATAGATATCCTCCAAAGAGGACAGTGTGTTTTAGCCCTGCACTGTTAGGGTTAATGGGTAAATTTGAATTGGTCACAACCAATCACAGCACACTGCTCCAGCCGACCAATCAGAGCACAGTGTGCTTTTCAGAAGGAGGGGTCTAAGACACGCCCTTTATGGTCTAAGACGCGCTTTATCAAATCAAATCAAATCAAATCACCTTTATTTATATAGCGCTTTTTATAATGCCAATTGTTTCAAAGCAGCTTCACAGTGGTAACAGGAAAATAATGCAACAGAATTTGATTCGGCTGTACAGCCGCTCTGGTGAAAACGGTGATGTCATCAGCTCATTTCAATTATCATATAGTGTCAGTGCGGGCAGATCAGTAATATAGTTGAAATTTAAGTGTCCCCAACTGAGCAAGCCAAAAGCCAAAGGCGACGGTGGCAAGGAACCAAAACTCCTTCAGGGCCAGAATGGAGAAAAAAACCTTGGGAGAAACCAGGCTCAGTCTTTATGGTCTAAGACACGCCCTTTAAAGACTGCCTCTACATTCAGGACACACCCTCACTGTGTGTGTGTGTGTGTGTGTGTGTGTCCCTTCACCCCCACCGCTCCAGCCCCTAAGAAGAGGTGAGGTGTGAGACGTCCTGTCAGAAGTCCAGCGCACGTCCAGCTGTTCTCACACACACACACACACATACACACACTCTCTGCTCTTGATTGGCTTGTTCTGTAGGCGTTTCTGTTAATAATTGATATTATCTGGCTGTGTTTTCCAGTACCTCATATTGCTCAATCTGGACTGTGCTTCAGAGAAACATGACGTGTGTGTTTGGAGATAGTGAGGGGTGTGTGTGTTACCTGTTTCCTGTACACTGGGACAGATCTTTCCCACCTGAAGGCACTCTTATCCTGTGTTTCAGAAGACATCCGTTCTGTCGTTCTGTCCTATCCTAACAAACCACACATCGATGGAAAGCTTATTTATTCAGCTTTCAGATGATGTATAAATGTAAAAATGTATAGACCCTTATGACTGGTTTTGTGTTCCAGGGTCACATATGTGCCACCAGTCAAAGAAGGAAACACTGGTGCCGTCAGATACTCGATGCAATGACTTTATGTAGTTTTGGTCACACAGAAGGGCTTTTAACCCCGGGTAAAGGAGCGTTTGACACTAGTGAGTTAGAAGTGGTGTCATGAAGCGTTAGAGCCAAACGTGTGCAGAAGCGATGCGTTAGAACGTTACGGCTGACAGCCAATCACAGGCCTGATATTCAGGAGAGGCGTATTGCATATAAACAGTCGTTTCAGTGTTCGAGGGGACAGATGTCAAATGGTGACAGGAAACGCAACAACTGGAGTGAAGAAGAGTTTCGTTCTTATCTTTATAGTCTGCAAAGTCCATTCAGGATGAACTCGACAGTACAGCCGGCAGTAATACGAGGGTGTGTGATGCGAGAGCTTTTGTATTGCTCTGTCCAGTGGTTTTATGAGAACGTATATGCTGTTACGAGTGTCGCCATACACACACAGTGATGACCAGTGTTGGGGAAAGTTACTGTGAAAAGTAATGCATTACAATATTGCGTTACTCCCTTAAAAAGTTACTTTTGCGTTACTTTTTCTCACCTGGGCTGGGCTTAGTTTTTTTTTTTTTTATAACAAAAAAGTTATATTTTTGTGAATTTTTTTATGAAAAGACCCTTTAACACCAAAATTGAAATAAGCCTCAGGCTGAGGTAAAAATGCAAAAATATGCGTGTACAGTAGAGGGCGCCGCTCTAACAAACCTTTCAGCTGATGAAGTAACTAGGATATTTTGTTGTAAATTTTAAAAGTAATGCATTACTTTAAAAAGTAATCTGATTACGTAACTCGTTACTTGTAATGCGTTACCCCCAACACACACACACACACACTCACTCTCTCACACACTCACACACGCTCACTCACACACACACACACTCACACACACACACACACACACACACACACACACAACGAGAAAACATTGCTTTCCTTAAAAAAACAAAACAAAGCCAGTGTGCTATGCCATTAACAAAACGATTAGCTGACAACTTTTAATAACAATACAAACATTTCATTAATAAAACCAATAATGTTTTCTTTATTATTGTATTCATTTATACCAAGTGTTGTACATACAACAAAAAATAACAAGTTCAAATCATGCAAGTCATTAAATCAATGTGACTAAAATAAACTGCAGTATCATAATGTGTTGAGATTATACACAGAGGATCGCCGTCATAAGAGAAAGTGTGTTATGAAACTAATTACAGTAACTGATGATAACTGTGGTAAGAACACTGTAAGGGCAAGTACTATAAAACATTTCCTTTTATTGTTATTCAGTAAATGCCATTTTTAATGTTACAATCACAAATAGAGATTTTCAATAAATTCCTGGAGAACTGAAGTCAGTGGTTTGGTGTTTAGCTGGAGAAACTCTTACCCTGAGTAAATCACGGCAGCGCTCATCAAAACCAGTCCATCTTTCATATCACAGGATATGAGGTCACAGGAAGCTGAACCGCTCTGGTTTGGTGTGCGACAGTGATTTACGTCAACAGTATAAATAAAAAAACAAATACAAAAATGACCATGTACAAAAAGTAAAAAAAAAGAGAATTGAAGAAACCAATGAAGTTAACAGAGTTTTTCCTCTGAAACGAATAGAACCTGTTCATTGTCAAATCAATCATTCATCTCTGTCCAATAATCATATTGTCAAGGCACTTATGAAGGTTGTTGCAATACATTTGTGAAACACAAGTAATAATACTCTATAAAACACACGGGATGCGCGAGCACTTGGTGACGCTGCGTTTACGATCCGCTGAGAAGCGTCTGAATCGAGGTAGATCACGTGACCAGATTAATACTCCTATGGATCGCTGATCACTGATCATGTGACCGTCCTGAGGAAGCGCTGCCATGCGTGTCACGTATGAGACCAGGACATTCATTGATAACTTAATAAAACGCCTCTGTATGTGTGTGTGTTTTCAGTCAAGGCCTCACTGGCAGTAAATGTGAATCCCAGACAGAAACATGGTGTCGCGTCCGAGACGATTCCTCGTGCACCCGATCCGGCCGACACCATGTTTCTGTCTGGGATCACAACGGCAGTTTGGCTCAATCTAACCAATGAACACCATCGATTTTTAACAATAATAAAATAAAAATTTAATAACATTTTTAAATTTAATAAAAATAGCATTTCAATGTCACTGCATAGCAAACAATCCCAGATCATTTCAATACTAATGTGCTGAAGCCGTGTCGATCCTCCTCCAAGCGGTCACATTAAACACGGCTCAATCTTATTCCTCAGATATGGAAATATCTCTCTGATAATTGACGTCTGCTCTAATAAAGCGCTCATCTGCAAAAACTCCTTCAACTCTTTCCAGTTCAGGAAGAAATGAAGACATATGGCTGGCTTTCCCTTTTAAAACAATCATACGAGTGACTTATTATAGTCTGATATGAAACAGCTAGATAATAAGAATAAAATACGTTCTAACTGGTTAAGATAAGATCCCATGAGTCTCTGAAGACGAAGGGTTCAGGGCTTCCCTTCATGAGTGATTGTTCTGTAACCTTCACGCTACACCATTTCCCTTTTAAACCCTAAAAGTTCAGTACAAAAATATTTTTCTGAAAGATTCACAGCTGAAGAATTACATTCATGTGGAAGCCCTGTCTGATGGCCTTTCCTGCAGGATAAAACCACATAAACCCTCTGAGCACACACACACACACACACGCACACACACACGGTTCCTCAGATCACAGATTCAGGGTCTTCGGTCTTGGCGTGTGTGTCCGTGTCATCCGGCGCGCCGTTCTTGCGCTCCAGCATCTTCTCTGTGGTCTTGTCCGCGGCGTCGGCCTCCTTCCTCTTCCTCCGCGCCTCCACCCACGGGATCACACACAGCACGGCCCCGCCGATGAGCGGAGGAATGCCCGCCAGGTAAAACGCCACATTATAGTTGCCCAGCCGGTCTCTCAGGAACCCTGGGTACAGAAACACACACAGCTCCATCAGCTCGACTCAGTGGCCGTGTGAACACACGCGTCTTCATGCGTGTTCTGTTGAGCTCCATATCACTGTTTTAAATTTATGACTAAAACATGTCAGCTGTGACAGCAACATAGTGTCGGCCCACATCTGGTCCGCGTGGATTCCTGGATCGGGCCGGCATTATTTGCTGTCTGGGTAGTGATGGGTGCTTTCCAAACACACTTCATCAGATGATTTCAGTCAAAAAGGCTTCATTGCATCATAACAATTTCTAAGTGTCACTGGGTCAGCATTAGGGGGCGATGCTCTCTGCACCCATGAGCCAGAAGGGACGGGAGATATCCAAGTAGTGCTCGCTGCAGAGCATAATGGAGCTCAAGGGAGGAGCCTGTTTAATGGGTGGAGAGATAGGGTTATGGGTGTGGTTAGGGGATGCAGCTCCACCCATCATGCCCACAGTAGGTGAAGAGAGGGGGAGCTGGAGCTCCAGAGAGGGAGGGGTGGAGCGTTTTAAATTTGAACCAGCAGCTTCACAGAATGATTCACTCTGGAGAGTTCAGTTAATCAGACCAAGAGACTTTTAACTACAACTCTTCCTTTTTATTATACAAGTGTGTCATTATCTACAACTGTATAAAACTGATCTGAGATCAGGTAAAAATCATATACAGACACTGGTTCACAGAGATCATCACTCCTCTAGAGGCTTACATTTGGAAACAAAGTTTGATACGCGCTCCGAATCACTGATTCCAAACAAAAGATTCATGTGTGTTTCGAAAGCGTCCAATGAACCAGTGTCTGTATATGATTTTTACCTGATCTCAGATCAGTTTTATACAGTTGTAGATAATAACACTTGTAATAAAAAGGAATTTAACCATTCAGCCATTTAACTATAAAATGATGCAGTCTTTGTTAAAAGGCTTTCATTCTGTTGGCAATATTCAAAATTAAACATTGTAATATTTTTTGCCATATGCCGCCTGCGTATTATAGAGCCAACTGGATAAATTATGCAGCTATAATTGTGTTGGTTTGGATGTCAGAGTGTGGTGTGTGTGAGTGAGTGAGTGAGTGAGTGTGTGTGCATGCATGTGTGTGTGAGAGTGAGTGAGTGAGTGAGTGAGTGAGTGTGTGTGTGTGTGTGTGAGTGAGTGTGTGTGTGTGTGTGTGTGTGAGTGAGTGAGTGTGTGTGTGTGTGAGTGAGTGTGTGTGTGTGTGTGTGTGTGTGTGTGAGTGAGTGAGTGAGTGTGTGTGTGTGTGTGTGTGTGTGTGTGTAATGTTTGAGAGAGAGGAATTCTACTGCACATCATGAATCCCAGCGCTGTTTATCGCAGTGAAGCTTGACATTTGAAACACAACTTAGATTTATGGCTTTGATTTTCTAGCAGTTTTTGAGTTCAACATGTTTTATAAAATATATAATTTATATAAAAAATGTTTATAAATAATTTTCATAAACTACAACCTCTATAACTTTTTTGTAACACTTTAAAAAAACAAACAAAAAAAAAAAACATTTTCACTCTTTAAAATGAAACTAGACTCAAGTCTTCCAAGCTTCACATTTTTAGGACTTTTTTTTACATTTTTGTCCTTTAAGGACCTCAGAGTAACTTTTTAAATGTACTTCTGAATTAAATTGACTTTTAATTCACTTAATGAACCTGTTTAAATGGCACTTTATTTGTAATGTGTGTGAATGTCAGTGTGACGCAGGTCCTCCTCCAGCCAGCAGGTGGCAGATGAGGATCACACTTCAGCTTATTCCTCTAGATCAGGGGCGTCCAGTCCTGTTCAGAGCTCAGCTCCAGCCTGACCGTCAGGAGCCGCTGATCACATGTTTAAACAGAGCTGGACGCCCCTGATCCAGATGGATTCACAGCAGGACGCTCCACACACACGTTACCTGCGATGGGCGGCCCGACGGTCATGGGGATGGACATCATGCCCAGGAGGAAGCCGATGGCCTGCGACACGTTCTGGGAGCCGACCAGCTCGAAGGCGATGGGAGCCATGATGCTGATGAAGCAGCCGTCGAACAGACCCATGAGCAGACAGACGGCGATCAGCCCGCCGAACACGTGACACAGAGGAATCATCATGGACATCACGCCGATCACCATGAACGAGGACACCTGCAGAAACAGAGCCAGGCGGGAGAGGGTTTATTCGTAAATGAGTCTGAGAATGAGCAGATTTTCAGCGGTGACGCTTCTCACGGGCTGCACACAGACATGATCTGATTCAGAATGAAAATGACTCTTCGAATCATTCCAAAAGACTCGTGATATCTGGTTAGGGTTTGAATCAGTCAGATGAATCATTATCTGACTGAACTCGTGTGTGTGTTTGAGCTCAAGGGAAGGTCGCTCACCTGCAGGAAGACTTTATTGACTCCGGGCACGTAGTCGGCCGCCCTGCCGAAGATGAGACGCCCCACTCCAGACGTGATGCCGATGCACATCAGCAGAACCTCTTTGTTAGCGTTCTGACCGAAGCGCTCCTCGACATGCTTCATCTGACAGTGAACACACACACACACACATCTGCATTAAAATACATAATACGGTGTAGTCATTAAATAAAATATTCACTTGGCCATGAAGTTTCCTACAGACTCCTGTTTGATTCTGAGAAACACACCCTCAGATTATGTGTGAGATAAAGCGCAGACGTGACTGATGTTAATGTGAGACGGTCACACACACGTCAGTCATACAGTGCATCCGGAAAGTATTCACAGCGCTTCACTTTTTCCACATTTTGTTATGTTACAGCCAGGGCTGTAGGCAGGGTTTTAAAATCAGTGAGGTCCCACATTTGAGGACGAGAACATTTTGATTTTTCTGATCTACATATGTGCATTTTTAAGACGATTGAAGGCCAAAAAATGAATAATAAATAGCTTTCAAAACCATGTCAGTGGGCAGTAGATTATTTGTCAGTACCTTCCTAAAGCTTTGACTGTAGTCTTTTCATTTTCGTCTGTGTCCGTGAAGAAAGTAAACTGATATTTAGCCTATATGTTTTATTAGTAATTTTCTTAGACAAGTTAAATTTATTCACAATGTGTAGGGGTGAGCGGGGCACAACCTAACGCGGGGTTAGTTGTAACACACATGGTTTAAAACTTTCCACACATGCCAGCATGACCAAACTTAGTGTATTTACTCGTTGCCTTACCAACACTATTTAGAGAAAAAAATGCACCAAAATTAAAAAATCTTTGGAAGATATCACTGAACATTTATTTAACCATTGCATAAGTACATTTCTTAAGTTCATTTATCATCTCTGTTTTTTGTGTTTATGTAAAACTAGACAAATCTGATATTATTGTAATGTTATATCTGTTATTTATCAGTTGAGCTAGTTCTTTAATGCTGATCTAACAGCAGAAGACACGAGCCGGGGTTAATCCCAGCTGAGCAGGTGGGGCATGTTGTCACACTGAGCCCCTATTAGAACTATGATATTATATTCTATACTTTTATGAATTGAGAAACCATAAGAAAAAGGTGAATAAAGACTGAGAGTCAATGTTCAGAAATTATTAATTATTATGTTTTGAACTATGTTGTATAACTGTATTTTACGATGTGTTTGTTGTCAAACTCAAAAATTTATTTTTAATTTTTATATTTATTAACAAAAAGTTTTTTTCTTTTATATCAGATAACATATGCTCATGTTACAGTGTTTCTACAACTTGATTGGAGTCCACCTGTGGTAAATTCAGTTGATTGGACATGATTTGGAAAGGCACACACCTGTCTATATAAGGTCCCACAGTTAACAGTGCATGTCAGAGCACAAACCAAGCCATGATGTCCAAGGAATTGTCTGTAGACCTCCGAGACAGGATTGTATCGAGGCACGGATCTGGGGAAGGGTACAGAAACATTTCTGCAGCATTGAAGGTCCCAATGAGCACAGTGGCCTCCATCATCCGTAAATGGAAGAAGTTTGGAACCACCAGGACTCTTCCTAGAGCTGCCGCCCGGCCAAACTGAGCGATCGGGGGAGAAGGGCCTTAGTCAGGGAGGTGACCAAGAACCCGATGGTCACTCTGACAGAACTCCAGCGTTTCTCTGTGGAGAGAGGAGAACCTTCCAGAAGAACAACCATCTCTGCAGCACTCCACCAATCAGGCCTGTATGGTAGAGTGGCCAGACGGCACATGACAGCCCACCTGGAGTTTGCCAAAAGGCACCTGAAGGACTCTAGACCATGAGAAACAAAATTCTCTGGTCTGATGAAACAAAGATTGAACTCTTTGGCCTGATTGGCAAGCGTCATGTCTGGAGGAAACCAGGCACCGCTCATCACCTGGCCAATACCATCCCTACAGTGAAGCATGGTGGTGGCAGCATCATGCTGTGGGGATGTTTTTCAGCGGCAGGAACTGGGAGACTAGTCAGGATCGAGGGAAAGATGAATGCAGCAATGTACAGAGACATCCTTGATTAAAACCGGCTCCAGAGCGCTCTGGACCTCAGACTGGGGCAAAGGTTCATCTTCCAACAGGACAACGACTCTTAGCACACAGCCAAGATAACAAAGGAGTGGCTACGGGACAACTCTGTGAATGTCCTTGAGTGGCCCAGCCAGAGCCCAGACTTGAACCCGATTGAACATCTCTGAAGAGACGCTCCCCATCCAACCTGATGGAGCTTGAGAGGTCCTGCAAAGAAGAATGGGAGAAACTGCCCAAAAATAGGTGTGCCAAGCTTGTAGCATCATACTCAAGAACACTTGAGGCTGTAATTGGTGCCAAAGGTGCTCAACAAAGTATTGAGCAAAGGCTGTGAATACTTATGGACATGTGATTTTTTAGTTTTTTATTTTTAATAAATTTGCAAAGATTTCAAACAAACTTCTTTCACGTTGCCATTATGGGGCAATAATATATATAACGAATTTAATCCATTTTGGAATAAGGCTGTAACATAAAATGTGGAAAAAGTGAAGCGCTGTGAATACTTTATGGATGCACTGTATGACTGACAGCACCAGATCTGCACAACCAAACCAGCCCAAAACAGTGAGCGACCTTTAACCCACGAACAAACAAAAAACTGTAACCCAACAATTTAATAGAAAACCGCAGCACTGACACACACAACAGTAAAACAGTGAAATATTACTCCAGTGTAAATCAGCTGTTCTCTATGTGAATATATAGTAAAGTGTAATTTATTCCTGTGATCAAAGCTGAATTTATCATCATTACTCCAGTCTTCAGTGTCACATGATCCTTCACAAATCATTCTCATATGAGGATTTGATGCTCAACAAACATTTATGATTATTATCAGTGTTGAACACAGTTCATATTTCTGTGGAATAATGATAATGATGCTGAAAATTCAGCTTTGATCACAGGAATAAATGACACTTTACTATATATTCACATAGAGAACTGTTTGTTTCTGCTGTGAATGAGTCGGGACAGTTTCAGATCTGAGATCAGCTTTACTGATTACATCTAGAATCCTTGACCTTGTGGGGACATTTATTTTGTCCCCATGAGGAAAACAGCTTATAAATCATACTAAGTGATGTTTTTCTTTGTGTGTGTGTGTGTGTGTGTGTGTGTGTATGTTGAGGTCACAAGGAATTCACTTGGAATGAACAGGCAGGAAAAGGGGCCTGTTCTGTTACAGCAGTGCAAACTGAACCCGCTTTGCAACGTGTGTGTTTGTGTGTGTGTGTGTGTGTGTTTGAAAGATAGAGCTACACACACCACCCAATCGTTTATCATGAATGCCCATAATTCATATTTACTGCTGCACGCCCTCCGGTCCACACACACACAGACACACACACACACTCACACACTCTTCAGTGAGGAAACACAGAAGAGGAGGGCCTGACACACATGAGGCTCATGTAGTGTGGGGGTCCGGGGTGTTTCAGTCCTCCTCCAGAAACGCACCAATCTGAACACTGAGAGAGGAGCGGCCCACCCGCCACAGCAACACACACACACACACACACACACACACTTAAGAAAATGAAGAACAACTGTAAAGCCTGGCAGTCTGAACATCATCTGCTGTGTTCGACTCAGTTCGACTGGGTTCAGTTTGTGATTAAGTCCTGCAGACCGTCTGTTATCCTGTGACTGTGACTGTCTGTCTGTCTGTCTGTGTCTGTCTCTCTGTCTGTCTCTCTGTCTGTCTGTCTGTGTGTCTCTGTCTGTCTGTGTGTGTGTGTGTGTGTGTGTGTGTGTGTGTGTGTGTGTGTGTGTGTGTGTGTGTGTGTGTGTGTGTGTGTGTGTGTGTGTGTGTGTGTGTGTGTGTGTGTGTGACTATGGGACTGACAGCGGATCACACACAGCACTGAGGGGGTCCAAACGCTGAGAAAGACTCAACTTTGTGCAAATGTCAAGCGTAACACACACCGGCTGGCAGCCAACGGCTGTGTAAAACATGCAGGAGTTCATTCAGAAAGTGATCTTCCAGTCGACTCGCACCGCTATACTTCTGAACATCTGTCAATCATTTGGCTGTGGTTTTTTGAAAGCAGTTTCTAAGGAATCAAGAAACCCTTCAGTGGTTCAGGAAAGCTCTGTGTCAGTCAGACTGTCCGAGGACTTTGACAGTGTTGTTGAAGCGTGCCGTGCTGAATGATGATGATAGTGTGTGTGAGTTCAGGTGAACCCTTTATCTGCTGGATCAGATCATAAAAGAATAAAGAACGGACTCTGACTGATAAAAGTGCCCATTCGCATTTCTTGATCCTTCGGCGCATGACTGCCGACCTCAGCAGGTTGAGAAACGCAGCGTAATTACATAGTCAGCATCTGAGTGGATCACGAGACCAGAGGTTTCCTCCAGCAAGCGCTCATCTACACAAACACTCTTTCACTGTCACTGCACTACTGAGAGAATATAAAGTGTCCTGACATAATGTCTGTGGAAATGAAAGTGAGTCTGCAGGTCAGGTGAAGCTACTGATTTCTTTTTGTGTGTCCACCTATGAGAGTTAGTCATGCCAAAGAGCATTTGAGAGCCACTGTGGTGCTGATCACACTGAAGATCTGAATGAAAACTGGACGAATGGCCTGGGAAGAGTTCACAACAGACTGGACCATCTGACCAATCAGAGCACAGTAGACCAATCACAACAGACTGGGCCATCTGACCAATCAGGTCTGTGGACCGCTCTAATTCATCCCAAAGGTGTTCTATCGGGTTGAGGTCAGGACTCTGTACAGGCCAGTCAAGTTCCTCCACGCCAAACTCGCTCATCCATGTCTTTATGGACCTTGCTTTGTGCACTGGTGCGCAGTCATGTTGGGACAGGAAGGGGCCGTCCCCAAACTGTTCCCACAAAGTTGGGAGCATGAAATTGTCCAAAATGTCTTGGTATGCTGAAGCATTAAGAGTTCCTTTCACTGGAACTAAGGGGCCAAGCCCAAACCCTGAAAAACAACCCCACCCCATAATCCCCCCTCTACCAAACTTTACACTTGGCACAATGCAGTCAGGCAAGTCCTGTTCTCCTGGCAACCGCCAAACCCAGACTCGTCCATGGGATTGCCAGACAGAGAAGCATAATTGGTCACTCCAGAGAACACGTCTCACTGCTCTAGAGTCCAGTGGCGGCGTGCTTTACCCCACTGCATCCCACGCTTTGCATTGCACTTGGTGATGTAAGGCTTGGATGAGCTGCTCGGCCATGGAAACCCATTCCATGAAGCTCTCTACACACTGTTCTTGAGCTCATCTGAAGGCCACAGAAGTTTGGAGGTCTGTAGCTATTGACTCTGCAGAAAGTTGGCGACTTCTGCGCACTGTGACCCTCAGCATGCGCTGACCCCGCTCTGTGATTTTACGTGGCCTACCACTTCGTGGCTGAGTTGCTGTTGTTCCCAATTGCTTCCACTTTGTTATAATCCCACTAACAGTTGAGCGTGGAATATTTAGTAGTGAGGAAATGTCAGGAATGGACTTATTGCACAGGTGGCAACCTATCACGGTACCACACTTGAGTTAACTGAGCTCCTGAGAGCGACCCATTCTTTCACAAATGTTTGTAGAAGCGTCTGCATGCCTAGTGCTTGATTTATACACCTGTGGCCATGAAGTGACTGAACACCTGAATTCAGTGATTTGGAGGGGCGTCCCAATACTTTTGGCAATATAGTGTACTTGGGTATGATTTTAACTAGTGTGCGATTTTATATTACATTTAAAGTTTAAATATTTTAAACTGCAACCTCATCATTAGAGAATATAATTCAAATACATGACATACAGGTTTCAATAGAAATACATTTAAGTATATTTTAGTTAACATAAATGCTTGTCAGTACATTCAGCAGTAACTTTAATCAAGACAACAGAAGTGATTATGAAATCACATATAAAAATGTGCTTAAGTTCAACTACTTGCATTTAATATAAATTTAATCTATAATATATTTTCATCTAATTGTAAATAACATGCAGTCAAGTGTCTGAAAACAATACATTCAGCTCACACTTTTAAAGTACATTATTTCCATAAAAAATGCTCTTTTTAAGAGTATGCTAAAGTGTGCTTCTTCTTCACAAGGGAACAGATCTGAACTCGAGTCTCTCACACATGAGAGTCTCTCACCTCAGAGTCAATAGAAAATATATGAAGAAAACACAGTGAGGTGTTGTTGATGGAGGCCTATTAGGAGTGAAGCGGAGATCTTCACAACAACCCCGGAGGCACCGAGCCCTGTGCCATCTAACCCTGAGGAACATGTTTTTGTTTTGACGTGAACAGGTCAAGTGTGCTCCTCAGCCTCTGTCAGATGACACTGACATGCTGAAATGTGTGTTTGTCTGCCGCTGACCCAGCGGGATCCTCCACCCAGAAAGAGCTGACCATAACTGACCGTTTCCCGGCTCTCCACAGATAAACAAGCTCTTTCCCTTTCACTGCTGCCCATCATCCAAAATCTGCAGGGCAACTTGACCTGCGCAAAACACGTCTGGAGATACTACAATAACAGAGCTGATGTTTATGCAGAGATACACCCCGCGCTCCTCAGATCAAACTGACCTTTTATTTCAATAAACCTCAGAGCACAAACATCTATCCACACAGGAGTCCAGCGCGCGGCTGAAGGAACCGCACCGATACTCTGCTGACGTGGCTGCCATCAACATCTCAACACCTCAAACTCCATTAGACAGGACACACACGTGCAGGCTGTTCCTCACACAAAGCATCGTTTGACTTCAGAAGACTATAAATCAAGGTAAAAACCAGTACAAAAGTGGCATAGCGTATTCCAGGCTAATGTCATACAGGTTTGAAACAGCTCATATTTGTGTGAACTGTAGGGTCATATGTGAACTATCCATAACATTCCATAGAGGACGTTCCTGAGACTAATCGCAGCTAGCAGAATAGAGGAATTCAACACACTTACCAGATGAACGTAAGGCACAAAGTATCCGTACAGGGCCGCGGGGATCCCAAAGGCCCATATGCGGTATCCAAGAGACTTCCAGATGTGCACGTTAAACACCTTGTTGGGTGCGGGACAGCGGCTGCCAGACTTGCTGCTGCTGACGGGTTTGGGAAGGAGGGGTTTGTAGGTGAGTCCCGCCAGCATGAGGATGAACATGAAGATGGCCATCACTCGCAGCGTGTGCTGGAGTCCCACGCGGTCCAGCAGGCTCGTCATCAAGAACGGGAGTGTGATGGTGAACACGCTGCTGCCCGCCGTCACGATGCCATTCACCAGGCCCAGTCTCCGCTTGAAGTAGTGACCCAGGATCACCAGACTCGGCTGATACGCAAAACTGCAGCCGCAGGCAAAGACTATGCCATAGGTGAAGTACATTGGACCGAGAGACCTGCAGACAGAGACAGAATGGGCATTAGACTGCACTGGTGCTTAGATAAGAAAGGCATGTTGGGTCAAGGGAAGGGAAGAGAACAGAAGAGGACCAAGTACAGAGCCGTGTGGGACCCCAAGGTGTCAGGCTGAAGTGCTTCAAAGCGCTTTATGCAATACAGATTTTTTTAAGTTTCAAAGCAGCTTTACAGTGATCGACAGGAAAATAATGATTCAATGATGCAAACAGAGTTCAATCCGGCTGTAAAGCAGCTTCTAAAAAGAAAAAAGTGTCATTAGCCGCGTTTCCACTGTCGGGCCAGTGCGAGCCAGGGCTTTCATTGGGCCGGGCTGGGCTAATAGCCTCGGACCTGTAGCACCGAGCCCAAAACCACACTGCGTTTCCACCGTCGGGCCAGAAGCTCCACAGCGCTTCACTAAACCCGCCGTAACACTCCTCTCTGAACAACATCACACACATCCATCATTTCACCAACAGATGGAAGTTTATCAGAAAACTAATTGGAGAGAAATCACTGGAAACTAGCGAGATCGCAAAACCAACATGATAAACACTCAGCAGTGAAGGATAGTCACTTAACATCTACTTGCAGATACATGTGATGCTAGCATAAATTTAACTGCTTAGCAACAAATTAAAACCTGAGGTGGAATATAATGTACTTACTTGACGAAGGAACTCGTCAGAAGTCCCACGACCGCCACCGCCGCCCCACCAACGGCCGTGATCCGGCATCCCAGCAGATCCGTGAACACACTGACGATTGGAGAGCAGAAGAAGATCATGCCCATCGAGAGAGAGCCGACCCATGCTGCACGTGCACACACACACAAACACAGAGTTCATGACACTTACATTAGATACTTTTAAATGTGTTTCCATGTGTGATAATCTCCTACAACCAGCTCTTTATGAAATACTGATTTAAGGCTTTACATGTAATGCAGTCTGCACATAAAACACGACAAGATCGAATCAAATGTGTCAGTGTCCATCAAGATCCAAAGAAAACAAGAAAATAAATCAATGGGAATGAGGTGTTTTACATTGGTAAAGCATTCCATTCACTGGATTATACAAAACGAGCTTGTCACAAAATAACTATATAGAGATTTATGACCCTACAGTAATTTATCGTCAAAATGATTCATACTGTGCTATCTTTACAGGATCACAAACGCAAACAGAGAAAGAGAAACAATAGTGCAAGGGTCAATGAGCAATCCTGAACACACACACACACACACACACACACAGAAACATGAATCCAGAGACATGGATTATATTTGTCTAGTTTAATTTAGTCATCAAGTGGAGAGCAAAATTGTTGTACAAAATAAATGTCCTTAATCGAAATATGAAACTTTAGCATGAACTAGATGGCATGGATTTGCATGATTATATGGTATGCTTGATCATCTGCACTCCTGTGTTCTCAGACCCGTCTCTTTCTAACAGATATTAATGCCCTTCCTGCTGCAGTTTCACATGGGAAGTAAGAAAGATCACATGATGATCAGGGTTCTGGAGCACGTCTCTCTCCGAAAGAGACACAGAGACACACACACACACACACACACACACACACACCTACTTCCTTAAAGAACACCACATATTACATCAATTTATTCACCAAAACTGTGCCACATGATAGAGTCTGAATCTGAATGTTATATTGAGACAAGAACCAGTGGCGTTTGGCATCACTGTCAGACATTGTGTGATATTAACACGTGACGTTTTCATTTCTGTATGTGATGTTTTCTTTTCCGTCTGTCTCTTCAAATCAAATCAAAATCACCTTTATTTATATAGCGCTTTTTACAATGCCGATTGTTTCAAAGCAGCTTCACAGTGGTAACAGGAAAATAATGCAACAGAATTTGATTCGGCTGTACAGCCGCTCTGGAGAAGACAGTGATGTCATCAGCTCATTTCAATTATCATATAGTGTCAATGCGGGCAGATCAGTAATATAGTTGAAATTTTAGTGTCCCCAACTGAGCAAGCCAAAAGCCAAAGGCGACGGTGGCAAGGAACCAAAACTCCTTCAGGGCCAGAATGGAGAAAAAAACCTTGGGAGAAACCAGGCTCAGTCGGGGTGCCAGTTCTCCTCTGGCCGACGAACAAATAGTGTATGATTATGATTCTGGCAACATTACAGGTCAGAAGTCATATTAGATAAATAGATATTCGTAGGATTATTCGAAAGATTGGAGTCGTCACGCCGGGGACGGGTTTAATGAGGATGTCGTGTCGATGCGGCATTTACAGGGGGGAGTTTAATTGACACGGTCTCTACAGACACTTCAGGGATATGGTCGTCATGTCCAGGCTAAGGTCCACCATCTGGTCCGGAACCACTTATTAAAAAAACGCAACTTGATCCTACAGAATTAGTCAATTACAGGCCAATCTCAAATCTACCCTTTCTGTCAAAAATACTAGAAAAGGCAGTGTCCTCACAATTATGCTCCTTTTTAGAAAGAAATGGTATCTGTGAGGATTTCCAGTCAGGATTTAGACCGTATCATAGTACTGAGACTGCTCTCATTAGAGTTACAAATGATTTACTCTTATCATCCGATCGTGGTTGTATCTCTGTTAGTGTTATTTGATCTTAGCGCTGCATTCGATACTATCGACCACAACATTCTTCTGTATAGACTCAAAAATTATGTTGGCATTAGTGGAATTGCATTGGCATGGTTTAAATCATACTTATCTGACCGTTATCAGTTTGTAGCAGTAAATGAAGAGATGTCACACCGATCACAAGTTCAGTATGGAGTACCGCAGGGCTCAGTGCTAGGACCGTTGCTTTTCACCCTGTACATGCTACCACTGGGAGATATTATTAGGAAGCATGGCGTTAGTTCAGTTCACATGTCAGACCTCATGGGAGGAGGATCACTGTGAGTCGTGTTTGAGCTTTCACTGATGAAAAGAAATGCCACAGGTGGAGGAAACACACTGTTAGCACAGCAAACACAACACACCAAGAGCTTAGCGTGCTGTCAACAACAGGCCAAAGTCTTGAACAAACACACCAGCTCTCTGAAAATAGATGTGCTCGAACACACAGGACCTGTTTGGATTCATTCACAGCCTGATCATATCACTGCATCTGAAGCGTCACGTCACGTCATATTTATACAATACAGATTCACATTTATATTCAGCTCAATAACTGCCAATGTCAATGTTCAATCAATTATGAAACGAGTTCAGTTTCAGATAAAGCGGTCATTATCCAGCTCAATTCAGTTCAAGTTCTGTTCTCATCCGATAGTGTCAGTGCAGTAAAAATAATATTACTGAATATGCCCATCTGAGCGTTATCATTAAGTTCAAAGTTCAGAGTATGCTACTGCATAAACACTGTTGATTTTAAAGACATGAAGTACAACTGAAGCTCTATTGAGTACTGTTACCAAATATTAATATCAGCAGACGCAATTCATTACTTACAGTTTAACTTAAAAAACAATGATGGCATTTATGAATTACTATATTATTCACAGATGAGTAATTATGAGCAGAAAAACAACCGATCAGGAGCGACTCCTGTTCACACTGGATCTAATCATGTATGAACTGGATTCAGTGCACTTCTCCAGCTCCTCACAGCTTAAAGGGGAAATAACTGCTGGTTTATTAATAAATACATGACTAGAGGAATTAGGAAAAAGGCCTGAGGTCTTCTCATTTGTCAGAAACTTCCACACCCATAATGCACTCTCGCCCATCTGTCCATACGACTGAGACAAAAATGTTTCAATCTCAAGTGTTAACAAAGCCCTAGCTGCCAAAAGACCACTAGATGATGCTACGCTTTCTACATCATCCCGCAGACTTTTGCTAACAAATATACCGGGATATGTGTGTGCAGGTGATATAAAAAAAACATATGCATTGATCATTTACAAAAACTACTGATATTGAGTCCAGAAACTCTCCAGTTCCCACAGCACTGATGAGAAAGTCTCTCACACACTTCATCTGTACAGGGAGTCACTGAGTTCTGAACCGCAGCCGCCCGTCTCCTTCAGAACTGAGCTGTGTGTGTAAACGATCCATCAGTGTGTGTTGTGTTCAGTGAGTGTTGTATTCAGTGTGTTGTGTTCAGTGAGTGTTGTGTTCAGTGTGTGTTGTGTTCAGTGTGTTTTGTGTTCAATGTGTGTTGTGTTCAGTGTGTGTTGTGTTCAGTTTGTGTTGTGTTCAGTGTGTGTGTTCAGTGTGTGTTGTGTTCAGTGTGTTGTGTTCAGTGTTTAACTGATCTGTGTGTGTTGTGTTCAGTGTTTAAATGATCTGTGTGTGTGTTCAGTGAGTGTTGTGTTCAGTGAGTGTTGTGTTCAGTGTGTGTTGTGTTCAGTTTGTGTTGTGTTCAGTGTGTGTGTTCAGTGTGTGTTGTGTTCAGTGTTTAACTGATCTGTGTGTGTTGTGTTCAGCGTGTGTTGTGTTCAGTGTTTAACTGATCTGTGTGTTGTGTTCAGTGAGTGTTGTGTTCAGTGAGTGTTGTGTTCAGTGTGTGTTGTGTTCAGTTTGTGTTGTGTTCAGTGTGTGTGTTGTGTTCAGTGTGTTGTGTTCAGTGTTTAACTGATCTGTGTGTTGTGTTCAGTGAGTGTTGTGTTCAGTGTGTGTTGTGTTCAGTGTGTGTGTTCAGTGTATGTTGTGTTCAGTGTGTTGTGTTCAGTGTTTAACTGATCTGTGTTGTGTTCAGTGAGTGTTGTGTTCGGTGTGTGTTGTGTTCAGTGAGTGTTGTGTTCAGTGAGTGTTGTGTTCAGTTTGTGTTGTGTTCAGTGTGTTGTGTTCAGTGAGTGTTGTGTTCAGTGTGTGTTGTGTTCAGTGAGTGTTGTGTTCAGTGTGTTGTGTTCAGTGTGTTGTGTTTAACTGATCTGTGTGTTGTTCAGTGTGTGTTGTGTTCAGTGTTTAACTGATGTGTGTTGTGTTCAGTGTGTGTCGTGTTCAGTGTGTGTTGTGTTCAGTGTTTAACTGATCTGTGTTGTGTTCAGTGTGTTGTTCAGTGAGTGTTGTGTTCAGTGAGTGTTGTGTTCAGTGTGTTGTGTTCATTGTTTAACTGATCTGTGTGTGTTGTGTTCAGTGTGTGTTGTGTTCAGTGTTTAACTGATCTGTGTTGTGTTCAGTGTGTGTTGTGTTCAGTGTGTTGTGTTCAGTGTGTTGTGTTCAGTGTGTTGTGTTCAGTGTTTAACTGATCTGTGTGTGTTGTGTTCAGTGTGTGTTGTGTCCAGTGTTTAACTGATCTGTGTGTTGTGTTCAGTGTGTTGTGTTCAGTGTTTAACTGATCTGTGTGTTGTGTTCAGTGTGTTGTGTTCAGTGTTTAACTGATCTGTGTGTGTTGTGTTCAGTGTGTGTTGTGTTCAGTGTTTAACTGATCTGTGTGTTGTGTTCAGTGTGTTGTGTTCAGTGTTTAACTGATCTGTGTGTGTTGTGTTCAGTGTGTGTTGTGTTCAGTGTTTAACTGATCTGTGTGTTGTGTTCAGTGTGTTGTGTTCAGTGTTTAACTGATCTGTGTGTGTGTTCAGTGTGTTGTGTTCAGTGTTTAACTGATCTGTGTGTGTTGTGTTCAGTATGTGTTGTGTTCAGTGAGTGTTGTGTTCAGTGTGTTGTGTTCAGTGTGTTGTGTTTAACTGATCTGTGTGTGTTGTTCAGTGTGTTGTGTTCAGTGTTTAACTGATGTGTGTTGTGTTCAGTGTGTGTCGTGTTCAGTGTGTGTTGTGTTCAGTGTTTAACTGACCTGTGTTGTGTTCAGTGTGTTGTGTTCAGTGAGTGTTGTGTTCAGTGAGTGTTGTGTTCAGTGTGTTGTGTTCATTGTTTAACTGATCTGTGTGTGTTGTGTTCAGTGTTTAACTGATCTGTGTTGTGTTCAGTGTGTTGTGTTCAGTGAGTGTTGTGTTCAGTGAGTGTTGTGTTCAGTGTGTGTTGTGTTCAGTGTGTTGTGTTCATTGTTTAACTGATCTGTGTGTGTTGTGTTCAGTGTGTGTTGTGTTCAGTGTTTAACTGATCTGTGTGTTGTGTTCAGTGTGTTGTGTTCAGTGTTTAACTGATCTGTGTGTGTGTTCAGTGTGTTGTGTTCAGTGTTTAACTGATCTGTGTGTGTTGTGTTCAGTGTGTGTTGTGTTCAGTGAGTGTTGTGTTCAGTGTGTGTTGTGTTCACTGAGTGTTGTGTTCAGTGAGTGTTGTGCTCAGTGTGTGTTGTGTTCAGTGTTTAACTGATCTGTGTGTTGTGTTCAGTGTGTGTTGTGTTCAGTGAGTGTTGTGTTCAGTGTGTGTTGTGTTCAGTGTGTTGTGTTCAGTGTGTTGTGTTCAGTATGTGTTGTGTTCAGTGTGTGTTGTGTTCAGTGTGTTGTGTTCAGTGAGTGTTGTATTCAGTGTGTTGTGTTCAGTGTGTGTTGTGTTCAGTGTGTTGTGTTCAGTGTGTGTTGTGTTCAGTGAGTGTTGTGTTCACTGTGTGTTGTGTTCAGTGTGTGTGTTCAGTGTGTTGTGTTCAGTGTGTGTTGTGTTCAGTGTGTTGTGTTCAGTGTGTGTTGTGTTCAGTGTTTAACTGATCTGTGTGTGTGAGCGTGTCCATCAGTGTGTGTTCAGTGTGTGTTGTGTTCGGTGTGTGTTGTGTTCAGTGTGTGTGTGATCATGGAAAACTCACGCTGAGGAAGAGAAACACTGGAGATGCCGAGGCCTTCTGTCTCCTCACACAGAGTTATGTCCTCCTCTTCCTGAAAACAGCAGCGCTGCTCCAAACACTCGAGTCCGTGACGTGGAGGAGCTTGAGTGGAATGATATCCATTCCATTTCCTGTTTTCCGCTGATCCATCAGTAACACACACTGGACTCAGAGTCAAGAGTTCAGCGCTATATACAGCCAATAAACCGGCTTATCGTCTGTTTTCTGGATCAGCGAGGCTAAACGTTACACGATTAAAACACACCATATCTCCTGTATGCTCAATCGATTTGTCCAATTAGAGAAGCGTGTCAATGTAACGGTAGTGATTCTGACAGGAAATGATAAACACGGAGAGGAAACCGAAGGAGCCGTGTCAGATTCACAAACGCTGTTATAACCACATGATGAACACTATCACACGTAGGAGTGATGAGATACTTAGCAGACTATCATCACTCAATGGCTGTTTGTCTAAGTGGTGTCCGCAGAATAACATAGGGTTCATAGACAATTGGAAAAGCTTTTGGGGCAGACCTGACCTGTTGAAAAAAGATGGTATTCATCCTTCCTGGGATGGTGCCGCTCTTCTCTCTAGTAATTTGGCACATAGTCTTAGAGCTAAACCTTGACTAACTGGGGCCCAGGTCAGGAAGCAGACGGACTGGCTTACCCGACCGCCTGCTAGCTGTCTCACGTCACAGAAGTCAGATAAATCCCAGCACATAGAGACTCTTTCACCTAGATATTATCACATAGAGACTGTGTCTGTTCCACGAATTAGTAAATACAAAAAACCATCAAAACCATTCAACGGTAAAAATTTAATTGATGTCCAACAAATAAAACAGATATAATACAGATGATCAAATGATAAAGCTCAGGCTGCTGAATATTCGATCCCTTTCCTCAAAAGCGCTTATTGTTAATGATATGATTACAGATCATAACCTAGATGTGCTGTGTTTGACAGAAACCTGGCTAAAACCTGACGATTACATTACTTTAAATGAGTCCACCCCCCAAGATTATTGTTATAAACACGAGCCACGTCTGAAAGGTAAAGGGGGAGGTGTTGCTGTAATTTATAA
This sequence comes from Coreius guichenoti, assembly GCA_039654105.1. NCBI lineage: Eukaryota > Metazoa > Chordata > Actinopteri > Cypriniformes > Gobionidae > Coreius > Coreius guichenoti. The sequence goes on from CM077185.1 coordinate 257,245, forward strand.
TAATATCTTCAGTATTACTCAGAAGTCTAGTTTCAAATATAATTCCTTTGAAGTTTTGGTGCTTTATGTAACGTTATGTAGTGAAATTGATAAATCGTTTGACATTTGTGCTGGCTACTGTATATAGGCCACCAGGGCACCATACAGACTTTACCAGAGAATTTGCTGATTTTCTATCAGAGTTAGTACTGGCTGCAGATAAAGTCCTAATTGTTGGTGATTTTAATATCCATGTAGACAATGAAAAAGACGCATTGGGATTGGCATTTAGAGACAATCTAAACTGGAGTAAGTTGGAGTAAGGCAACACGTGTCAGGACCCACTCATCGCCGTAATCATACGTTAGACCTAATACTGTCACATGGAATAAATGTTGATACCATTGAAATTCTGCAGCAGAGCGATGACATCTCAGATCATTACCTAGTATCATGTACACTTAATTTAGCAAAGGCTGCAAAGCCATCCCCTCGCTTCAAATATGGCAGGACTATCACTGCTGCGACTAAAGATTTCTTTGTAAATAATCTTCCTCATCAGTTTCATCTCCTCAGCATCCCAGATAGCCTAGAGGAACTCGATGTTGCAACAGAAACTATTGACTCTCTCTTTTCCAGCACTTTAGACACAGTTGCTCCCCGGCGCTTAAAAAAAATTAAAGAAAATAGTCCAACGCCGTGGTACAACGAGCACACCCGGGCCCTTAAAACAGCAGCCAGAAAAATGGAGCGCAGCTGGAAGAAAACTAAACTAGAAGTTTTTCGCATTTCGTGGAAAGAGAGCATGATTGCATACAGAAAGGCCCTAAAAACTGCTAGATCTGCTTATTTCTCGACTCTCTTAGAAGAAAACAAACACAACCCTAGGTATTTATTCGATACAGTAGCTAAATTAACCAAAGATAAAGCTTCACCTTCTGATGTTTGTAAACACCACAGCAGTAATGACTTTATGAACTTCTTTACTTGTAAGATTGATAATATTAGGAAAAAAATTATAACCATGCAGCCGTCTACTACAGCATCACATCAGACAGTGCATTGTAGTGTCACTGAGGAAAAATTACACTCATTCACTGCTACAGGAGAAGAAGAATTGGCTAAACTCGTTAAATCATCAAAATCAACAACATGTATGCTCGACCCCATACCGACTAAACTACTAAAAGAGATGCTTCCAGAGGTCATAGATCCTCTTCTTAATATCATTAATTCATCCTTGACATTAGGCTACGTACCGAAAACTTTTAAGTTGGCTATTATTAAACCACTTATTAAAAAAACGCAACTTGATCCTACAGAATTAGTCAATTACAGGCCAATCTCAAATCTACCCTTTCTGTCAAAAATACTAGAAAAGGCAGTGTCCTCACAATTATGCTCCTTTTTAGAAAGAAATGGTATCTGTGAGGATTTCCAGTCAGGATTTAGACCGTATCATAGTACTGAGACTGCTCTCATTAGAGTTACAAATGATTTACTCTTATCATCCGATCGTGGTTGTATCTCTCTGTTAGTGTTACTCGATCTTAGCGCTGCATTCGATACTATCGACCACAACATTCTTCTGTATAGACTCGAAAATTATGTTGGCATTAGTGGAATTGCATTGGCATGGTTTAAATCATACTTATCTGACCGTTATCAGTTTGTAGCAGTAAATGAAGAGATGTCACACCGATCACAAGTTCAGTATGGAGTACCGCAGGGCTCAGTGCTAGGACCGTTGCTTTTCACCCTGTACATGCTACCACTGGGAGATATTATTAGGAAGCATGGCATTAGTTTTCATTGTTATGCTGACGATACTCAGCTCTATATTTCTTCACGCCCTGACGAAACTTACCAATTCACAAGATTAACAGAATGCATAGCTGATATAAAAAATTGGATGACTAGTAATTTCCTGCAACTTAATTCAGAAAAAAATGAATTTTTAATTATTGGACAAAAAAACTCCACAAGTAGTAACCTAGAATACTGTCTAACACTCGATGGCTGCTCTGTCAAGTCCTCGTCGTCAGTTAGGAACCTGGGTGTGCTCTTTGATACCAATCTCTCATTTGAAAGCCACGTTTCTAGCATCTGTAAAACTGCATTCTACCATCTTAAAAATATATCTAAATTACGGCACATGCTTTCAATGCAAAATGCTGAACAGTTAGTTCTTGCGTTCATGACCTCAAGGCTAGATTATTGTAATGCTCTACTGGGTGGTTGCCCTGCTCGCTTAATAAATAAACTGCAGCTTGTCCAAAACGCAGCAGCTAGAGTTCTTACTAGAACCAGGAAGTATGACCATATTAGCCCGGTTCTGGCAACAACAAAATCTTGCTGATTACTTACAAAGCACTAAATGGTTTAGCGCCCCAGTACTTGAGCGAGCTCTTAACGCATTATACTCCATCACGTCTATTGCGGTCTCAAAATTCTGGTCAGTTGATAATACCTAGAATATCAAAATCAACTGCAGGCGGTCGATCCTTTTCCTATTTAGCACCTAAACTCTGGAACAGTCTTCCTAGCATTGTTCGGGAAGCAGACACACTCTGTCAGTTTAAATCTAGACTAAAAACACATCTCTTTACTATGGCATACACATAAAACATTTTTAATTTCTATTATTCAAATCAGTTAAATGATTGTTTTAGGCTGCATTAACTAGGTCAGCCGGAACCGGGAACACTTCCCATAACACCTGATGTACTCGTTACATCATAAGAAGAATGGCATCTACGCTAATGTCTCTCTGTTTATCCCGAGGTTTCCTGCAGTCGGACGGATCCGGGCCGTATCCGGACCAGATGGTGGACCTTAGCCTGGACATGAGGAACGCATCCCTGAAGTGTCTGTAGAGACCGTGTCAATTAAACTCCCCCCTGTAAATGCCGCATCGACACGACATCCTCATTAAACCCGTCCCCGGCGTGACGACTCCAATCTTTCGAATAATCCTACGAATATCTATTGATCTAATATGACTTCTGACCTGTAATGTTGCCAGAATCATAATCATACACTATTTGTTCGTCGGCCAGAGGAGAACTGGCACCCCGACTGAGCCTGGTTTCTCCCAAGGTTTTTTTCTCCATTCTGGCCCTGAAGGAGTTTTGGTTCCTTGCCACCGTCGCCTTTGGCTTTTGGCTTGCTCAGTTGGGGACACTTAAATTTCAACTATATTACTGATCTGCCCGCATTGACACTATATGATAATTGAAATGAGCTGATGACATCACTGTTTTCTCCAGAGCGGCTGTACAGCCGAATCAAATTCTGTTGCATTATTTTCCTGTTACCACTGTGAAGCTGCTTTGAAACAATTGGCATTGTAAAAAGCGCTATATAAATAAAGGTGATTTGATTTGATTTGACACGTGATGATGAGATTGTGAGCGTGAGAAGTGCGGAGTGTGTGATCAGTGTTCATGCTGACAGAGACCATCAAATCCCTGTTACTTTCCACAAATTCTGTTTTATTTTTTTCTCAAAATCTGTTAAAAAAAAAATTTGCATTTTAATAGCTTAATCAAATTGTAATAAATTAAAAGGGATGTCAAATTAATTTAAATCTATTTTTTTTTACCATTGTCATAATTTCATTCAGAAATGCTGGCTGTTTTATTATATTTTTAATAAATTGTGGCATTGGTAAAACTGTATACATTCTAGGGCTGACCCCTAATAGTGACTAAACGTTAGTCGACTGTGAACTTCTTTCTGGAGCACATCACAAAAATGAACCGAAACGCAGCGAACAGAAGCATATTCCTGTCTCACAGGCACATTCTATGTCTACAGAAAGCTTGAAATGTCTACAATTTGAGTCAATTCGAAAACAAATTCTCTCTGATGATGTAATCCGTATGAAAGGTGCGGAGATGAGAGTCAGCATCATCAACCTCATCTTTGCAGCCGACACGGACTAATAAACAATTCAAATGTTCAGTGAGTCTCCTCGCTGTTTTTACCCAACACACTCATAATCATTACTTTTCCCGGTGAGCGTGCTTGAGCGCTTCATTTATATTTTAAAGGCTCATTATTATGGGTTAGTATTTCTCTGTAATGTAGAACAATTTAGCAGTGTAACACATAATACACATATACCTCTCCCCAGTATATTAAATTAAATTAATATCATAAATGTGCGATTATTCGACTATTCACTTAAATGAACGACTGCTAGATGACTAGAAAAGTCTTTAGTAATACATTCAACTGATTACACACACTTCTTGATTTAATACAATTTAATTAAATATCCCTGTTATTTATTTACTCAGATATGCCCCGTTGTATTATTATTATTTCTATTTTTGTCATCATTTTATATGCATATGTATAAACATGTATATCTAAAGATTGTGAGCTATCATTTGTCTGTACGTGCTGTTATGAGATACCAGTACCACTGTTGTGTTTATTATAAATACAAAAAAAAAAAAAAAAAAGTAATCAAATTTAAACAATTATTTTGCTTTTTGGGCTAACAAAGCAATGCACAACAGAGATTTAATATTTAAATTACAACATGGACAAAAATGGTGTGATGTTACTTTATTATTACTGATTGTGATTATTGCTTTAAGAAGCACATTCTACTGTGCAACAGGATTATATTTCATTATTAAAGTTAAAGTGATAGTTAACCCAAAAATGACAATTCTGTCTTCATTTACTCCCCATCATGTCGTTCCAAACCGGTATGAACCTGTGATGATGATATTCAGAAGAATGTTGGGAACCAGACATTGACTTCCATATAAGGGAAAAATACATTAACTGTCTGGTTCCCAACATTCTTCTGAATATCATCATCACAGGTTCATACCGTTTTGGAACGACATGATGGGGAGTAAATGAGGACAGAATCTTCACTTTTGGTGAACTATCCCTTTAAACCAAACTTTTATTTTGGCGGGTTTTAGGCTTCATATTTCAATAGCAGTCTTTAATGTTCACACACACTGGTCCATATCGGCATTTGATTACGTGTACAGCCCTACTTTTGATTTATTCATCCAAATTTGGCCAAATTCAATGACATTCCACATTCCACAGTAAATTCACAGACTGGATCCTGTGATTCTTAGAGCCCTAGTACTCGTATCGTTTATGACGTACAGTTACACCGAGCTCAGACAGCTTCATTAGTGAGTTTTCTTATATAAAGTTTGTATATAGTAGTGTTGGTGCTTCACTGAGGCTCTTCTAAAAATATCAGGCAGACGGCCGACTCTGGCCATTGTGCTGCGTCTCGCCTTGATATTTTCAGCATCCTGCCACAAGTGTTTTTAAGATGACATGCTCAAGTTAAAAATAGTCTAACTTTTAAAGACACATCTTGAGCGCCTGCCTGCTGACCCGTACCTCTGTGATTCAACATGAACTCAAGGAACTAGAATTAACAAGAAATCAAAACTAGTGTCCTTAACAACTACAAACGGAAGGTCCGTCATGACAAACTGTGAGCGATGGACTGACAAAACCTTCCACCTTCGAAAAAGTTGTGACATTTTAAGGTTTTCTAGGTTTACAGACAGACAAACCCAAAGATCAACACTTGAACTGGACCAGAGCGGAAGAACACTTAATTCCCAGAATTCCCAGAATAACCCGTTGAATTACACAGAGCGCAACAGTCGAGTTCCGGAAGTAAAACTCCTATTCACTTTCTCCATAGTGGAGTTGGTTCTGAACTTTAAAGACGGATAAAAAGTGAGCTACGAGTTTGCTTATCAATGCTATTCTTTGAAGCCATCAGCATCAGACCGCATTATTATTTTAACTTATTTTTTAAATAATCGTGTTCAACAGCAGAACATTACCCATGATTCTGCAAAAAACTGACCAATCACAGAATCGAAACAAGCAGAATTGCGCCAAAATAACTCTTTAGTTCCGCCCACTCCCATGATGCACTGCGTATGATGTAATTGAGCCTACTTCTTAAATGTTTGTATGCATAATATGCATATTTTGCAATAAATGTAAAATATATTGTTTCTCTTTGTACACTCCACATCTGTAAATCAATAGCTTTATAGTTCTGTTTTTAATTTGATTACATCATCTGCAATGCTTCATGGGATTGCAGTTCTTTCCCTCATTAAAGCTGTTTAGTTTACACTCTTATATTTTTGTCCTTTTGTCTGATTTTTAAATCAGCATTTGTAATGTTGTGATTCAAGGCTATAATACTTTAATAAAGATGTTTTTAAAATCCCAATGGGAAAAACACCTGAAAAGAGGGACGTGCAACATTACTCTCCATGTCCGTATATTCCACTGCCTGTTATTCCCATTCAACTTCCTGTAGGAACTGGTGAAATCTGAATCTGCAGATCTGCAGCGGAAGCAGTGTTTCAACATCAGCGGGCTTGATGGAGCAACTGGTAAAGACTGGCACTAACACATGTGTTTGCACTTACAGAAACATCTACAGGCGTATAACTCAAGCTTCTCTCGGAGAGCGTGAAGACACCTTTAACACACAGCCAGAGCGGCGTGAAGCGCTAACAGAAGCCAGACGCACATCAGTCTGCTCATCCAGGGCTTCAGAGCGGCTCAGGCTTCATCCCGCTGGCCCTCAGGCTTTTCCTGAACATCACAGAGGGATTTATGCTCATTACTGAAGTTTTACCAGGTCATTTCCTAACCTCTTCCTCAGAAGCACCGGGACAGTTCTGATACTTTCCTCATGATGACTTAGCAAAATTCACATGAACATTTGCTGTCCATCTGCAGGACGGCACTGCCAGGGTTTATTGCGGGATTCTGTAGGGAAACCACCGCACACAGCTGGGAAACATTATGGGTAATTTGGGCCGCTTAAAGAGCCACTAGCAGAGGAAAGGCCCAGAATTACAAGCGAAGTCGAAGAATACACAAACATTTCCAATAAAGTCAGGTTCAAAACTAAGTTTTCTTCGAGAGTTAGAAACAGCTTGCCAAAGAAAAATCTTTCCAGAAAAATAGCAGATATATTCGTTATTCAAAAAGGGAACGCGAAACTAAGACTGTAGATATACAAACCATAAACAGCAGCGCTTGCTTACCGTTTAGAATATCAATTATTCCGTTCATGTTATTATGAAAATATTCGCGCAGCGTTGCTCTGGTGAGATGACATAAAATTATAACAGCCTTCTGTCTGTTCAGTTTTGACTTACTTGCTCGCTTTCATCACTTCTGCTCTTGTTCTCGTGCACAGACTCGTTCACTAAGCTGAACAGCCAATCAGAGTTCTCTCTCTCACCGACGGCCTGACGTCGATTCTACATGTTGAATCAGCCAAAAAAAAACAGACGACGTCCGACTAGAGCCAACAGTGCGGAACACACCGGAAAAAGTCGGCCGATGCTCAAAAACGGCCCAACGACCGTCGGCTTGATGTGTCCCTGGCTTAACTCTTCTCCTGGTCATTTCTTCTGTTCAGCTCATCCAGGTCTGTTGTATAAAGTGCTGTATAAATAAACGTGACGTGACTGGGGCGCTGAATTGCAGAGCTTGTTCAAACGTATCCATATGGCTATGATCAGATGCTTTCTTAACCGCTGTTTTCTCATCGCTGTTTATTTTGTTATTGAGAGGAAAGTGTGCTGCACATATTCACATATTCATCCAAACACACTCAGCAGTGTGGACAGCGTCAGGGTGTTCACTAACAGTGTATCCCTGCAAAGGTATTTCCTGCTTCTTTTTACCCGTAATCACAGAACGAGAAACAACATCAGGCTCAGACGTGTCCCCATCACAGCTCCTCAGAAACGCTCAGCCCTCGAGGCGCTCAGACGAGAAGTGTGTGGCTTCAGTTGTGTAAAGAGGGAAGTGATGGCAGGGCTGGAATGCTATTGCTTTGAAAGGAATCTCGTTCGGCCCGTTTTTCATTTACAAAGAGGCAGAAGATTTCCACAGATAATACAGAAATCAACTGATGTTCCCACGTCCCCTGTCTTCAGTTCCTGCAGATGACGTGCTCAAACTCAGACTCGTGCTCCAGGACGACTGCAGCTGTAATACGCTCTGGTCGCGGTTTACCCTCCTGTTGGGTTGAAGATCTGTGGACCCGTTTGGTGTTGGGGGTCACATCGACCCACATTGGTTTCCATGCAATTCACCAAAACTCAACACATCAACTAAAGATTAAAGTAAAAACAGAGAACATGGTAGCTTGTCAGAGGCTAAACATAAAATATGAGACAAATGTAATAATTTCCATCTATTTCTATTGTGTTAGAGGTCAAGTCACGATTTTTATGTTCAAAATTAGCTGCACAGACACATAATTTTGATGTTTTTTTCTCATGACTACTTATAGTGAGGCGCAAATGACTCCAACTAACATTATAGTTGGAGTCTAAAAAAACATTATTTTTATTATTTTCAGTGCTATAATAGACTAGTAATTGAGATTCTAATAGGGGTGAATTCAGATTGATTGGGCCACTTTTTTGCCATTGAGATGACTTGGAAATCAACCTGAATTCACCCTAAAGGTCAAAAACATCCGTTCACAGATTGTGTTTGATTGTGAAACCCAACTAGATGAAGAAACAGTGAATTCTCCATGGATGATTCAGAAGACGAGTCTTCAATTCCGAGTAAACTTCACTTCATAGTTTCTCATGTATGTCATATTTTAGAGTTTGACAAGCTACACTAATGCTTCTCTGTATTTTATCGGACTCTTTGCTAGTTTTCAAAGCATTGATGTTTGAGTAGTGCTGCTCACGGTCTACAGAATCTGAAGCGCATCTGTCTGAGCTCATTCCCTCACGTCGAGCCCTGGGCAGCTGCCATTGGCCACACAGCGCTGGATTTATAGGGTGATGTTGCCATTCCCTAGAGTCGCAGCGATTGGTGCTCTACAGGACGTTCCTCACGGTTCCTGTGTTTACCCTACCTGTTTATCTGCAGGAACCTTCACCTGAACCGTGTGTCAACACTGATCAAATGCTCTGTTGACTATTAACTCACATGTGCGGCAGCGAGCGGCGCTGCACGTGTCTTCTATCTCTAACTCCACCTGCTTCCCTGCGATAGCACCAAGGCCAGCCCGTCAGTGACAGAGCGGTGTGTGAGAGTGTGTTTCGTGCGAATGTAACTGCTGAAGAAACACTAATTCAAAAACATCTCAGAAGTCCACCCATCTAACAGGGAATGTTCTGGCAATGTTCTCACAAAGTTATGAACAAAGTTATCAAAATGTCAGCACAGAAACATTATGTTCATGGAACTTTTTTTATTTAAGAAACATTTTAGTTGGACGTGAGTACGTTTACTACTAGTTTCAGAATGTTCAGTTTATTCAAAAATAATATTCCTATAATGTTTGCAGAATGATAAAACAGAATATTCCCTTAATGTTCGCATAACCAATTAATGTTTAAAAAGTGGACATTTGAACATTCAGAGAACATTAAGAAATAACGTTGTCATAACTTAATGGGAACATTAGCAGAATGTCCTTAGAACATATTTTTGTTCACTGAGTTCACAGCATGAAAAGAGGCTGGAGTGACAGACTTCTCTTTTTATTTGTCAAGGTAATGTCAACAGAAAGACGTCCAGTCAGAGTCTTGACAGCGATCCATCTCAAACACACAAAAAGCAGAGAGAGAGAGAGAGAGAGAGAGAGAGCGAGCAGGTGTTCCTGACACACACACTCACTCACACACACACATCAAGAGTTCCTGAGGAGCGTTTATTTGCTGCACTTCATCTTTGTGATTAGACAGTAACACTAGATCCCTTACTAGGCTGTGCAAAATAACTCAAGCATCAATGGCTAACTAGATAATAAACTAGATGAACTATCTGTGGCGTTTCTGTTGGAGATAAAACACTCATCTTGTTTTGTAGAGTTTGTAGGAATGTTTAGAGAAGATATAAATGGCTGTGTGATCTGAATCACTATGAACATGTTGAGACGTGATCTTATGCTGATCTCAGACAAACGGATGAAAACCTAATCCATCACACCCTAATCAAAACAATATTTAGGCCTAAATCAAATCACCTTTATTTATATAGCGCTTTTTACAATGGCAATTGTTTCAAAGCAGCTTCACAGTGGTAACAGGAAAATAATGCAACAGAATTTGATTCGGCTGTACAGCCGCTCTGGTGAAAACGGTGATGTCATCAGCTCATTTCAATTATCATATAGTGTCAATGCGGGCAGATCAGTAATATAGTTGAAATTTAAGTGTCCCCAACTGAGCAAGCCAAAAGCCAAAGGCGACGGTGGCAAGGAACCAAAACTCCTTCAGGGCCAGAATGGAGAAAAAAACCTTGGGAGAAACCAGGCTCAGTCGGGGTGCCAGTTCTCCTCTGGCCGACGAACAAATAGTGTATGATTATGATTCTGGCAACATTACAGGTCAGAAGTCATATTAGATCAATAAGTGTGAGATTTATGAATTTAACTTGCATATAAAGCTACAATCCATTTGGACTGAGCTTTATGTGATGCATAACTGTCAGTCATACATGAATGAAACAGCTTGCCAAAGATTTCTGCACTCAAAAAATCATGGCACAGTTTATTTATTAAATATTTGCATCTATTTGATTTTATTTAAACAATCATATTTTCATTTGCATTAATTCAAATTGCTTAGAATCAGCATAAATCTGTTCATTGTGGAAATCTGGTTTCTTATCTGTTGATATAATCCAAATGGATGGAAATTTTGTATGCAATTCACATACAGTCTTGAATTTAGGCCTAAATATTTTGAGCGTACCGTCCCACAGTTTGATTGGGTTTGGGATTAATTTGGGTTATATTGAGAGTTTCGTACTAGACAAGAGTCTGTATTTCTTCTGTTTTGTTGTGTCGTGTGTGTCTCATATTCTCAGATATATATGGTCGTTGTGTAGATTTTCTAGAGAAAGTGTTTCAGAAACGTTCAGTAACACTCAATGAACTGAGGCAATATCAGTGTTCTGAGCAGCACAGGCTTATCTGCACTCAGTAGAGCTGAAGACATGAACACGGCTGCACTGATAACAGTGTGTGTGTGTGTGTGTGTGTGTGTGTGTGTGTGTGTGTGTGTGTGTGTGTGTGTGTGTGTGTGTGTGTGTGTGTGCGTGTGCGTGAGACACTCCCTTCAGCTGTGTCCCACACCACCCGCTCACACAACCGCTCGTATACCGTCCTCAACCCGTAAGCGACGTCACTAACGCTTTCTCTTGCGGTGAATGCAGTGATGATGTCATCTGTGTGATCATAGAGACAGATCCAGAAACAGAATAACATCATCATCATCATTAATAATGATGAGGCGTCAGATCATGTTATTGAGCAGTAAGTGCCAGAAACTAAAGCCCAAATACGCCACTGCAACATCATTTATGATATATTGATATGCTACTTAATTATAATCAGTGGACATGACAGCTATCTAACTAATTACTCTTCACAGTTGGCATGTCCAATTTCCATATCCATGCAGATAAAAATCAGACTAAAGCTAAATCTGAAAGATCAAAACTATAACCCTGAAAAATGTTTACTGGATATAAAAGTGCTCCAAGGAAGGAACAGTGGTGAACCGGCGACAGGGTCATGGGCGGCCAAGGCTCATTGATGCACGTGGGGAGCGAAGGCTGGCCCGTGTGGTCCGATCAAACAGACGAGCTACTGGAGCTCAGATTGCTCAAGAAGTTAATGCTGGTTCTGATAGAAAGGTGTCAGAATACACAGTGCATCGCAGTTTGTTGCGTATGGGGCTGCATAGCCGCAGACCAGTCAGGGTGCCCATGCTGACCCCTGTCCACCGCCGAAAGCACCAACAGTGGACACGTGAGCATCAGAACTGGACCACGGAGCAATGGAAGAAGGTGGCCTGGTCTGATGAATCACGTTTTCTTTTACATCTACACCACAGCACACCTTCAGGGGTCTAGTGGAGTCCATGCCTCGACGGGTCAGGGCAAAAGGGGGACCAACACAACATTAGGTCATTATGTTATGCCTAATCGGTGTAAATGTTCTGCAGGAGAAACATGGACTGTAAATGAGTGAGAGCCGCAGCCTGTCTGAAACACACTAAACCAGCACTGAGATCTGCACACACACACCAGAGCTAATCGTGATGTGTGAGATCTGTCACATGACCAGTCTGTCTTGCTCTACCTGGAGTCACACACTCCCTCAGGTCAGCTAGACTCGCTGTCTGTCCTGCAGCTCCTGTGTAACTCTGAGTCTCTGTGTGAGACAGAAATCAGGCAGAGGAGGAAACAGACGTGCTGTCTAACATCATTACACCAGTCATCTGTAGGTCACATCCCAGCACTCGCTTCCCAGAGAGACTCGTAACAGGGTTTGAGAAAGTTAGGATCTGCTCTACTGGACGATCACAGTCAAATCAGGATCAGTCAGAGAAACATTCGCCAAGACAAACAAGCGCTGGAAGTCTTGCTCACACTGCTCACACTGAATACACTGAATAGCAAAAATTGTCCGCACACTGAAAAACATACTATTAGACCAAAGCAAGGGTCTATCAAAAATATATCTTAAATTTGACATTTGCCAAGTGAAAAAAGTGCAAAACAGTGAAAAGTGTCTTAAAAACAGACGAAAGAGCAGACGTTTCAGCTCATGCTTTCTTCAGTGCTCATCTGCTCACACTGGCCTGATGCAGTTACAGTAGCGTGAAGAGAGATCTGAAGGAGACTGAACAGATGTCGACCTTGCTAGGTGCTCTGGGTGGTTGCTATGTGTTCTGTGTGGTTGCTAGTTGCTCTGAGTGGTTGCTAGGTGCTCTGAGTGGTTGTTAGGTGTTCTGAATGGTTGTTAGGTGCTCTGAGTGGTTGTTAGGTGTTCTGAGTGGTTGTTAGGTGCTCTGAGTGGTTGTTAGGTGTTCTGAGTGGTTGTTAGGTGCTCTGAGTGGTTGTTAGGTGCTCTGAGTGGTTGCTAGGTGCTCTGAGTGGTTGTTAGGTGTTCTGAGTGGTTGTTAGGTGCTCTGTGTGGTTGCTAGGTGTTCTGAGTGGTTGTTAGGTGCTCTGAGTGGTTGTTAGGTGCTCTGTGTGGTTGCTAGGTGTTCTGATTGGTTGTTAGGTGCTCTGAGTGGTTGCTAGGTGCTCTGAGTGGTTGTTAGGTGCTCTGAGTGGTTGCTAGGTGCTCTGAGTGGTTGCTAGGTGTTCTGATTGGTTGTTAGGTGCTCTGAGTGGTTGCTAGGTGCTCTGAGTGGTTGTTAGGTGTTCTGAATGGTTGTTAGGTGCTCTGAGTGGTTGCTAGGTGCTCTGAGTGGTTGCTAGGTGTTCTGAATGGTTGTTAGGTGCTCTGAGTGGTTGCTAGGTGCTCTGAGTGGTTGTTAGGTGCTCTGAGTGGTTGCTAGGTGCTCTGAGTGGTTGCTAGGTGCTCTGAGTGGTTGTTAGGTGTTCTGAATGGTTGTTAGGTGCTCTGAGTGGTTGCTAGGTGCTCTGAGTGGTTGTTAGGTGCTCTGAGTGGTTGCTGGTAGTTGCTAAGTTCTTCTGGCTGGTCGCTAGAGTGAGTTTCCGGCAGGTCTGTATGTGTTTGTATACTCTGAACATTCAGGCGTGTCTGTGGGTCAGTCAAGTCAAATGTATTTATACAGCACTTTTCACAAAACGCATTGTTTCAAAGCAGCTTTACAAGCAAATTGTGATGCTTATAATATCTTATATATTATATATTATATATATTCACACTTAGAGCTGAGCAATAATAGTTACATTTTGCGACGAAGCAATCACGCATCTGAGATTTGCTGTATTCCAGCGAACAGGGAAAGTTCTGGCAAGGTTCTCTCAAAGTTATCAACAAACGTTCTTCCAGTAACATTAATAGAATGTTCGTTTCAGTTATCTGGTCTTTAATAATGTTCTCAAAACGTTAGCACATTTATACATCCTTCATGCGACGTTTTATTTCTGAAATGTTTTTTAAATGTTACTACTTGTTTCAGAATGTTCAGAGAACATTCAGATGTAACGTTCCCATAATGTTTGAAGAATGATACAATGGAATATTCCCTTAAAGTACTAAAAAAATCAGTTATGAACAAACACTCTTCCAGTAACATTAATAGAACATTTGTTCAATTATCTGGTCTTTAATAATGTTAGCACAAATACGTTATTATACATTGTTCATGGATTGTTTTTTGTTTCTGAAACGTTATTTTAAATGTTACCACTTAATGTTAATGTCCAGAGAATATTCAAAAGTAACATTCCCATAATGTTTGAGGAATGATATAATGTTTCCTTAACGTTCACATAACCAAGATAAAACGTTTTAAAAACAGTTTTGAACATTCAGAAAACATTCAGAATTAAAGCTGCAAGCAGCGATGAAAGAGCCCTCGCACCCGGGAGCACCGCCACCCGGTGGCCTCAGGAAAACAGTGAATAGTGGGCGACATGCATTTAAGTAGGTAAATATAGGAGAAATATGGCAGTCACTTCAATGTGCCACACTTCCTGCTGCCAGCAGGTGGCGCTTTGACTATAACCGAATATTGGCATGTAGATGTCTTCAGGCCTGGACTATTATCAAACGTGAAGTTTGGGGCAGATCGGACACTGTATGCCTGAGTTACAACAACTTCCTGTTTTGTGGCGTAAATCGCACTTAGCCAAGTTTTGTTTGATTTAATGTGTTTCTAGCATGTTTGGGACTTGATGGCATATTTAAATGTGTTTCTGGGAGGGAATTACAGTGTAAAGCATGCCATTTCCTGTTGCCAGCAGGTGGCGCTTTGACTATACTGAATATTGGCATGTAGATGTCTTCAGGCCAGGACTCTTATCAAACATGTGAAGTTTGGGGCAGATCAGACATTGTATGCCTGACTTACAACAGCTTCCTGTGTCATGGCGAAACATCAGACTTTGACAGGCCGCTACGGACACGCCCTTCAGTGAAAACTCAAGATCTTCACAATTTAACATCACCAAGACCTTACGATTAGACTGTGCAAATATGATGTTGTTCTGGATAAATCTCAATGAGGAATTAATCACAGTGTAAAACATGGTCTTTCCTTTTGCCCACAGGTGGCGCTATGCCTGTAACTGAATATTGGCGTGTAGATGTCTTCGGGCCAGGACTCTAATAATACATGTGAAGTTTGGGGCAGATCGGAAATTCCTGTTTCATGGCGAAACATCGAAATTTGTCAGGCCGCCACAGACACGCCCTTCGGGGAAAACTCAAGATCTTCACAATTTAACGTCGCAAAGGCCTTTAGATTAGACTGTGCAAATATGATGTTGATCTGATTAAATCTCTAGGAGTTCGTTAAAGTACAGCGGCTGGAAATGGCAAAATTTGCAACAATTTTGCAAAGAAAATTCAAAATATCTCACTTCCTGTTGGTTTTCAGATTTCATTCCAGGAGACTTTTTTGTAGGTATTGGGCTGTTACATGTGTCTACTGAATTTCATACCTGTACGTGAAACATAGCGGGAGGGGCACTTTGTTGAAATGTTGTAGGTGGCGCTATCGAGCCATTTTTCCACGCCTAATTCTGAAACCCATATCAGATGTAAATTTTCACCACTTTTGACGCCTGTGCAAAGTTTCATGAGTTTTCGAGCATGTTTAGGCCCTCACAAATGCGATTAATTTGGGAGAAGAATAATAATAGGCCGAGCAATTCCAATAGGGTCCTCACACCATCGGTGCTCGGGCCCTAACTAACGTTTTCATAACTTAATATGAACAGTGGAACACATTTTTGCTATCTGAGATGGTGTATATCGTGTTAGGCGAAATGTGTATGTGGATAAAGTTGGACGTGTGTATTATAGATAGGCTGCACTAAACTACAGCAGAACATCTCGCTGCCGTCAGAGCTCATGACGGTCTGAGCAGGTCTGCTGGAGGTTTTCTCTGCTCTGGTGGTTGGTGAGATTGTTTGGAGCCGTTTATCAGACAGCAGATGAGGAACCCAACCTCTGACCGGCGCTGGCAGGAGTGTGTGGAGCGACGAGGGACAGCTGGAGCTGATGATGCAATCTTCACCAGGCATTACGGAGGACAGCTTTAATGACACCCTGAGACGGTCCTGAGACGCCCGTGTGACGACACATCTCCTGACCACAGTCTTCAAATCAATCACAACAGCAGGAGCGTCTCACCGCTGGATTGACTCTATTGTTGTGTTAATGACTTTAACAGCTTCATTATAATCTCAATGCTCAGTGTTCTCAAGCCAGATGAAGAGAAACTCTAACACTCACTGCTCTCATCAGCTCTTCATCATCATCATCATCATCATCTGTGGAGGCCGTCACAAGCCTTCAGACGCAGATGAGCTTCATCACGGCCGGACTCAAGCGTCTGATAAACACACTTTCATACAGGATGATCTGATGGCACATCACCCCTATATGAGCATCTGTAGGGTCTGATCCGACGTCTGTTCACTGTCACTGCAGACGCTTTAGAGACGCTCCTTCTGTGCTGAAAACATGCTTTATCTCTGATGAGCGGCGGTAAATGAGTGATCTACAGGGGAAATAATCATTGACAGACACACACTGATGTGACGAGAGTGAGAAAAGATTCTGCCATGATCAGTCAAACGGCTCTGATCAAACAAATCACATCAATCTGGAGTTTAATAACGGACTCGTTTCCCTCGTTCTCCTCAGTAACAGTAACTCAACACGATCACGCCGGTTCAGCACAGGACTGGTGTTTGATCAATCACACTCGTCTCACGCTGCTCTTAACGCTTCTCTGGTCAAAACTAGTGTTTGTGACGTCTGTCCTCTAAGCTTAAACACTGATATCATCATGAGTGTGTTTAGAGTCAATACAACAACTGACACACATTAATACCACAAGGCACACAGCGTCAATCACACCACATTTTCAGATGCGGGATTTGCTCCTTTTGGCCAAAACAATGATTTAACATCTTTTAAATCACATTTATGAGATTCATGGGTTGTTTTGTGCTTCATAATGCTTTACTTTCAGCCTATAATAGACAGTTTAGTGGCAGATCCCTGTATATTGTTTGACATGTTGTCACACTGTGTGTGTTTAATAAACGGTGTGTGTTTTCTAGGTCAATGGTTTATTGTAGGTTTGTGTGTTTATATAAAAACTGTGACACTTTATTTTAAGGTGACGTAGTTCCACATTAATACATGTACTTACTATAGCAATAACAGTAAAGTATGCATACTAACCCTAAAACAAACCCTAACCCTATAGTAAATACATGTAGTAATTATTATTACTCAGTACTTAAATGTATAATTACACTGTAACAATGACACCTTAAAATAAAGTGTAACCCTCAGTACTTATTTGAGTAATTACAATGTAACAACGTCGCCTTAAAATAAAGGGTTACACTTTATTTTAAGGTGTCATTGTTACAGTGTAATTATATATTTAAGTACTGAGTAATATTAATGAACAACGTGTACGGGTTATAGGGTTATGCATAATTTACTGTTATTACTATGGTAAGTACATGTAACATATGTAACAAGGACACTGCAAATAAAGTGTAACCAAAAACTGAAGTAACTTTCAAAAACAAACCCGCACTGAGAAACACTGACTGTAATAAAAGTGTGACAACTAGCCCCGGTGCGCTTCCAAACACTGCAGTGTGTGTGTGTGTGTGTGTGTGTGTGTGTGTGTGTGTGTGTGTGTGTGTGTGTGTGTGTGTGTGTGTGTGTGTGTGTGTGTGTGTTTCTGAAGCAGCAGAGCTGTGGGTTTATGAGATACACACTTGACTCAGTTTCATTACAGTGAGTCAGGAGAACTCCAGTGACGCGCCGCGCGCTCGAGCCCCTTCGGCGACACGTGGAGCGCTTCTGCACGCGCTCGATAACGGAAATGGCTTTGTTACCTGTTTTGAAGCGGAGGTCCTCGTCGTCCGCGGAGCCAAACTCTTTCAGCAGCGCCACGAACATGATCCCGAAGGCGTTCTGGATCCCGAACACCGAGCCGTTGCACCACATGGAGGCCAGCATCACCACCCACCCCCATCCGCCCTCCGGGGGCTCGAACTCCGCCGGCGCCTTCTCTTCGCCCGCGGACACTTTACAGCCGCCGTTCTCCTTCGCGTCCTCCGGCGGCGCGTCCGCGTGAGTCGGCTCGGAGTCGGGGTGAGTCTCAGTCATGCTGCTCGTGCCTGGATCTCCACTGACAGCCCGGGATGCACTGAGATACAGTGCGCTGGTGACTGTTACACTGTTCGCTACTGTTGCAATAACCTATAAATACAGATGGAGCTGCGGGGGCGGGGCTACAGACCCACCGCCCGAGCGCGCATCAGATGGAAATCCTCCTGGAGAAGCGCATCTGTCCTGCACGGGCACGCGCAGTAACGCAACAGCTGCCTGCAGTCACTTATCCTGTACAGGCTTTATTCACAGATCACTGAATCACAACAATAGGAGTGTGTGTGTAACCTCACACAGACTGAGTGTGTTGAGACTCCAGGAACTCCAGCAGCTGGACTGCATCAGCACGCGCGCGCGCGCTCTAGTGTTGTTAAAGAGCGGCGCGCTCACGCTGACACTCGAGAAATGCGAGTAAAGTGAGCTCTGATCAGTTCATAAAATAAACCACTGGCCTTTACACTGTTAGGAGATTAAATCGCACGTATAATGTTTCAGATGTCACTGAAATGGATAAGATCATTCACAAATGCAGTTCGTTTCTGGTCTCGAATGTGATTGGCTGAGCGGCGTTTCATGTGTACTAATATAAGCAATATATTTCACTGTTTTTATCACTCTGCTGTGTTTTTAAAGTCACCATGAAATTATTTTTTTATGGAATATTGAACTATTTATTATACATGCACTGGTGAAAGTTTTAGTGTGAAATGGCAGTACCGAGCAAGCAATTTTGCGTCTAAAAGACGTCAAAACACAACCCAGACGTCTAGGCTAAAACAAGGCAAAATTTGGGTTGTCAGTGAAAATCTAATAGACGTCTAATCATAGCCCAAGAATAGACTAGTCATCGAATAGACGGCTAATGAACGACTACATATATACATCTAATAGACAACAAAGTTATGGCTAAAGGATTCTTTTCACTCAAATATAACACGTTCTCAAAAATGACAATCCATCCAAACAAATTAAATATAAAGGTTTTATTAAAAAAAAGAACATTAACAACATAGACAACTTAAGATAAAACAAAAAGATCAAAACATAAAAATGACAAAATAAAATATTTAAAATACAATTAAATATAAAGATTATGATAAAAAAAATATGGAACATTAACAAAGTAACATAATAAAAAAGACAAAGAATGACAATAAAAAGTTAAAAGTTAACTTTTAAGTTTAAAAAAAGGTTAACCCTTTTGTTGGTTTATAAAACATGGTTAATTGTTGGCTTTATTTCCATTGTTTAAAATGCCTCCCAAATGCATTCCTTAACTCAAACTCTGTTGCCGCTGGGAAGTCGGTCATCACGGCATCTGCCAAAGAAGAAGAAAAAATTGCACGAGAAAAGCATTGTTGACATCATAATTTTTTACTTTATTTACAGTAATTGTGATGAAGTCATTCTCTTTTGCTTGGATGCACACTAGCTGGGCAATATAGAGTTTAAGATATATGTATGTGACATGTTTAATGAGAGAGTTCACACAAAAATTAAAATGCTGTCATCATTTACGCACCCTCAAGTTGTTCCAAACCTGTATGAGTTTCTTTCTTCTGTTGAACACACAAGAAAAAGATATTTTGAAGAATGTTGGTAGCCAGACATTTGATGGTAGCCGTTGACTTTCATAGTAGGAAAATAAATACTATGGAAGTCAATGGGGTCCATAAACTGTTTGATTAGCCACAATCTTCAAAATATCTTTTGTGTTCAACAGACGAAAGAAACAACTTTGGAACAACTTGAGGGTGAGTAAATGATGACAATTAACATTTTTGGGTGAACTATCTCTTTAAACATGTTACATGTTTTAGCCACCATGTTGCATTAGAACAACGAGATAGACAATTGGGAAAGCTGTGTGTGTGCAATGTGCTGTGAATGTAAGTGTTCTGTATATTCACTGTTGTGCTTTGTTGACTGATTGCTGGATAATTTGCAATAAACCTAGTGTCTTTAAATCCAAGAAAGTGGATCACATCACTCTAGTTCTGAGGTTTTTACACTGGCTTCCTGTCTGTCAAAGAATTGATTTCAAAACACTACTGCTGGTTTTTAAAGTATTGAATGGTTTAGGGCCAAAGTACATTTCTGATCTTCTGCTGCATTATGATCCATCCAGACCTCTCAGGGCGTCTGGGACAGGTCTGCTTTCTGTCCCCACAGTCAAAACTAAACATAGAGAAGCAGAATTCAGTTTTTATGCACAATATATCTGGAACAAACTCACAGAAAACTGCAGTTCTGCTGCAACTCTTAATTCTTTTAAATCAAGGTTAAAGACTTTACTGTTTGCCGCTGCCTTTTATTAATTGGAAAGGAATAATGATATATTTCTTACACTGCACTGTAACTTTTATTCTCCTGTTTTATCATGTTTTTATTTTCTATTGAACTATTTTAAAGTGTTTTTAAATGTCTTCTTATATTGTATTTTTATATTATCCAATGTTGCTTTTATGTTTTATGTAAAGCACTTTGAATTGGCGTGTTGTTGAAATGTGCTATACAAATAAATTTGCCTTGCCAAGTCAAAAACTCATATTTTCATATCATAATGATATGAAGAGTAAAAGGATATTTGTGGCTTTCATAACAAATTATAATAGGTTGCACATGTTTCATGTTTATCCCCATGAATTCAGATATTTAGAGTTTAAGGGCACACAGAAACACAGGTTACAGTGCATGTAGCATGTTAAGCTAACCACAACATGGCTTATTCTACACTGTTACTCGCTAAAATGTCACGGTTCCTACACATGATAACAAATAATGTAGATATATAATGAACACATGTCAAAACGAAAACACAGATACTTACAAGGTCAAAGAATGTCCTTTAACGTTTGCTGTTGCCCGTTGTTCTCCTCCTCTCGTGTAAAAAAAAATTCAAAACGGCAGAAATGTTTATCGCGAGATCTGGCAACAGTGCGCGCTACTAACTCTCAAGTCTCGCGTTGCCAGTAGTACAGGCTACAGTTGCCATCTAGCGGTTGAGAATTGTAATTGCATTTTTATTTGACTTAAAATGTAAGTCAAATAATATCGTAGAATGTGTATGAATGTTATGCGTGACAGCAAAGCTAATGCTAATTCAAATGTTTAAATGTTAACAAATGGGTGGGCTAAAAGCAGACTACACATAGCCCGTCAAATGCAGAGCTAAATCGTGGCTACAGATAGACCATGTTATGAAATGACACATCTTGCAGATATTATTGACATTGCGAACATTATGGGATATCAGCCATCTCATGCGCTACCTGGCCAAAAACTACAATGAATCAGTTTTGACTATAAGTGGGCTACAAATAGCCAGTCTGACTAGGAGCTAAATCGTGGCTACGCATAGAACGTGTGAAAGAAATGAAACCAAACACCTTGTAATCACTGTTCACTTTGCTTACATGATGGAATATCATACATCTCGCAAGTTATTTTGGCAAAAACGACATGTAACCAAATTCAAACACAACCCTAGGTATTTATTCGATACAGTGGTTAAATTAACCAAAGATAAAGCTTCACCTTCTGATGTTTGTAAACAGCACAGCAGTAATGACTATGAACTTCCTTACTTGTAAGATTGATAATATTAGGGAAAAAATTATAACCATGCAGCCGTGTACTACAGTATCACATCAGACTATGGCTATTATTAAACCACTTATTAAAAAAACGCAACTTGATGATTCGGCTGTACAGCCGCTCTGGAGAAAACAGTGATGTCATCCAGCTCATTTCAATAGTGTATGATTATGATTCTGGCAACATTACAGGTCAGAAGTCATATTAGATCAATAGATATTCGTAGGATTATTCGAAAGATTGGAGTCGTCACGCTGGGGACGGGTTTAATGAGGATGTCATGTCGATGCGGCATTTACAGGGGGAGTTTACAGACACTTCAGGGATATGGTCGTCATGTCCAGGCTAAGGTCCACCATCTGGTCCGGATACGGCCCGGATCCCGCCGACTGCAGTAAACCTCGGGATAAACAGAGAGACTAACATTAGCGTAGATGCCATTCTTCTTATGATGTAACGAGTACATCAGGTGTTATTGTTCCCGGTTCCGGCTGACCTAGTTAATGCAGCCTAAAACAATCATTTAACTGATTTGAATAATATAAATTAAAAATGTTTTATGTGTATGCCATAGTAAAGAGATGTGTTTTTAGTCTAGATTTAAACTGACAGAGTGTGTCTGCTTCCCGAACAATGCTAGGAAGACTGTTCCAGAGTTTAGGTGCTAAATAGGAAAAGGATCGACCGCCTGCAGTTGATTTTGATATTCTAGGTATTATCAACTGGCCAGAATTTTGAGACCGCAATAGACGTGATGGAGTATAATGCGTTAAGAGCTCGCTCAAGTACTGGGGAGCTAAACCATTTAGTGCTTTGTAAGTAATCAGCAAGATTTTAAAATGTATACGATGTTTAATAGGGAGCCAATGCAGTGTTGCCAGAACCGGGCTAATATGGTCATACTTCCTGGTTCTAGTAAGAACTCTAGCTGCTGCGTTTTGGACAAGCTGCAGTTTATTTATTAAGCGAGCAGGGCAACCACCCAGTAGAGCATTACAATAATCTAGCATTGAGGTCATGAACGCATGAACTAACTGTTCACCATTTTGAATTGAAAGCATGTGCCGTAATTTAGATGAATTTAGCCACTGTATAGAATAAATACCTAGGGTTGTGTTTGTTTTCTTCTAAGAGAGTCGAGAAATAAGCAGATCTAGCAGTCTTTAGGGCCTTTCTGTATGCAATCATGCTCTCTTTCCACGAAATGCGAAAAACTTCCAGTTTTGTTTTCTTCCAGCTGCGCTCCATTTTTCTGGCTGCTGTTTTAAGGGCCCGGGTGTGCTCGTTGTACCACGGCGTTGAACTATTTTCTTTAATCTTCTTTAAGCGCCGGGGAGCAACTGTGTCTAAAGTGCTGGAAAAGAGAGAGTCAATAGTTTCTGTTGCAACATCGAGTTCCTCTAGGCTGGGATGCTGAGGAGATGAAACTGATGAGGAAGATTATTTACAAAGCAATCTTTAGTCGCAGCAGTGATAGTCCTGCCATATTTGAAGCGAGGGGACGGCTTTGCAGCCTTTGCTAAATTAAGTGTACATGATACTAGGTAATGATCTGAGATGTCATCGCTCTGCTGCAGAATTTCAATGGTATCAACATTTATTCCATGTGACAGTATTAGGTCTAAAGTATGATTATGGCGATGAGTGGGTCCTGACACGTGTTGCCTTACTCCAATAGAGTTTAGAATGTTTCTAAATGCCAATCCCAATGCGTCTTTTTCATTGTCTACATGGATATTAAAATCACCAACAATTAGGACTTTATCTGCAGCCAGTACTAACTCTGATAGAAAATTAGCAAATTCTCTGGTAAAGTCTGTATGGTGCCCTGGTGGCCTGTATACAGTAGCCAGCACAAATGTCAAACGGGATTTATCAATTTCACTACATAACGTTACATAAAGCACCAAAACTTCAAAAATTTGAAACTAGACTCCTGAGTAATACCGAAGATATTATTATAAATTACAGCAACACCTCCCCCTTTACCTTTCAGACGGTCTCTATGTGATAATATCTAGGTGAAAGAGTCTCTATGTGCTGGGATTTATCTGACTTCTGTGACGTGAGACAGCTAGCAGGCGGTCGGGTAAGCCAGTCTGTCTGCTTCCTGACCTGGGCCCCAGTTAGTCAAGGTTTAGCTCTAAGACTATGTGCCAAATTACTAGAGCATGGCATTAGTTTTCATTGTTATGCTGACGATACTCAGCTCTATATTTCTTCACGTCCTGACAAAACTTACCAATTCACAAGATTAACAGAATGCATAGCTGATATAAAAAATTGGATGACTAGTAATTTCCTACAACTTAATTCTGAAAAAATAGAATTTCTAATTATTGGACAAAAAAACTCCACAAGTATTAACCTAGAATACTGTCTAACACTTGATGACTGCTCTGTCAAGTCCTCGTCGTCAGTTAGGAACCTGGGTGTGCTCTTTGATACTAATCTTTCATTTGAAAGCCACGTTTCTAGCATCTGTAAAACTGCATTCTTCCATCTTAAAAATATATCTAAATTATGGCACATGATTTCAATGCAAAATGCAGAACAGTTAGTTCATGCGTTCATGACCTCAAGGCTAGATTATTGTAATGCTCTACTTGGTGGTTGCCCTGCTCGCTTAATAAACAAACTGCAGCTTGTCCAAAACACAGCAGCTCGAGTTCTTACTAGAACCAGGAAGTATGACCATATTAGCCCGGTTCTGTCAACACTGCACTGGCTCCCTCTTAAACATCGTATACATTTTAAAATCTTGCTGATTACTTACAAAGCACTAAATGGTTTAGCTCCCCAGTACTTGAGCGAGCTCTTAACACATTATACTCCATCACGTCTATTGCGGTCTCAAAATTCTGGCCAATTGATAATACCTAGAATATCAAAATCAACTGCAGGCAGTCGATCATTTTCCTATTTAGCATCTGTAGTGGACAGCACATTCCAGGGCCCAGTTTATGGCCGGGCCCCTCTCTGCCCATAACAGTGGACAAAGGTTTGCTACATTTTGATTGGATCTTGGTGGACTAACACAAACAAACTGTCCAACGCCATTAGATAAAGATGCTAGGACAACAACCAGACACCTCTTAGAGGCCAAGAAGAAGACCTCTGGTACCGAGCCCAGGAAGGACAGGACTTCTCATTGGTCCACATGCAGTTTCTGCCCTTCACCCATCTAGAGACTAATCCCTAATGTCCTGGTCTGTGACTGCCATAAGAATTCCTCAGGACCTCAGCAGTAGTGGGTGAAACAAAGAAAGACCACAATGATCCATCCAAATCCATTCATAACTATGTTTGGAAACCTTAAGACTGATGAAAACTACACACATCCATTTCATACTTATTCAAAGAAATAAGTATTCTCAGTGACATCTATTTGTAATGCAACATCTTACACAGATTCGGCTGTTAATGAACAAATGAATGAACGCATGACAGTTCAATCTTTTTCCATCATGTTTGGTGTCTATTTGTTTAGAATATTGCCAAGGGTATTCTGATGGTGGTTTGGAAAGTGAGAAATGCATTGGTAAACTTTAAAGACACTTTAAAGACTTCTAACTGTGTACAGTATGCAAATGAGTTCCACAGGGGAAAGAAGGGTGGGCAACACTGTGTGGCCCCTCTGATGCCAGCAGCCAATCACAGCACTGGAATGGAGAAGCGCCAAATTGCAATCTCCTCCTCGTCGGAAAGGGATAAAGGTACCCTTTCAACAGACACTCCTTGTTCTGAGTCTGTCGGCAAGGATGAGACTGAAACAGATCACCAAGTTCTGAGTCTCCCCTCAAGAGAGACAAACAGTTCACCAAGTTCTGAGTCTGTCCACCAAGCCTCAGGTTAATCCAGAGCGACAACAAAAGATCCGAGGATCTGAGTCTACAGCTTGTGAGGCAGCAACAGATAAGGCCATGTTCTGAGCCTTCAGCCTGTGAGGAAAGAGACATTAACAAACATTACGTTCAGAGTTTTAGTCCAGCGAGACAGTGACAACTACAGCACGTCCCGAGTCTCCATGACAGAGAAACCAAAGCGGATTGACCAAGTTCTGAGTGTCTGGCACAGAGAGGCAGAAGACACAGAGACATTTGCAACAAGGTTAAGCTCAGGAGAGCAAACCTTCACTTCAAGGTTCCTTCGTCTGCGTGTTCCAGATTAAGGACCTTCTGCACCTACTTCAATAAAATTAAAAAAAAAAAAAAAAAAGTATTTTATTACAATTGTATCTTCCTTGTGCTGATAATACAGAAGAGGCTCTACAAGTTAGCAATCTCACCAATCTTTCAGATAAATCAGATGACCAACTCTCCCCACTTTACATTCATTCTAAATGATTGGACAGCTCCTGTTTGGAGTGTTCTCATGCAGCCAAGGTAAAATACCTTGATTAGTGTCCCAAACTAAGAGAGGGGGAAGGTGGTCATCTGATGTACTCATAACCACACCTTAAGTGACGGGTGATCCAAAAATCACAACGTCAGCGGTGACGTGAGTACCAATCACTACCTTACTTGGCGTCCTTGGATGGATGAAAGTAAAATCACTACACACCTAAACTCTAGAACAGTCTTCCTAGCTGTCACGTGTAAGCAGGGATGAGGCACAGTGAGAATCCAAATGCCAGCACAAAACATTTATTCAAAACCATAAACACAGATAATCCAGGAACAAAAGCATAATCCACAGAGAACTGACAGAATACCAACGACAAGAACACACATACGGGAGCACAACGACCGACACCCAACAACTGAGGTACAGAGGTTTAAATACACAGGGTCAAACAAGCTTAACGAATTAACAAGACACACCTGGGGAGACTAATCAACATGAAAAACTACAAAGAACTACAAAACATGGCACAAAACAGGAAATAACAAAAGTCCTCACACAAGACAGGGGAACACAGGCTAGGATCATGACAGAGCCCTCCACTTAAGGAGCGGATCCCAGACGCTCCACGTGAAAAAAGAGTCCAGGAAGGTGGTGGAGCGGAGTCCGAACGGGGGAGGGATGGAGGGCCAGGCCCGTGCAGGGGGACAGGACATGGACTCTGGCATGGCATCGACGGGCCTGGGAGCATGGGCGGACCTGGGCCGTGGAGCAGTTCAGTAAGCCATGGAGGCTCAGGCAGTTCAAGGGACCATGGCGGTGCAGGAAGTTCAAGAAGCCATGGCGGTGCAGGAAGTTCAAGGGACCATGGCGGTGCAGGAAGTTTAGGGGACCATGGTGGTGCAGGAAGTGCAGGAAGTTCAGGAAGCCATGGTGGTGCAGGCAGTTCAGGGGACCATGCCGGTGCAGGAAGTTCCAAGGGACCACAAAGGTGCAGCCCCCGTGGCCTTATCCAGGTACCTACTGCCCCCCCCCCCCCTTTCTTGGGCAGAGCTATGGGGTCATGGCCTCGAATCATCTCTGGACGCTGGTCAGGGACTGGAGCCGTCTCTGGATGCTGGTCAGGGACTGGAGCCGTCGCTGGACGCTGGTCACGGGCTGGAGCCCTCTCTGGACTCTGGTCACGGGCTGGAGACGTCGCTGGACTCTGGACGTGGACTGGAGCCCTCTCTGGACTCGGGGCAGGAGCCGGAGTCCTCTCTGGACAGGAGGCGGCACTGATGTCTGCCTGCTGCTGTGTTTTGCGTCTGCTTTGCTTGCTTTGAATCTCTATTTGATATCATTCCCTGTTGTTTAAACTGCTAAATATAACTTACTCATCACCATATATTGTCTAATAACAGTGCTTCACATGTGATAAATGCAGCGAGATAGTCAGGCTGACAGAGAAGATTTCAGAATTAGAGACACGCATCCAGACTTTATTTGAGAGTAGTGAGAATGTAAAAGGTTTAGACGCTTCGTTGGATGCGACTAGCTTAGTGAACTCTGTACACTGTTCAGTTCCGGCTGTAGAGCCCGTGCAGCAGGGCAACTGGGTGACGGTGAGACGGCATAGTCGTGGATCAAAAAAACGCTCTTCCGTTCCGATTAGAACATGAAACAGGTTCTCCCCACTCAGTGACGGACCCACTGAGAATCCTGTTGATCATGCTAATCGTATTATGTTGGCATTAGTGGAATTGCATTGGCATGGTTTAAATCATACTTATCTGACCGTTATCAGTTTGTAGCAGTAAATGAAGAGATGTCACACCGAACACAAGTTCAGTATGGACTACCGCAGGGCTCAGTGCTAGGACCGTTGCTTTTCCATGTGTACATGCTACCTGTTACATGATTAGTCTGTTTCTGTTGTGTTTTTGCATGTCACATGTTCCTTTGTTAGTTTTCCCGCCAGTCCTTTGTTACCATAGTTACCCTCGTTAGTTATGTTCGTTTCAGCTGTGTTAAGTTAATTATCTCGTGGGCTCGCCGTGGGTCAGCCAGTCTTCAGCTCTTTTGCGGTCCATGGATTCCCGGTCTCCGCCTCCAACCTCCGTGACCAGGACTCTGCCTCGGCCCGTCGAGCCATTGGCTCCGCCCTGGCTCCTACCTCCCTCGTCTCCACCGTGGCCCCTCAGTCCACCAGTTCCGCCAGGCTTCCTCGTCTCGCCGGTTTCGCCTTGGTCGTTCGTCAACCCGCCCTCGCCTCGGGACTGCACTCCTCTGGCTTCGCCTCGTCCCTTCGTCTCTCGGGCTCTGTTGGGCTCCTCACTCCCTCCATCTCCACCTTGGTCCTCTGTCCTGCGGCGTCGCCATGTCCCGCCGGATCCTCTGTGTCGCCCTGGCTCGTCGGCATTCCAGCAGTGCCTGGGTCACCTGTTCCGTCTCCATCGGTCGGCGCCGTGGAGTCGTTTGCCCTTCCGTCGCCGGGGCTCCTCCCTCCATCAGCTCCACTGTGGGCATTCTGCCTGGCGGCTACCCGGGTCCCACCGTCTGCTCCGTCCTGGTTTCTCCTGTCTCCTCCTTGGTTCCTCCCTCCATCGGCTCTGCCCTGGTCCCCCCTGTGTCTTCTGTCTACCCTTCACCTACTCCTCGTCCTCCACCTGAGCCCCCGCCACCCCTCCCCGGTTGGTCTTTCTACGGCGCGAGGACGCGCCTACCGGGAGGGGGGAGTAATGTTACATGATTAGTCTGTTTCTGTTGTGTTTTTGCATGTCACATGTTCTTTTGTTAGTTTTCCCGCCATAGTTACCCTCGTTAGTTATGTTCGTTTCAGCTGTGTTAAGTTCATTACCTTGTTTCAGTTTGCTACTTAAGTTCCTCCCTGTTCCTCACTCTTTGTCTGGTCACCGTTATGCTATGTTGTGTTGTTGCCTGTCTGCCTGCCTGCCTGCCTTGCGTTTATTTCTATTAAAACACGTTTGGATTGCATCTCCTGAGTCTTCTGCCTGTTCCTGTACACACAACTGTAACACTACCACTGGGAGATATCATTAGGAAGCATGGCGTTAGTTTTCATTGTTATGCTGACGATACTCAGCTCTATATTTCTTCACGCCCTGACAAAACTTACCAATTCACAAGATTAAAGGAATGCATAGCTGATATAAAAAATTGGATGACTAGTAATTTCCTGCAACTTAATTCAGAAAAAAACAGAATTTTTAATTATTGGACAAAAAAACTCCACAAGTAGTAACCTATAATACTGTCTAACACTCGATGACTGCTCTGTCAAGTCCTCGTCGTCAGTTAGGAACCTGGGTGTGCTCTTTGATACCAATCTCTCATTTGAAAGCCACGTTTCTAGCATCTGTAAAACTGCATTCTACCATCTTAAAAATATATCTAAATTACGGCATATGCTTTCAATGCAAAATGCTGAACAGTTAGTTCATGCGTTTATGACCTAAAGGCTTGATTATTGTAATGCTCTACTGGGTGGTTGCCCTGCTCGCTTAATAAATAAATTGCAGCTGGTCCAAAACACAGCAGCTCGAGTTCTTACTAGAACCAGGAAGTATGACCACATTAGCCCGGTTCTGTCAACACTGCACTGGCTCCCTATTAAACATCATATAAATTTTAAAATCTTGCTAATTACTTACAAAGCACTAAATGGTCTAGCTCCCCAGTACTTGAGCGAGCTCTTTACGCATTATACTCCATCACGTCTATTGCGGTCTCAAAATTCTGGCCAGTTGATAATACCTAGAATATCAAAATCAACTGCAGGCGGTCGATCCTTTTCCTATTTAGCACCTAAACTCTGGAACAGTCTTCCTAGCATTGTTCGGGAAGCAGACACACTCTGTCAGTTTAAATCTAGACTAAAAACACATCTCTTTACTATGGCATACACATAGAGCATTATCAATTTATATTATTCAAATCAGTTAAATGATTGTTTTAGGCTGCATTAACCAGGTCAGCCGGAACCGGGAACACTTCCCATAACACCTGATGTACTCGTTACATCATAAGAAGAATGGCATCTACGCTAATGTTAGTCTCTCTGTTTATCCCGAGGTTTACTGCAGTCGGCCGGATCCGGGCCGTATCCAGATCAGATGGTGGACCTGCGCCTAGACATGACCAACGCATCCCTGAAATGTCTGTAGAGACCGTGTCAATTAAACTCCACCCTTTAAATGCCGCATCGACACGACATCCTCATTAAACCTGTCTCCAGCATGACGACTCTGATCTTTCGAATAATCTTATGAATATCTTTCGATCTAATATGACTTCTGACCTGTAATGTTCATAGAATCATAATCATACACTGTTTGTTCGTTGGCCAGAGGAGAACTGGCACCCCGACTGAGCCTGGTTTCTCCCAAGGTTTTTTTCTCCATTCTGGCCCTGAAGGAGTTTTGGTTCCTTGCCACCGTCACCTTTGGCTTTTGGCTTGCTCAGTTGGGGACACTAAATTTTCAACTATATTATTGATCTGCCCGCATTGTCACTATATGATAATTGAAATTAGCTGGATGACATCACTGTTTTCTCCAGAGTGCCTGTACAGCTGAATCAAATTATGTTGCATTATTTTCCTGCTTAACACTGCGAAGCTGCTTTGAAACAATCAGCATTGTAAAAAGCGCTATATAAATAAAAGTGACTTGACTTGACTTGTGTGCTGCCCACACACACCACATCGCCGTGGCCACAATGGTCAGCGCTGCACACTCTGAAAATGACTCTGGGATTAGACTCTGGCGTGGCGACCATCTTCCCTGAGGGCTCTGGCGTGACGGCCATCTTGCCTGAGGGCTCAGGTGTGGTGGCCATCTTGCCTGAGGGCTCTGGACTGGCGGCCATGACGGGACGAGACTCTGGACTGGCGGTCAATCCATGCTGATGAAGGCCACGCGCCGTAGCCTCGCTACGCTACACGTGGTAATACACAGCTTCCCCTTCGTTGCTTCCTAACAACGCACAGTGCATCCAAACTATGCTCATATAACGAACACAGTAAAGCAAATGTCAAGAGTAGGAAGGGCCAATGGTGATATAAATTAACTGAAATATAAGATGAAGAAAAGAAAGTCCTTTCTACAAGAGAAAGCAAAATATCTACCATTAGTCGTTATTCATTCCAAAATACATCAAAACATTAGCACAGTCGGCCCATACTCACGTTTGAGTGTAAACTCTAAAAGTTCTCAAACCAGGACTTCAAACGAGTATGCAGGTAGCATTACTTCAACCATACATACCTCTACCAAACGAACTGACTTGCTCATCGATTACCAGGCTGATATCTGGTAACAACTATGCACTAGCGCCCTCAAGCGGCTCCTAGTGGTATTACACTTGACAACTCTTTAGGCAATAGACAATGAAAATACAATATTAAAAACCAAGTAACGCTTAGCCCGTTGCAATACATATGGTATACTCACTGTTAAATGACAGTGTTAAATACCAACACTGTGTTAAAATGTTGTAAAAAGAAAAAAAAAACAGTATCAGTATACCAATGAGGTGTGTGTGTGTGTGTTTGTGAGAGTGTGTGTGAGTGTGTGTGTGTGTGTACAGGTATATGTGGTTTATGAGGACACACATGTGTATAATGACATGGGTATTACAATATAAACATGGTTTATGAGAACACTTCCTGTGTCCTTGTAAACCAAATGGCTTAAAACAACAAATAAGTTTTGTGTGATGGGTAGGTTTAGGGGTCAGGTAGGGGGACAGGAGATAGGGTTTGTACAGTATAAAAATTATTACACCTATGGAGTGTCCCCGTGAACTGCATATTCAAGAATGTGTGTGTGTGTGTGTGAGTTGAAAAATACAGTACAACACACCCCTGCTAAAACTGTTGGGTTTTGTGATTTTTTCTTTTTGTAAAAAAGAAAAAAAAGAAAGATAAATAACTTTTTTTAAATGTACTATAAAGGAATAATTTTTTATAAAAATAATAATAATAACTGCATAGATATTTAAATCTGTTGCATTTCGCAGGTAGTTCAAGACTTGATTTATATTTTTAAAAAATGACTATAAGGGAATACTAATATTTTTATGTTTTAAAAGCTATTACAATAATGGAAATATGACATGTTTTTTTTAAAGTTTATAAAGTTTACATTTCTCATAATGTAAATTTTTTTATTACATTATGAGCTCAAGTTTCATATTGAGGAAATTATTACATTATGAACATTTTATTTTATTACATTTATTTTATTACAATAATAATGTAATATTACATTATCTGCAGTTTTTACATTATGTGCAGTTATTACATTATGAGTTGCTACAACCCTTAATATTCATATTAGCTTGTCGTACAATAAAGTCCTTACGAGTAAAATAATCACTTCTATGTTTCACTCACACGTTAGTTCAGCAAATTAACAAATATACAAGCATACTGTTTAACACACAGGTTAATCATCGGCATTTCAAAATGCTCACTATTATGTATAAATCATTTTTCCTCTATATATACAGAAAACATCATAAAATAAATTTAACAAGAATTAAATCTATCAGTTTCCCGTTAGATCTCCGTTTGTAAAACGTGTATTGAAATACAAAAATGCTTTCAATAAACAAGATCTTTAAACTCTGTTTTTGTTTCCACCATTCACTACATCATACACTATATTGCCAAAAGTTTTGGGACGCCTGCCTTTATATGCACATGAACTTTAATGACATCCCATTCTTAACACATCTAAAATAAAGAGTATAGTATTTGGTTCAATCATTCTTTAAGGTCTGAACCAGAGCTTAGACTATACATAAATAAAACACTTATTCAGCAAGTGAAGGAAACCAAGTTATTGGGTATCACCCTTGATAATAAATTGTCTTGGTCAAAACACATTGACAACACGGTTAATAAAATGGGTAAGGTGTTAGCTGTAGTAAGGCGATGTAGAAAATATTGTACATTGGATATAATGAAAATAGTATAAGGTACTCTTTTCTTTTCACAGCTAGACTATTGCCAGATGATTTGGGCTAATGCCACCAAAAAAGATTTAAGTAAACTCCAGCAAGTACAGAACAAGGCGGCATTAGACTTGCTCGACAATGTCCATATAGCACAAATATTAACCATCTTAATTGGTTAAGGGTGAAGACCAGATGACTGAGGCAATTTTATTAGCAACATGGAAGGTTTTACAGTTTAAAATTCCATTGGATTGGTACAATCAATTAAAATGCAATTTAGAGTTGTACACATATGCCACTAGACAGGCAACAAAGGCACATTTTCACTCCCCAAAGCAAAAACTAATTCCCTCAAACATACAGTAGTATATAAGACAATCAAAACATGGAATTCTCTACCACTGTCATTAAC
Organism: Coreius guichenoti; assembly: GCA_039654105.1. Lineage (NCBI taxonomy): Eukaryota > Metazoa > Chordata > Actinopteri > Cypriniformes > Gobionidae > Coreius > Coreius guichenoti. The sequence goes on from CM077185.1 coordinate 290,697, forward strand.
TAGAATAACAGAAATTAACACACCTAGGATTATCATATTTATATAGGAGGTTATGTGTAGAAGTTAGTAGTTAGTAGTTTGTGTGTGTATGTGATAATAAATAATGTATGTTTTTATGTGTTGTGTGGACTCCAGGAAGACTAGCTGTGCTCTTGGGCATAACTAATGGGGATCCAAATAAATAAACAAAAAATGCCCCTGTATGAGCTTTTGTCTTATATAATATGATATAGTTAAGCACACAATTCAAGTCAAGTCACCTTTATTTATATAGCGCTTTTTACAATGCTGATTGTATCAAAGCAGCTTCACAGTGGTAACAGGAAAATAATGCAACGGAATTTGATTCGGGAGAAAACAGTGATGTCATCAGCTCATTTCAATTATCATATAGTGTCAATGCGGGCAGATCAGTAATATAGTTGAAATTGAAGTGTCCCCAACTGAGCAAGCCAAAAGCCAAAGGTGACGGTGGCAAGGAACCAAAACTCCTTCAGGGCCAGAATGGAGAAAAAAACCTTGGGAGAAACCAGGCTCAGTCGGGGTGCCAGTTCACAAGCAAGAGTGCTGTTTATTGCATGTGATAATAATTTTATACAGATCAATAAATATTTGTCAATAATGTACTTTTTTTTTCTATTTCACCAACGAAAATTTACACACACATGCTTCCTGAATGAATCAGCCATTTGAACACATCATTTGAATGACTAATTCATTAAGGTTGTGATTTCACACCACCCTCAAGGTTTTAGTTTCATATTTAATGTATAATTTCATTAAAAAATAATTTCATATATCAAAATTCAATTACACAAAACATTACTCTCATAGCATTATAACTGCAGTGTAAATTCAATTTTTTTGCCAATGGAAAATTTTCTTTTCTTAGATTTAAAGTTGGCAGAGACTGTTCTAGATGTGCAAGACGCTTTAGTGCAAATCATACTGTAGGTCTATTACGTACCTGTTAGACACTTTATTTTTATTTAAAATTAAATGCCTCCCCAAGCTGATAAGCGATGGGTATAGGGAGAAGAAAGGGATCGGGAAAAGGGAGACTGGAACTCAGGTTGCTCGCGTTAAAAGCTAAAAGCTCTTATCAGATCGGCTTCTTTTGTAATTTTGTCTGACTCAACCAGATAGTGGTAGGCAGATTTAATACGAAAAGTTTTTCTTTCTCCATAATTAATCGCACTAAATTAGCCAGTAAAATATACGGCTCTAATATTTACACATGCACACGCGAATCGACTTTGTCCTGCCGCAGCCTGCTGTACTTTCTGCATGTCTTGATTGACATGTCTCGTCCAATCAGTGGCCAGTATTCCATTCGCCACATATACCTACTTTTTCAGTTTTGTCCGATTTGTCGTGTTTTCTGATATGTTGTTTCTGGAATTGTGATTTGTTTTGCACTTCTCGGCCACCGTATTAATCAGTTAAAGCACATCAACTAAACATTTCTTTTAACACAGAAACTCACTAGAGTTTGTAGAAATAAAGTCTCTCAATCGACATCAATTGGAATTCCTTTTGAAATCCATGAACATACTCCAACAATTTTATATGAAAAGTTCAAACGTATGTCAGAAAGTACTTTTATGTAGTGATGGCAATTTCAAAACATTAAAAAACTTTATGAATATTCTGTTTTGAATCAATTGGTTCGGAGCGTGTATCAAACTGCCAAAGTCACGTGATCTCAGTAAACAAGGCTTCGTTACGTCATCACTGTTTTGAAACGTTTCGAAACATTTCGAAATGTCAATGGTTCACCGCTAGGGGGCGATGATCTCTGTGAACCCATGAATCATGAGCAGTCACTGAGAACCATTGAACAACAACTGTCTGTGGGTTTTACCTGATCTCTGATCAGTTTTATACATTTGTAGACGTTTTAATTAGACATTAGTATAATTAAAATGAATAATAGTAGTTAATAGTCTCATATTGGCCTGTTTATCTGAGCCATCCATGGAACAAACAAATCAAGCCCTGACAATTGATAAAAGAACATTTACACTTAATATTTAATTTTATTAGATGATTAGTTTATTGCATTTGAAAGATTTTACTTTCAATAAAACATTTGCAATAGATTTGTAAAAGGTGTTTTTATGCATGTTTGGCCTTTTGTTGCATTTACACTGTTCTGACCAGCAGGGGTCGCCGTTGTTACGACCCGGCTCAAAGTCACAACATAAAGAGGACACTTCACAAGATGGGTTTCAATAAAGAAAATATAAATATATTTAAAGTTAAACAAATAATGTCTAGGGTCAAAATATAAGATAGAAAATAGCAATACAACAACAAATCAATAAACAGTTGGAAATGGCGTTTGTGGAGTTGTGGAAACAAAATGGGAACACAAAATCTCAAGAACCCACTCTTCAACCAAAGACAAATCAGAAATGAGAGAGAGTGAGACAAAATCCAGGAGCTTCTTAAATAGGTTGCTACAGGTGCAGCTTGTTTTCATTAGAGCAGTCCCGCCCACCAAGGAGGAGTCTCTGTCCTAGAATTCTCACAAAAGAAACTGGGGCAGGGCTGTAACAGCCGTGGAGACGGGTGTTGGATTGTTTCAAAGCTTCAACACAATACGGCACATTTGCTTCAACTGTTTCAGTATTTCACAAAGCCTCAGTCTGCCCATCACTACTTTTATGCAGTTATAACATTTCAAATGCAGCGCTCGATCACCGTACCAGCTAAGAACAGTCTTCTTCTCTTAATCTCTAGGTCTGTCAACCCGTTCACACAGCGGCCCCTACAGGGAAACTACGGTACTGCTTATAACTTTAACAAAGTGTAGAACTCTAGGGGGTTACACTACATTTCTACAGAGATACCATATTAAAATAGATTCTGAATCTCAAAAATGAAACACTATCAGAACAATTAGATATAGCTCAACATATTTGATGACTCTGTGTACATGTGGACGTTAGAAAGAGGATTTACAAGTGTGTGTGTGTGTGTGTGTTTAATCTGACACAGAGACACTGAAGAATCATAATTAACCCTAAATCCAGCACAGAGGGGTTTAGTGAATGTGGTGTTGAGTGTGTGTAAGTGTGTGAGTGTGTGTGTGTCAGAGACGCTGTAGAAGGACAGAGTGCCGGCCGACACGTCCACATACACTCCTGCTCTCTTAGAGGATGAACGGACGGCAGGTATATCAGTGCTGTTATTATTGTGCCAGACAGTGAATCCGTTATCATAGCAGAACAGACTCCAGGATTTGTCATTGTATCCAAACATACAGTCTTCACTCCTGCTGATTCCTTTATATGTCACTGATATTTCAGCATCTCCGCTGCATTCAGCCTCCCAGTAACAGCGTCCAGTCAGACTCTCTCCACACACAACCTGAGGAATAACTCCATCAAATCTCTCTGGATGATCAGGATACGGCTGATGCTCTTCCACACACGTCACCTTCCTGTTCTCTTCAGACAGAATCAGACGAGTGTGTGCTGTGTTTGGATCCAGTGTGAGATCACAGGCATCTGAACACAAGAACAGAGAAACATCTAGAACAGCAGTCACTAGACGAGTGTGTGTGTGTGTGTGTGTGAGTGTGTGTGTGTGCGTGTTTTTGTGACATAAGAAAAACACAGTAAATACGGTTTGTACGGTATAAAAACCATTACGCCTATGGAATGTCCCCACAATTCACAAAAACAAACGAGTGTGTGTGAGAGTGTGTGTGTGTGTGTGAGTGTGAGTGTGTTTGGATCCAGTGTGAGATCACAGGCATCTGAACACAAGAAGAGAGAAACATCTTGTGTGTGTGTGTGTGTGTGTGTGTGTGTTGTGTTTGGATCCAGTGTGAGAAAACACAACATGTGTGAGTGTGTGCGAGAGAGTGTGCGTGTGTGTGAGTGTATGTGTATGTGTGTGTGTGTGTGTGTTTCTAGACATACACTTTCGTAGTTCTGCTGTCATCATGATCTCTCCTCCATGATCGACACTATAAACAGACAAACACACATTAATGTAGACATACATCATGCACACACACACGTTCAGTATGTTAGTATCAGTGTTTGACACACTTGAGTATCTGCAGTGAGCAGTTTGGATCCTCCATTTTGTCAGAGAGTAGCTTGACTCCTGAATCTCTGGGGTGATTGTAGCTCAGATCCAGCTCTCTCAGGTGTGAGGGGTTTGAACTCAGAGCTGAAGACACAAAACCACAGCCTTCCTCTGTCACCATACAGCCAGACAACCTACAGATGGATCAAAACAGTCATCATCTACAAACACTCAACAGCTGAGTGAACATCATTCATAGTGTGAATTTATACAAGAGTTCTCTTTATATGTCTTACTCAAACAATTTCTCTGATTATCACATTAAAACACTGGATTTTCAAACATCAGCAACAATCCAACTCAATCTAATTTATCAGCAGTAATTTAATAAACACACTTCAGAAATTTAATCTTCCATGCAGTCCTCCAGCGATTCATATTTACATTTCTATGATGGCATTTCTCTCTGTTTCCATCCAAAGTTGCGAATTTAACTTGGGCGCAAAATTGGAATATCACATAAAACGTGAATAAAGCAGCGTTTCCATCCAGTGAGTTGAAGAGAACAAAATCATCACTTCCTGATAAACTGGCGCTAAATATCACTAAGAAAAGTAGGCGAAGCCACTATATATAATAATTTTCGTATATAATGAATTACTTGTGTCTCTGAACGCTTAGACAAAACACAATAAAAGTGTTATCTTTCTTTTGAGGGCAAATGCTGCTGTTTGGGAATGCAGTCATGTAAAAAAGTTCTGGAAGGTACAGTAATTATCCCGAACCACTTTGATGACAGACTTTGCTCAGGCATTTCAGAATGACCAAAACATCATTTTAGATGCTGCACAACGAGATCGGCCTGCCGTCCCATCATGCAAAGTCACATTATTTTTTTTATGCACATCGAGGAATTTATTCAGTAAATGTGTTTCCATCGTAGTTTAAAATTTTTATCCGACTCAAACGAGTGCATGTTTTTTTCTGCATATTTTTTAGAATTTCTGCACAGCACATTTTGGTGTTTCCATCCAGCAGTTTTTTAAGTGATATCCCAAAATCCGCATAAAAATAGGTGGATGAAAACATAGCAACTGTGATATTTCATTTGTTGAGGTTGTAAGTGTGCTTTGATTAATCTACTGATAAAGAGTGCTCTGCTAGGACTGTGTGTGTGTGTGTGTGTGTGTGTGTGTGTGTGTGTGATAAGTATCATACGATAATATTGTGACTGTTGTTTTAACAAGGTGCGATCTGACAAAGGGTAGAAAGTTTTCCTGAATATCAGCATGATTGCAAATATGATATTTTAAACAGTTCAATAAACGTAAGTGTATATTGTGAGTTTTAGACACAATATTGTCTGTTTTTTATGCACGTAAATGCACGTCAAATGCAAACTGCCTTTTATTATCAGTTAGTCTGTCTACACTGTATGTGTCAAAGTGAACTTTCAAAACCCATTTGCCCTGTTATCAGAAATAGAGCAAACGCGTGGAGTACGTCACACATAAACCGAGGGCTCAGTTTATTGTTGTCGGCTTGTCACGCGGGATCTATTTGATTTTGACGTTGCGCTGCTTGTGTCCAGTGTAGACACAGTTGACAGCCCACAGCCGGCGCCAGGGCACATAAATCAGGGGGGCATCTATATTTCTAATAATTGTGTACTGTACATACATGAAGAGAGTCTTACCAATAGGAACCTTCTACAAGCTTTAGAATTTAAAAAATTTATGTTTTTAAATGTTATAAGTACTTTTAAATAATACAAATTTTACGTTTACGTTTACGTTTCGAGTGTGTGCTCACTCTGCACTTTCACTTTTTGCTTTTTTTGAAGGGAGAGAGGTGGAGGGAGGCACAGTAACTAGTTTGGGAGGGCATGGCCTGTGAATTCCACCTCTTGGCGCCTACCCCGAGTGTCTCCCTTTCATTTGTCCTCTCCTCTGACATGATTTTGTGCGGGAGAATTAGCTATATACTGCAGTCTTCTTTTCTTATGATGGGTGGCAACCAGCATTAAGGTGTAATATCACCACCTACTGTGTTGGAGTGTCAACCAGTTATTGTATGTTAACACAATTTCAATATTTCCAGTACTTCCCACACATAGGGCCAGATTTACTAAACAGGGCAAATTAGCGTGAAAGCGCAACCCCATAAAAGCGCAGATGGGAGTGGAAAGTTCTGCGTGTGATCTACTGACGACATGCACATTAAAGAACACAGACGCAGCCGGATCATTTCCATAATGACCAACGCAATCTACCAAGAGCAGCGCAAATTAGCATCTGGTTTACATTGACGAGCGCAAACCTTAATAAATCCCCTTGTGTGATTCATTTAAATACTCTCCTCCCATAAATTTCACGTCTGAAAGGGAAACCCCTACAAATGCATTTGCAATAAGGTCAGCCGCATAAGGTCAACTCTGTCCACGCCTTTTCAGCGCTAATTTCACACTGCGTGTCTTTAGTAAATCCTGACAGTAGATTTTTAACGCCAAAAGAGGGTTTGCGCTGGAAGCTGTTAGTAAATCTGGCCCACAGTCTTTACTTGGGTGACTTTACTTGGTTTATTCTTTTTTTGTGTTTCTAAGGGTGTTTACATGACACTTATGCTTTTTGGCCGTTCATTTACAAGACAACAGAAAACGCAAGCTTTTGAAAATGGGTTTCAAAGTGAAGGGTTTTGAAAAAGATGCCTTTACCATCTTCATGTAAACAACAAAAACGTGAATTTGTGAAAACTGTGACGTCATGCATATTACGTGTTCACTGGCCGTTTCTTGACAGTGTCATCGCCAACTACTGACCTGGCATGCACAATACATTCTTTTTTGTCCTTTTCGCAGATCCGTGAGAACAGGGATCATTTTGACAACTTCGTTGTGTGTTTTTAGTACATTGTTGTTGTGTAAACATACCCTAAGCCTTGCCAGTTTAAACTGTCATGCAATTTTAAACTGTTCAAGAGTAATAAGACGCAAAAGAGCTCTCAATTCGGCACTTGCATGCTGTTCCAAGTAAGTAAAATTTATCTACATAGTTAACCCCTTGAAATGCAACCCACCCTCACCCCCCAACCCCTTTGGAGAATGAGCATAGTTGTGGTATCTTTTGAAAGAATCAGAATTATTATAAGTAAAATAAAAAAAAGTTAGAAAAGCTGAAGTAATTGGAATGGAAATGTTTTTTTTGCATAACATCTTTTTATCATTAAAGAATAAAAATAATAAAGATGCCTGCGACAGCTAGAAATACACTGGACCCAAAGCCACAAGTCTGGAGAAGTTGTTTTAAGTTTGAGGATAATATAACAAAAAAATGAAGTTCCTGTAAGGTTTTTTCTCTGACTAGTGCCTTTTTCAAAAATGGCCACTTGGAGCTCCAAAGTGCCCCTTGGTAACAAAGATCTTGAGAAAGCTTTTACAGTTACTTTTACATGTGCCACATATACTAAACCATTCTTTAAGGAATGTAAAATAATTACAAACAATTTCATGATATTAAAAGTTGTTGTTTTGATTTAAAAACGTTATAACTGTGCACACAAATTGTAGTGCTTTCACACAAAACCTAACTATATACACCAATCAGGCATAACAATATTTTGAGTTATAATGTGTTGGTCACCCTTTTGCTGCCAAAACAGCCCTGACCCGTCGAGGTATGGACTCCACTAGACCCCTGAAGGTGTGCTGTGGTATCTGGCACCAAGACATTAGCAGCAGATCCTTTAAGTCCTGTAAGTTGCAAGGTGGGGCCTCCATGGATCGGACTTGTTTGTTCAGCACATCCCACAGATGCTCGATTGCATTGAGATCTGGGGAACTTTTGAGTGGCCGGCTTCAAAAGCGGCCACTCAACTGAGACTGCCCTGCTCTCAGTTACTGAAGCACTTAGACTGGCAAGAGCAGCTTCTAAATCCACAGTACTCATTCTGCTCGATCTGTCTGCTGCTTTTGACAGAGTCAACCATTTACATTTACATTTATGCATTTGGCAGACGCTTTTATCCAAAGCGACTTACAGTGCACTCAACCACTAGATCCTCCTGTCAACACTCATGAAGATGGGCATCTCAGGAACTGCACTCCAATGGTTCAAGTCTTACCTCTCAGGTAGGTCCTTCAGGGTGTCTTGGAGGGGTGAGGTGTCTAAGTCACAACATCTAGCTACTGAGGTTCCTCAGGGCTCAGTGCTTGGACCACTTCTCTTCTCCATCTACATGTAGTCATTAGGTTCTGTCATTCAGAAACATGGCTTTTCCTATCACTGCTATGCTGATGACACTCAACTCTACTTCTCATTTCAACCAGATGATCCAACGGTTACTAGTCGCATTCCAGCCTGTCTGACAGACATTTCTGGCTGCATGAAAGACCATCACCTTCAACTCAACCTCAATAAGACAGAACTGCTTGTGGTATCAGCCAACCCAGCACTTCATCACAACTTCTCCATTCAGCTCCTCCTTCCAGGACAGCCAGGAACCTTGGAGTTGTGATTGATGATCAGTTAAACTTCACTGACCATATTACTACAATGGCCCGGTCCTGCAGATTTGCGTTATACAACATTAGGAAGATTAGACCCCTTCCTATCAGAGCAGGCCACACAACTCCTGGTCCAAGCTCTTGTTCTCTCCAGACTGGACTATTGTAATGTAAATGTAATGTAAAATTCCGGCATGAACAATCAAGCCCTTGCAGCTGATCCAGAATGCAGCAGTGAGGGTGGTCTTCAATGAGCCGAAGAAAGCATACGTCACACCTCTCTTCATCAGTCTGCACTGGCTGCCAATAGCCGCCCGCATAAAATTCAAGATGCCCTCCCGAAAAGTCCACCACTGGCTCTGCACCAATATACCTAAACTCGCTTGTTCAGACTTATGCGCCCTCCAGAAGCTTGCGTTCTGCAAATGAATGATGCCTCTTGGTGCCATCCCAAAGAGGCACAAAATCACTCTCACAGACCTTTTCCTGGACCGTTCCCACCTGGTGGAACGACCTGCCTATCTCAGCACTTCATGCTGTTACCCCTTGTTGGTCTGATTGCTTCTATTGCTCTCCTCATTTGTAAGTCGCTTTGGATAAAAGCGTCTGCAAAATGATAAAATGTAAATGCAAATTTGTTATAAACGCGTTTATAACTGTGCGTAATATTCTGTGTTACAGATCAGTATTGGAGGTGGATTATGGGCATCCTAAGAGATGGGTGAACTTCTTGTTCTGGGCAAGCTGGCGCCTGCTCCAGACCTGGAAGGTCACTACGTGCCAAATTCCGGGGTGAAAGCGTCAACAAGTGATCTATGGACACGTGAATCTGATTAACTGACAATGTGTGGAAATTTACCATGACTGTTCATTTTCTCTGAGCCAATCAGAATCATTCAACTTGCAGTAATGACGTGGCTAAACCTTGAAAACAGTATAACTGTTGAGGAATTGTATGTACGAAACGGGACGGGTAGAGAGGGAGCGCGGCCTACGAACTCCTTGTGAGACTTGAAGCTGGCTTCTGCTGATGAAACTGCAAATTATTCTTCAGTAAATTTTTCTTTAATTAATTGCACTCCTGACTCTTGGTCTTCATTCTTCACAACTGGTCTTGGAATACCGTTTCCATGAAAGGGTGTACATGGTCTGCAACAATGCTTGGGTAGGTGGTACGTGTCAAAGTAACATCCACATGGATGGCAGGACCCAAGGTTTGCCAGCAGAACATTGCTCAAAGCATCACACATTGCCTTCTTCCCATAGTGCATCCTGGTGCCATGTGTTCCCCAGGTAAGCGACGCACACGCACCCGGCCATCCACGTGATATAAAAGAAAACGTGATTCATCAGACCAGGCCACCTTCTTCCATTGCTCCCTGGTCCAGTTCTGATGCTCACGTGCCCACTGTTGGTGCTTTCGGCGGTGGACAGGGGTCAGCATGGGCACCCTGACTGGTCAGTGGCTATGCAGCCCCATACGCAACAAACTGCGATGCACTGTGTATTCTGACACCTTTCTATCAGAACCAGCATTAACTTCTTGAGTAATTTGAGCTACAGTAGCTCGTCTGTTTGATTGGACCAAACGGGCCAGATAATCAGTGTTAAGCCTCTGCAGTCCGCGTCCGTATGACGTAATTTTCGCGGACGACAGCATACACCAGATAATCAGTGTTAAGCCTCGGCAGTCCGCGTCCGTATGACGTAATTTTCGCGGACGACAGAATACTCTGTCTGAATGCAGCCCAATTTTTTAGACTGTGCGGACGGTGCGCGTAGACCAGCTCACGTGCAAGAAAGACAGAAGAGTCCACTAGGTGGCAATACGCATAGTACTGTGCACAGTGTGCAGTCGTCGAAAAAGAGTGTGGAAAGAGCGATTCAAAAACAACACACTTGAAATACTAGGAGGAAAACACTACAATGGACGGCGAACTTGACGAGCATTTGTGCATTGTTGTTTCTTCTGAACTATGCTGCAATGGTTGATCCACTACTTCTTCGATCATGTTGAGCGAATGTCACGATTTAGTGCTGCCCTCCGATGTCTGGTAGAGAGAAAAAAAGTATACTTTGAGTATACTTTGAAAGCTGTGCGGACATGACTGCACTAAAACTACTCAAGTTACTATGTTACAGAGTACTTTAGTATTACTTTTTTTTTTTTTTACACATAATGCGGCGATGTGAGCAATATGGAGCGTTAAACACTCTCATGTAATTTCTGTTTAATTCATACTGGAAGCCCTCACACAGAAAGTCCACAAGTGAGACTATTAGAAATATTAAACTTATGACATTCCAGAGACGTTTTTACTGAAGAAACATGAAGACAATAAACACGACTGCGATGATATATCTGTATTCTTCAAACCATTTTGGGTATTTTCATAAGAATGATGTCTATCTATAATGCAATGCTAAATGACATAGCCTGTATCACAGTATAACATTTTATAAAATAATATATTTTCTGTCTTGCGCTGTGATAAGAAGCAACATGGGACCACAGAAGGAAGTTACACTATACTGCCAAAAGTATTGGGACACCCCTCCAAATCATCGAATTCAGGTGTTCCAATCACTTCATGGCCACAGGTGTATAAATCAAGCACCTAGGCATGCAGACGCTTCTACAAACATTTGTAAAAGAATGGGTCGCTCTCAGGAGCTCAGTGAATTCAAGCATGGTACCGTGATAGGTTGCCACCTGTGCAATAAGTCCATTCGTGAAATTTCCTCACTACTAAATATTCCACGCTCAACTGTTAGTGGTATTATAACAAAGTGGAAGCAATTGGGAACAACAGCAACGGCCACGTAAAATCACAGAGCGGGGTCAGTGCATGCTGAGGGTCACAGTGCACAGAAGTCAGAAGAACTTTCTGCGGAGTCAATAGCTACAGACCTCCAAACTTCGTGTGGCCTTCAGATTAGCTCAAGAACAGTGCGTAGAGAACTTCATGGAATGGGTTTCCATGGCCGAGCAGCTCATCCAAGCCTTACATCACCAAGTGCAATGCAAAGCGTGGGATGCAGTGGTGTAAAGCACGCCGCCACTGGACTCTAGAGCAGTGAGACATGTTCTCTGGAGTGACCAATCACGCGTCTCTGTCTGGCAATCCCATGGACGAGTCTGCCAGGTTTGCCAGGAGAACGGTACTTGCCTGACTGCATTGTGCCATGTGTAAAGTTTGGTGGAGGGGGGATTATGGTGTGGGGTTGTTTTTCAGGGGTTGGACTTGGCCCCTTAGTTCCAGTGAAAGGAACTCTTAATGCTTCAGCATACCAAGACATTTTGGACAATTTCATGCTCCCAACTTTGTGGGAACAGTTTGGGGATGGCCCCTTCCTGTTCCAACATGACTGCGCACCAGTGCACAAAGCAAGGTCCATAAAGACATGGATGAGCGAGTTTGGTGTGGAGGAACTTGACTGGCCTGCACAGAGTCCTGACCTCAACCCGATAGAACACCTTTGGGATGAATTAGAGTGAGCCAGGCCTTCTCGTCCAACATCAGTGCCTGACCTCACAAATGCGCTTCTAGAAGAATGGTCAAAAATTCCCATAAACACACTCCTAAACCTTATGGAAAGCCTTCCCAGAAGAGTTGAAGCTGTTATAGCTGCAAACGGTGGGCCAACTCCATATTAAACGGTATGGTGGTATTCATTTTCACTGCTACGTTGATGACACCCAGCTCTACCTTCCAAACCCTCTGGCTCTTTTCCTCCTCTTTCTTTGTCCAGCTGTTTGGCTGAAATAAAAGACTGTCTTTCAGCTAATTTTTTAAAACTCAATGGTGATAAAAACCGAGGTCCTACTTGTAGGCACAAGATCTACTTTGACAAAATCTGATTGTTTTTCTGTGGATATTGATCATAATGTAATTTGTCCTTCCCTGCAGGTTAAGAGTCTGGGTGTTTTTTCTGGATAGCACACCTTCCTTTGAAGCTCATATTAATAATATTACACGTACTGCATACTTTCATCTGTGTAATATTAATTGTCTCCGTTGAACAATACTGCAGTTCTCACTCACACACTGGTTACTTCATGTATCAATTATTGCAACTCTCTTCTTACTGGTCTTCCTTAAAAACGTATCTATAAACTTCAGTTGGTTCAGAACTCTGCGGCTCGTGTTCTTACTAGAACTCCTTCTACTGAGCACATTTCACCAATTCTCCAGCGGCTACATTGGCTTCCAATAAATTATCGCATTGATTTCAAAATTCTACTTCTCACATTCAAGGCACCTCACAACCTTGCTCATCCTTACCTTACTGATATTCTTCATATTTATATCCCCTTGCGCGCTCTAAGATCTTCACTCTGACTTTCACTGGTGTCACCACGTATACGTTTAACTACCATGGGAGCTAGAACATTTAGCCATGCGGCCCCTCACCTATGGAACTCTCTCCTTCTTGATATTTGTAATAGTGATAGTCTGCATACCTTCAAATCCTGTCTTAAGACCTACCTTTTTACTCAGGCTTGTTTATGACCTACTTTTAATAGCCTGCATTCAATTCTACTGTATCTATGATGCATGTGTTCTAATATGTTGTTATATTCTATGATACTAATGGGATTGTTTATTGTTATTCATTTATTTATTTTTTGTTGTTTTGTTTTTGATTTCCTGTTTATATTACTGTTTTGCTTGCTTGTAAGGTGACCTTGGGTGTTATGAAAGGCACCATTAAATAAAATGCATTATTATTATTATTATTATTATTATTATTATTAAAACTTACAGATTAAGAATGGGATGTCATTAAAGTTCATGTGCATGTAAAGGCAGGCGTCCCAAAACTTTTGGCAATATAGTGTAAGTAATAGCCTAAAACAGAAATTGAATAAAGTAATCAAACGTAAAATAACACTGCTGTATATATTAAATATAGACTAATCCTTATTTAAAACTACAAAACTTATTCATTCAAGAGCAGTGAGTGATTTTATCTTTGTCTTTTCTAGTTTGATTAACATTAAATGATTGTAGCAGTTGTGTGGCTGCTGTCACTTTAAGAGCTGCATGGACCCAATATGCTGTTACACTTTCTCAGTGTTTACATTCACTTGTGAGTGGATTCAAAATGTTCAAGTGTCCAACTAGACGATAGACGTGAATTTGACACTCTATTCGCATTCGGTGTGAACGCAGCATAACTCACGCGCTCCGTAGACAGCTGTCGTTTTAATCGCTGCCCGGGTTTCTCTATGGCTCTGGGTCCATTATACTGTAACACTTGCATTTTCTTTCTCAGTTTACTTGTTTACTTTCATTTAATACATAAATGACTGTGTTTACGAGGATACTTGCAAAGATGGGCATTTTGACACATACGTATATATATATATATATATATATAAAAAACCATTCAAGGCCAATAAAGCGCCAAATCTAACTCTGTTCAAAACTCACGTGCTCCGTGAGAAGCAAATGTGTCTGCATCTCTCAGACAGCGGTCAGAAACAGTCTCTCGCACAAGTCTGTTGATGTCATTCACCGTGACTCATCGGATCTAGACGAATCACAATAATGACCTATTTTTGATCGAAAACTGCGAATTTCGCCAAAAGGTGACAAGTTTGCACCCCTGATGTTCTTAAATACCTCAGTATCTGCAGCTGATAGTTTGGACTCTTCAGTCCATCAGAGAGCAGCTTCACTCCTGAATCCTGCAGGTCATTGTTACTCAGGTCTAGCTCTCTCAGGACACAGTTTGAGGATTGAAGAGCTGATGACAAACTCTCACAGCAATGAACAGTGAGATTACAGTGAGTAAGACTGAAAGAGAGCAGAACACACACATCAACAGTCAGATCATCTACAAACACACACCAACGTTATGACCATCTGACTGTAAATTATCTCTTATATGTTCTTAAATACCTCAGTATCTGCAGCTGACAGTTTGGACTCTTCAGTCCATCAGAGAGCAGCTTCACTCCTGAATCCTGCAGGTCATTGTTACTCAGGTCCAGCTCTCTCAGGACACAGTTTGAGGATTGAAGAGCTGATGACAAACTCTCACAACAATGAACAGCGAGATTACAGCCAGCAAGACTGAAAGAGAGCAGAACACACACACATCAACAGTCAGATCATTTACAAACACATCAACATTATAACCATCTGACTGTAAATGATCTCTTATATGTTTTTAAATATCTCAGTATCTGCAGCTGACAGTTTGGACTCTTCAGTCCATCAGAGAGCAGCTTCACTCCTGAATCCTGCAGGTCATTGTTACTCAGGTTACTTGTTACTCAAACTCTGGGCACTCGGCTCAGACACTTTTTACCAGTATGAAGCCGATTTCAACGTTTTTTTTAAAAAATGTATTCATTTTTATTTTTTTATTATTCAAGTAAAAACAAATTACAATAGTGCAAACATGCATCTCTTAGAAATCTATAACATTTCCAACAATGCCAATTTCAACGGTTACTGCAGCAAGTGTCACTGGAGTGACGTGTGCACGCACAACTTTGGGTGAGATAAAACTCATAGCCTGACGTGAATTATCCCTTTTCGATCCTGCGCCATTACGGTGAACTTGAGGTAAGTCTTGTGTTCCATATTTCCTTAAAAAACATCAATATTTCCCGCCAAGCATGGTTTCAAACGAGTTCCCTTAACATCCTATATTAACTCTAATGTTACATATTTCAAACTGTTGCTGATTAAATGTTGATTATTATAGATCTGTTTAAATTTGTTCATGTAGTTCCTTCGACATGTGCTTCCCTCCAGATGAAACGAAAAGAAAGAATTCAGAACTCAAATTCAATTAAGAATTATTAATTAGAACAACAACAGAAAATTATTTATCATGTCTGAGTAAAGTAGTGCAAGTTGGGGGTACGTTAATATGAAAGTGGCTCCGACTTATGGCGTGAACAAAGCTAGCTAACATTAACACTATTTAGCAGGTAGCTAACACTGACTAACTGGGCTGCAGCTTGGCAAAGAATTTGTCGCACTCGCTATGTAGTAGAGCTGCACGATCAATCGTTAAAAGATTCCTTGACCACGATTCTATGTCTTTTATGCTCGTGTTTCACATCGTGGTCATGCATGAACAGCGCGTATTTCACATCGTGATCATGCATGAACAGTGCATATTTTACGGGGCTCTGAGCAGGATTCGAACCGGCGCTAAAGACAGCAACCATTAACATCAGTTGATAGTGCGCCTCTTGAAGTCAGGGGAGAGGTTTACTTGCACCGCTCTTACTGGCCTACATCTGTTACGCGGGCAAGTGTATTTACGTAGAAGCCAATGCAAATAAATCTAGATTTATATTCAAAGACAAAATAATTTGCATGACCTGTCATTTTATTAGTATCCAAAAATGAGGCGATCTGAACACTATGGAGCTCTCGTACAACACTAATTCATACTTGAAGCCGGAGCGCGTGCTCTCACAGAAAGTCAAAACGGATTTGTAGAAGTAGTACCCTGTCACGTTCCAAAGGCATTCAGAGCTGAAGCAGCAGCTGAAGAAAAAGAATCATTATGACTGATAAAAGCACGATTGCGACAATATATGGTTTATGTGTGTTTTTCAAGCCATCTCAAAGTATTTATTGACAAAGTATATGAATAAAGCAGTACTAACTGACAGTCTTTTTCAAGTTTAGTATCTTCTGCTCACTAAGGCTGCATTTATTTAATCAAAAATACAGTTAAAACAGTAATATTGCAAAATATCATTACAAATGAAAACAGCTGTTAATGTAATTTATTCCTGTGATCAAAGCTGAATTTTCAGCATCATTACTCCAGTCTTCAGTGTCACATGATCCTTCAGAAATCATTCTAATATGATGATTTGATTTGAAAACAGTTGTGCTGCTTAAATGTTTTCAACTGTTTTCAACACTGATAATCATAATGTTTGTTGATCATCATATTAGAATGATTTCTGAGGGATCATATGAAACTGAAGACTGGAGTAATGATGATAAATTCAGCTCATAATCACAGGAATAAATTATAATTTTTTTTAAACTACAGTGGGGAGAACAAGTATTTGATACACTGTCGATTTTGCAGGTTTGCCCACTTACAAAGCATGTAGAAGTCTGTAATTGTTATCATAGGTACTCTTCAACTGTGAGTGAAATCCAGAAAATCACATTGTATGATCTTTAAGTAATTAATTTGCATTTTATTGCATGACATAAGTATTTGATACATCAGAAAAGCAGAACTTAATATTTGGTACAGAAACCTTTGTTTGCAATTACAGAGATCATACATTTCCTGTAGTTCTTGACCAGGTTTGCACACACTGCAGCAGGGATTTTGGCCCACTCCTTCATACAGACCTTCTCCAGATCCTTCAGGTTTCGGGGCTGTTGCTGGGCAATACGGACTTTCAGCTTCCTCCAAAGATTTTCTATTGGGTTCAGGTCTGGAGACTGGCTAGGCCACTCCAGGTCCTTGAGATGCTTCTTACGGAGCCACTCCTTAGTTGCCCTGGCTGTGTGTTTCAGGTCGTTGTCATGTTGGAAGACCCAGCCATGACCCATCTTCAATGCTCTTACTGAGGGAAGGAGGTTGTTGGCCAAGGTCTCGCGATACATGGCCCCATCCATCCTCCCCTCAATACGGTGCAGTCGTCCTGTCCCCTTTGCAGAAAAGCATCCCCAAAGAATGATGTTTCCACCTCCATGCTTCACGGTTGGGATGGTGTTCTTGGGGTTGTACTCATCCTTCTTCTTCCTCCAAACACGGCGAGTGGAGTTTAGACCAAAAAGCTCTATTTTTGTCTCATCAGACCACATGACCTTCTCCCATTCCTCCTCTGGATCATCCAGATGGTCATTGGCAAACTTCAGACGGGCCTGGACATGCACTGGCTTGAGCAGGGGGACCTTGCGTGCGCTGCAGGATTTTAATCCATGACGGCGTAGTGTGTTACTAATGGTTTTCTTTGAGACTGTGGTCCCAGCTCTCTTCAGGTCATTGACCAGGTCCTGCCGTGTAGTTCTGGGCTGATCCCTCACCTTCCTCATGATAACTGATGCCCCAGGCTTGCATGGTGCCCCAGACCGAGGGAGATTGACCGTCATCTTGAACTTCTTCCATTTTCTAATAATTGCGGCAACAGTTGTTGCCTTCTCACCAAGCTGCTTGCCTATTGTCCTGTAGCCCATCCCAGCCTTGTGCAGGTCTACAATTTTATCTCTGATGTCCTTACTCAGCTCTCTGGTCTTGGCCATTGTGGAGAGGTTGGAGTCTGTTTGATTGAGTGTGTGGACAGGTGTCTTTTACACAGGTAACGAGTTCAAACAGGTGCAGTTAATACAGGTAATGAGTGGAGAACAGGAGGGCTTCTTAAAGAAAAACTAACAGGTCTGTGAGAGCCGGAATTCTTACTGGTTGGTAGGTGATCAAATACTTATGTCATGCAATAAAATGCTAATTAATTATTTAAAAATCATACAATGTGATTTTCTGGATTTTTGTTTTAGATTCCGTCTCTCACAGTTGAAGTGTACCTATGATAAAAATTACAGACCTCTACATGCTTTGTAAGTAGGAAAACCTGCAAAATCGGCAGTGTATCAAATACTTGTTCTCCCCACTGTATATTCACATAGATAACAGCTGCTTTACATTCGGATAATATTTCACTGTTTTACTTTTTTACTGCATTTTTTTCTGAAAAGATGGCTACGCCCCTGCCGCTGCCTATGTTAATGAACATAGTCCGCCGGAATGCCCTGACCAAAGATTCAACAGAAAAGGAAATAGAGCTCCTCATCACCAGGTGGCTGCAGCCAGCCTCTGATAGGGATGGTGGCCGAAGCCAGAGGTCGAACAGGCAGACCACCTAGACAAAACTCATAAACGGAGTGTGCCAGAATTAAATGTTTCAAAGTTAAAAATATTTATATTGTAAAATAGTATTTGAACTCCATGTTTATTTTACATTAATGCTGTGATATTTCAATATCTGTTAATACAAATTGTGTGTGTGTGTGTGTGTGTGTGCGTGTGTGCATTCAAGTTTTTTTTGGTTCATTTTATTTTTGTCTGAATCAAAAACCCCGTTGAGCCGCGTTTGTTAAATGAAGGACAATTAGTTAAATTACCAGATGGGAGTGTGCTCCAATACAAAATGCATTGAACATGAAAACTGTCTTCCTTGTGGTGTTTTATTGTCAGTTCCCTTTCAGTCGGTCATGTTCGACGTACATCGGACATCACCGACGAATTGGGATCACTTCTGGGAGCCCATATCAGCTTCGAGTGTATAGAGAACGGCCCAATGGCCATTGGCGTGCGAGATTTGCATCTCGCGTTCCGCCCCGCATCGTGGGTATAAACAGGAAGAGGATGCAGCGCACATTTGTCATTCACTTCGCACTGAAGCACTGTTCCTGTGCCTATCAAGCAGAGAGAGAGAGATTGAGAGAGAGAAACACTTGTTCTAGGAGAGAAGGCACGTTCAGCGCGACCGCGTGCTCACTGTCTCTGGAAGAGCAAAGTGCTGTTTTCACAGTACTATTGTTGGTTCGGTGAGGGCGTTCCACAGTGAGAGCAGACACAGGCTGCACTACATTCCTGTGCCTGCCGCGGTTGTCCCTGGGTGCTTCAGCACTAAAATATAATCATAATTTATAATTATAATTTATAATTTACGAAATATAATTTACCCATCACCATATATTGTCTAATATTGCCTACCACATTAAATCTGACATCGCTAGCTTTTAATCTAAATCACTATCATGCGTTAGCATTTCGCTAGCCTGTTAGCTTGCCATCTCTGCACTCGGGTCTCTTGTTTTCTGAGTTCATTAAACAACTGTGGTGAGTTGGATTAGTAAATAGACTCCATCAAACAACTGTGGTAAATTGGATTAATCAACAAATATGGTAAGCCATGTCTTCTTCTCCTGTCATTGTCACTTGCACTGCATGTTTCATGTTTAGTATATCTTTCTCCGTTGGCGAACAGGGCTTCACATGTGATAAATGTAAGGAGATAGTCAGGCTGACAGAGAAGATTTCAGAATTAGAGACACGCATCCAGACTTTATTTGAGAGTAGTGAGAATGTAACAGCTTTAGACACTGCTTTGGATGCGAATAGCTTAGTGAACTCTGTACATTGTTCGGTTCCGGCTGTAGAGCCCATGCAGCAGGGCAACTGGGTGACGGTGAGACAGTGGTTTCAAAAAACCACTCTTCCGTTCCGATTAGAACATCAAACAGGTTCTCCCCACTCAGTGATGCACCCACTGAGAATCCTGTTGAAAGTGCCCTAGTTATTGGCGATTCTATTACACGGAACGTGAAAATAGAGACACCAGCCACCATAGTCACATGTTTACCGGGAGCCAGAGCGCCTGACATCAAAGCAAATTTAAAAGTGCTGGCTAATGCTAATTATAAATTCTCTAAGATTATTATTCACGTCGGCACAAATGATGTTCGACTAGAGGTTTTGTAAACTCGCAAGTACAATGGCAGATGACGTTTTTTGCTCTGGTCCCCTCCCCGTTAAAAGGAGTGATGAGATACCTTGACTAACTGGGGCCCAGGTCAGGAAGCAGACGGACTGGCTTACCCGACCGCCTGCTAGCTGTCTCACGTCACAGAAGTCAGATAAATCCCAGCACATAGAGACTCTTTCACCTAGATATTATCACATAGAGACTGTGTCTGTTCCACGAATTAGTAAATACAAAAAAACATCCAAACCATTCAACGGTAAAAATTTAATTGATGTCCAACAAATAAACAACAGATATAATACAGATGATCAAATGATAAAGCTCGGGCTGCTGAATATTCGATCCCTTTCCTCAAAAGCGCTTATTGTTAATGATATGATTACAGATCATAACCTAGATGTGCTGTGTTTGACAGAAACCTGGCTAAAACCTGACGATTACATTACTTTAAATGAGTCCACCCCCCAAGATTATTGTTATAAACACGAGCCGCGTCTGAAAGGTAAAGGGAGAGGTGTTGCTGTAATTTATTATAATATCTTCGGTATTACTCAGAAGTCTAGTTTCAAATATAATTCCTTTGAAGTTTTGGTGCTTTATGTAACGTTATGTAGTGAAATTGATAAATCGTTTGACATTTGTGCTGGCTACTGTATATAGGCCACCAGGGCACCATACAGACTTTACCAGAGAATTTGCTGATTTTCTATCAGAGTTAGTACTGGCTGCAGATAAAGTCCTAATTGTTGGTGATTTTAATATCCATGTAGACAATGAAAAAGACGCATTGGGATTGGCATTTAGAGACATTCTAAACTCTATTGGAGTAAGGCAACACGTGTCAGGACTCACTCATCGCCGTAATCATACTTTAGACCTAATACTGTCACATGGAATAAATGTTGATACCATTGAAATTCTGCAGCAGAGCGATGACATCTCAGATCATTACCTAGTATCATGTACACTTAATTTAGCAAAGGCTGCAAAGCCGTCCCCTCGCTTCAAATATGGCAGGACTATCACTGCTGCAACTAAAGATTGCTTTGTAAATAATCTTCCTCATCAGTTTCATCTCCTCAGCATCCCAGATAGCCTAGAGGAACTCGATGTTGCAACAGAAACTATTGACTCTCTCTTTTCCAGCACTTTAGACACAGTTGCTCCCCGGCGCTTAAAGAAGATTAAAGAAAATAGTCCAACGCCGTGGTACAACGAGCACACCCGGGCCCTTAAAACAGCAGGCAGAAAAATGGAGCACAGCTGGAAGAAAACAAAACTAGAAGTTTTTTAAAGAGAGCATGATTGCATACAGAAAGGCCCTAAAAACTGCTAGATCTGCTTATTTCTCGACTCTCTTAGAAGAAAACAAACACAACCCTAGGTATTTATTCGATACAGTGGCTAAATTAACCAAAGATAAAGCTTCACCTTCTGATGTTTGTAAACAGCACAGCAGTAATGACTTTATGAACTTCTTTACTTGTAAGTTTGATAATATTAGGAAAAACTACTACAGTATCACATCAGACAGTGCATTGTAGTGTCACTGAGGAAAAATTACATTCATTCACTGCTATAGGAGAAGAAGAATTGGCTAAACTCGTTAAATCATCAAAATCAACAACATGTATGCTCGACCCCATACCGACTAAACTACTAAAAGAGATGCTTCCAGAGGTCATAGATCCTCTTCTTAATATCATTAATTCATCCTTGACATTAGGATATGTACCGAAAACTTTTAAGTTGGCTATTATTAAACCACTTATTAAAAAAACGCAACTTGATCCTACAGAATTAGTCAATTACAGGCCAATCTCAAATCTACCCTTTCTGTCAAAAATACTAGAAAAGGCAGTGTCCTCACAACTATGCTCCTTTTTAGAAAGAAATGGTATCTGTGAGGATTTCCAGTCAGGATTTATACCGTATCATAGTACTGAGACTGCTCTCATTAGAGTTACAAATGATTTACTCTTATCATCCGATCGTGCATAGCTGATATAAAAAATTGGATGACTAGTAATTTCCTGCAACTTAATTCAGAAAAAAAAAATATTTTTAATTATTGGACAAAAAAACTCCACAAGTATTAACCTAGAATACTGTCTAACACTCGATGGCTGCTCTGTCAAGTCCTCGTCGTCAGTTAGGAACCTGGGTGTGCTCTTTGATACCAATCTCTCATTTGAAAGCCACGTTTCTAGCATCTGTAAAACTGCATTCTACCATCTTAAAAATATATCTAAATTACGGCATATGCTTTCAATGCAAAATGCTGAACAGTTAGTTCATGTGTTCATGACCTCAAGGCTAGATTATTGTAATGCTCTACTGGGTGGTTGCCCTGCTCGCTTAATAAATAAACTGCAGCTTGTCCAAAACACAGCAGCTAGAGTTCTTACTAGAACCAGGAAGTATGACCATATTAGCCCGGTTCTGGCAACACTGCATTGGCTCCCTATTAAACATCGTATACATTTTAAAATCTTGCTGATTACTTACAAAGCACTAAATGGTTAAGCTCCACAGTACTTGAGCGAGCTCTTAACGCATTATACTCCATCACGTCTATTGCGGTCTCAAAATTCTGGCCAATTGATAATACCTAGAATATCAAAATCAACTGCAGGCGGTTGATCCTTTTCCTTTTTAGCACCTAAACTCTGGAACAGTCTTCCTAGCATTGTTCGGGAAGCAGACACACTCTGTCAGTTTAAATCTAGACTAAAAACACATCTCTTTACTATGGCATACACATAAAACATTTTTAATTTATATTATTCAAATCAGTTATTCAAATCGACTCCAATCTTTCGAATAATCTTACGAATACCTATTGATCTAATATGACTTCTGACCTGTAATGTTGCCAGAATCATAATCATACACTATTTGTTCGTCGGCCAGAGGAGAACTGGCACCCCGACTGAGCCTGGTTTCTCCCAAGGTTTTTTCCTCCATTCTGGCCCTGAAGGAGTTTTGGTTCCTTGCCACCGTCGCCTTTGGCTTTTGGCTTGCTCAGTTGGGGACACTAAAATTTCAACTATATTACTGATCTGCCCGCATTGACACTATATGATAATTGAAATGAGCTGATGACATCACTGTTTTCTCCAGAGCGGCTGTACAGCCGAGTCAAATTCCGTTGCATTATTTTCCTGTTACCACTGTGAAGCTGCTTTGAAACAATTGGCATTGTAAAAAGCGCTATATAAATAAAGGTGATTTGATTTAAAAGAGCGTTTCCTCTAAAAGAGCAACACGGGTGTGACACTGCGTCTTTTTTAAGATGTCATTCCACCCATGCATTTCTGGATGCAGTCGTTCCCTGTCACCAGCTGACGGTCACAATCGTCTTACGTGTCTGGGCATTCAGCACGCTGAGGCAGCGTTTGTGGATAGTTCATGTTCCCACTGCGGGAACATGACTATCTCGGCGCTTAGGTCGAGACTCGCCTACCTCCGGGAGGGTGGAGTCCCCTTACCTATGCCCCAATCTAGTGCTATTCCTGCCCAGCAGAATGGACCTACTTCGGCGAATAGCCAGGGTGACCTGAGGATCACGTTTAGGGCACACCCGCCTAGCCAGCCTCCGTGGGCCCCTAAACCCTCTGAAGCGCCGCAGCCGGTTGAGCTTCCGGAGGAAGTCGCTGGCCCCTCCCGGGGGGGTCCAGCGGTGACCTTTGGAGCTCCAGCAGACGATAGGATGTTTCAGTCCTCGGGGGATGAAGACTCGGCTGCGTTGCCTCCCTCTGGGAGAGTGGTGTTGCCTGAGACGGACCCCGAGCTGACGGCTATGCTTTCCCAGGCCGCTGAAAAGGTCGGGCTCGCGTGGAACCCTCCACCATTTCCTTATTGTCTGTGCGGAGGATATTTCATGCATGGCACATGCATTTTGATTCTTTATATGCAGCCTAAGTAATGTTGTCCAATGACTTTACATTATTTAGTTTTTTGGGGGGGTTTTTTGTTAGGCAATGGAATTTTTGGTTACATTTTACCATGAGGTCTTATTTGTTAATGTATTAACTAACATGAACAAATAGAGAGCAAAAACCTTTGGTTATGTTAGTAATAAAATTGTGTTCATGCTAGTTCACAGTGCATTACCTAATGTTAACAGATGCAACTTTGGATCTGAAAATATTGAGATTAACATGAACTAAGATTAATAAATCCTGTAAAAGTATTGTTCATTCATTGTTGGTTCATGTTAACTAATGCTAACAAAAATGAAAGCTTATTGTAAAGTGTTACCATTTTTTAATAAAGTAAGTTGGCCATAGGAGTGTAAAAAGTTAAGGAATCTTACACTGGCTCAAACAGGCTACTGTACTGTATATGTTTGATTTATGTTGAAGTGTTTGGGACATGGCTTTTAATGGCTAGCCTTTTGTTTTTGTAGTAAGGCTCTAAAAGTTTATCAAAATTTGCATTTAGCCCATATATCGGTTTTTGGCTTTTAAATATAAAGAATTATCAGTTATCGGTATCGGCCAAAATTTTCATATCGGTGCATCCCTAAAAAATATTTTGGTCATCACATTAAAAATAACATATAAATATGATAACATAAGAGTTTTGAATTGCTAAAAACTGATGTGTGAAGTACAATTTGATTATATGTACAGTATTGTTACTATATTAAATCCATGGCGAGTGTTGTTAATTTGTGGACTGAAAGCGCTCTATAACTTGTTAATTCGTGCCACAATGTTTCTCCTGGTTTCAGCGCTGTTTGATCTAATAGAGATCTACGGTTAATAACCCTATGTTAATAACGGAGAACTCTGCGCTGAATTTGAATGCTTCTCACTAGATCTCGAAGCGATGTTCTTAATTCTGTGACAAATTCAAATGCTTTCTTTCCTGGATCTCCCAGCGCTGTGTAGTCGCGTGATCAAGATCGAATCATGAGTAGTTCCAGCTCGTACTGCAGCTGCACTGACTTTGGTCCGAACTGATAAACGGTTCGTGAAGCACAAATGAGTAGCGCAGTTTCGTTCCGCTTTCATTACATTTGCCATTTTTATGTTGGGCAATGTTGTGCGCTAACAAAATTTTGCTCGCACAGGCAAAATGTGCCCATTTAGTCGCAGTCTGGAGCCCTGGCATAACAGTGGTATGATACATTATAATTCCTAAAAATTTGCATGTATAAAGAAAATAAAACAGGACCCAGAATCAAACCCTGTGGGACCCCATACAAAACTGGTGCACGAGTCGATGAATAGTTGCCAGTCTCCACAGAAAATAATTGATCCTTTAAATAGGAAGCAAACCTACTTAAAAATGTAATATTGCTAACATTGTTGTACATTATACAGGAGTCTATAGTCACATGCAACTGAAAATTACTGCATGTGACTGTGAAAAATTAATTATTTAAGTGATCCGATCAAAGCTAATGAACAAGTGTATAATTCAATATGACTTAAAACTACAACTGTCAAAAGGCATCCATACTGCACAACAGTTAAAGGGCTAGTTCACCAAAAAATAAAAATTCTGTCATTGATTACTTTTAGATTCATTTTTAAAGAATAATTTAAATTATTTCACGCATTTAATAATATATTCAAAACTTTAAATAAATGTAATCTATTTAAATACATATAAAATGTAAGAAGTTGACATAAAAGATGACACATTTAATAAGGTTAATGCAACACTGCACCTTCAAAGGTAAAAATAAAAGGCAAATATTGCCTCGTAATGGTAAAGTTGATCAGATTACATCTCTAAAAAGAAATGTAAGCACAGAGCCCTGTTACAAAGAAATAATAAACCATAATAATGAGCCTTTAAAATATAAATTAAGCATTTAAGTGCATGCATACACTGGCAAAAATAATGATTATGAATGTGGCAGCAAGGAGAACATGTCTGAACATGCGTTCATCAGTTATAGTATAACAATAAAGTATAACATAAGTAATTGATTTGTAAAGGCCAATTCACACCGCACAGACAGGTCTTGAGTTTGTTGGATCAGTGTGTTACACCTGTCGGCGTCTATTGTCACTGGTCGGAGTTTGTTTTCTCCCGACTGAACATGTTCAATCGGCGTTTGTTGGGTCGTGGAATGTCTGTGCAGTGTGAATTGGCCTTAACTTAGCAGCAAACTGTAAGCGTATTAATTTAGCTTCCACACTTAGCACAAACACTTGGATATACACCAAATAATAGCGCACATTTACGTAGGTTTACATTAGCGTTAGAGTGAGCGGCCATGTAAAGTGACTAATGTTAGGCTACTACTTGGATGTTTCAAAGCCATCCTTTACTCTTTCAAAATGATCTACACTTAGTATTTCCTGCTCAACATAATTACCACATGGACCAGCTGTGCTAACGATCTGACCGCCACTGTCTGTGTGTCTTCGCCACTTCCTGTGGAGTTTTTTTTATGTGACCAACCAACCAATTATAATTTGGTTGACCGAGCCTCTTCTCATCGACTAACGTTTGGTCCACTAATAGGGGGCCGCTCTACTGCTGTGCTTCAGATATTACTGACAAGAGTCGGACTAAAACTAGTCAATAATCATGTTGTGCAAATATATGACTGTTTTTGATCAAACAACTTTACTATCGTAATAGGTGAGCCTCAAGGAACACATTAAAATAACGAAAAGTGCTGAAACTGCTAAAACCAGCCTAGGCTGGTTGGCTGGTCTTAGCTGGTTTAACCTGAGAGTAGCTGGTTTAAGCTGGTCTCCCAGGCTGGCCAAGCTGGTTTTAGCTGGTCTTTTATCTGATCTCCCAACTTGACCAGCTAAGACCAGCCTGGTCAGCTAAAGAAAGTGCCCAAAACCCCTCTAAAACCAGCCAACCAGCTTAGGCTGGTTTTAGCTGTTTTTTTTTCAGCAGGGATGAGCCCTTTAAGACTCTAAGCTTGTTATTTAGGAGAAAATCTCTCGACTCATTATTAAACATGATTCTTCATTTGTGAATAATTAACACTCACAGAGCTTTTGTGCAGTTGATCACAGCTGGTATCAGTCTTCTTCTCCCCTCAGCTGATGTGTTGTATTTCTTGAGGTTCAGCTCATCCAGCGGCTCCTCTGAGATCTGAAGCATGTAGGCGATTGTTGAGCAGTGAGACGGAGAGAGATACGACTCTGAGTGTTTATCTGATTTCACAAACTCCTGAATCTCTCTGGACAGAGTCTGATCTTTCACTTCCAGCAGACAAAGGAACAGATTGATGGATTGATCAGCTGAGAGTCCACGTCCATCTTTGATCTTCTGTTGAATGTACTGTGTGGTTCTCCTGATACTCTCTGAGCTTTTCTCTGTGTGTGTCAGTAGATCCTGTAAGAGTCTCTGATTGGACTCCAGAGAGACGCCCAGCAGGAACCGCAGGAACAGATCCAGCTGTCCATTCTTACTCCGGAGGGCTTTATGTACTGCTGATGTTATCAGATCTGTAAAATCTGAATTCATGCAGTGGTTGCTTGTTCTTGATCACATATGAGTAAAACAGATAGAAAGCAGCGAGAAACTCCTGGACGCTGAAGCTGTAGACTTTCCTCTGATGAATCACAGATTCCTCCTTAAAGATCTCAGTGCAAATCCCAGAATACACTGCGGCGTCAGTGACGTCTATGCCGCTCTCTCTCAGGTCCTCTGCATAGAACAACACATTGCCCTTCATCAGCTGTTTGAAAGCCACTTCAGCAAGTTTCACAATCACTTGTCTGTTGGACTGCAGGAGTTTCTCTGGATCTCTCTCTTCATACTTCTGATTCCTCATGTTGATCTGAATCAGCAGGAAGTGGATGTACATTTCAGTCAGAGTTTGAGGAATTTCTGCACTCGGATCTTCTTCCAGGAGCTTTTGAAGCACAGTGGATGAGATCCAGCAGAAGATGGGTATGTGGCACATGATGTGGAGGCTTCTTGCTCTTCTGATGTGTGAGATGATTCTGCTGGCTTGATGCTCGTCACTGATTCTCTTCCTGAAATATTCCTCCTTCTGAGGCTCATTAAATCCCTGAATCTCTGTCAGACGGTTGATGTATTTGGAGGGGATATGATTGGCTGCTGCTGGTCTGGAGGTGATCCAGATGAGAGCCGAGGGAAGCAGCTCTCCTTTCATGAGACTTGACATCAACACATCCACTGATGAAGTCTCAGTCACATCAGAAACTTCCTGAGCGTCTGAAAACATCAGTGTGATTCTGCTTTCATCCAGACCATCAAAGATGAACACAACTTTACACTCCTCATAAATCCTTGAGTCCAGATCTTGAAGTTCAGGATGAAAGTCCAGCAGAAGTCTGTGAAGACTGTACTGATGATCGCGGATCAAGTTCAGCTCTCGAAATGGAAGCACAAACATGAAATCTACATCCTGATTGGCTCTTCCCTCGGCCCAGTCCAGAATGAACTTCTGCACAGAGACGTTTTTTCCGATTCCAGCGATGCCTTTAGTAAGAACAGTCCTGATCTGCTCTTTCTCCTCACGTCCTGGTTCAGGTGAGGCTGTAAAGATGTCATTGCAGTAGATTTGAGTGTCTTGTGAGTGTTGTGTTCTGGCTGTTTTCTCCATCTGTAAAACCTCATGTTCTTCATTCACTCCTCCTCTCTCTCCCTCTATGATGTAGAGCTGTGTGTAGATCCTGTTCAGGAGGGCTTCATTCTCTTGGAGTTTCATTCCCTCAAATAATCTCTCATACTTGTTCTTCATGCTGGTTTTGTGTCGATCTTTGACTCTCTGGAGCTCATCATTCATTGGTTGAGGAGAATGTCCAGTCTGATCATCTCTATCCACTCTGCTGAAACAACAACAAATGACAACAAAAAACAGAATAAAGGATTTAAATGTATGAATAAAATTAAAATTATATAGTAAATCAATACAGATGTCAATATTGTATTGTCTGTATAATTAATGTCTTACATTTCAGTTTCAGGCCTTGTCCACACGTATATGGGTATTTTTATAAACTAAGCTTTTCCTCCTCCGTTTAAAAAAAAATAAAAAATCACGTCCACATGAACACGCAAAAACACACTATAACCCTAAACGTAAAGCCAAGCTGCTCAAAACGCCATGATCCTCGCCAAATGAATGAGAAGGGTTTTTAATATAAGTAAAGGGCTAGTAGAATTGTAAAATGAGTCGATGTGATTGATCATTTAATTCAATTACTTATTTAATAATCAAATATAACGACTAATACAAAGTGCTGCCGCCTCAGGTGCGAGCTGGTCAGAATGGACCAACTCTTCCTGGAAAAACACGCTGAACACAGCAACTAAACCCAATGAATTCACAACCATTTATTAAAATAGTGTTCTCATTAATGTTATGTGACAGAACCAATCATAGTCATTACTCAGGGCTCCAGACTGTGACCAAATCACTTGTTTTCCTGCCAGTGCGACAAATTTTTTTTAGAGGTCGCACTGGTGATTACTTGATATTAATGCACAGTCGATTATGTCTACGCCGCATCCAGTCACTCTCCCTTTTCGCATCCCCTCCACCGCCATTCATTCATCTTCTCAGGTACCCCCGCCAACTGAAGGTTATCAAAGCGCAGTAGAATGTGTCTCACACTCACTGTCATTCATGATGAAGCGGTCTATTACGTCATATTTTAGCAAAAACCCATCAACGTCTAAAGACAGTACCTCAGCCGAAGGAGCGACGGCAGAAGCAAACTCAGAACAAGAAAAAGAGCAGGCGAGTGAAGGGTCAATTCCTGTAGCTAAAAATAAAAATCTTAAATTCCGTACAGAATGGCTGCAAGAATTTCCGTGGCTAAGGTACAACAAAGAGAGTAACAAAATACATTGTGTATATTGTATACTGTGTGGAGCTAGTGCAGGAAACACAAAATTTGTGTGTTCAAACTTTAAACACAAAACTATAAAGCTCCACAGTGAGGGCATAAAACAAAAACTTTGCAGAGATACATGTATTACACAAAGCACCTCCGGCTTTAAGCGACAAGAGGATGCAAGTCGAGCCTCTGAGATGACCGAACTTATGGCTAAATTCAAAATGACTTATATCGCAAAAAGCAAGATGCCCTTCACAAAGTTCAGGTCCGACATAATTGTTCAAGAGAAAACGTACTCGGTTACTCACGTAACCTTGGTTCCCTGAGAATAATGGTTCACTCGTATTGCGTCTGCTAGACGCTTATGGGAAAACTCCTTTTCTTGAAAATACTGAAGCCTTTATTTTAAAACGGAGTGCAGCTGCACAGCCAGCATAGTACTGAGCACACACGCTGATTGGCTGGGCTGCGGGAACTGCACGAACCTATGGCGAGGCGGCGTAACTGCGCGAACCAATCGGGGCGCATCCCGCCACCAGCAAGCTGAACCCGCCAAAATGGGCAGAGCTACTGGCTATAAAAGCAGCCCATTTCGCCATAGAAATCAGGTTAATTCGACTGAAGCGACAATACCTGGACGTGAAGCTTAATAGCACGGCCATCTGCACAATACTCGTTCCCATTATTTTCAGGGAACCGAGGTTACGTGAGTAACCGAGTACGTTCCCTTTTGAAAATGGTTCACTCATATTGCATCTGCTAGACACTTATGGGAACCCAGTTTAATCACGCCGAGCTATTTAAGCTGACGACTACGCTCTGAACTCCCGCCTGAGGTAGCAAAGCCTGAGGCATTTAGAGTAGAACTTTAGTCGGAAATCCAATGAGGTCTGGACAAGGGTCAGAGTCCACAGAAGGAGTACCTAGTGGTTTGGGCTCCTCAGAGGCCAACACTCACTTAGACAGAAAGGACTCGTGCCTGTAGTGCAGGCACTTCCAAGTGGTAAAATCTCACAAATGTGGACGGTGAGGACCAGCCAGCCACTGCACAAATGTCAACAATTGGTACACCACTGGGCCAGGCCCATGAGGAGGCCATGCCTCTCGTGGAATGAGCTCTGACGCCTTTGGCGCATTGAAAGCCCATCAAGGTGTAGGCCAAAGAGATAGCATCTACTATCCAACATGATAATCTTTGCTTCGTGACCGGAAGCCCTTTGGTGCAGCCACTGAAGCATACGGAGAGCTGTTCTGACTGCCTGAAATGGGCAGAACGTTCTATATAGACTCTGAGAGCCCTGACAGGGAAGAGTAGGTTTAATTCTCTGTTGTGGGGGAAGGGCAGACAGTGAAATGACCTGGACTCTGAATGGAGTTGAGAGCACCTTAGGTACATAGCCATGTCTCGGTTTGAGGATGACTTTGGAGTTGTTAGGTCCAAACTCAAGGCAGGAAGAGTTCACGGAGAGCGCTTGCAAGTCGCCCACTCGCTTGACCGATGCTAGAGCTAGCAGGAGTGTGGTTTTGAGCAAAAGTGGCCTTAAGTCAGCCAATCATAGGTCCCATGAGGGTATAGAGGGGGGACGAGGTGGGTTCAGCCTGCTGGCCCCTTTGGGGAAGTGTACGACTAAGTCGTTTCTTCCTAAGGATTGGCTGGCCACAGGAGCATGTAAGGCTGCTATGGCCGCCACGTATACTTTGAGCGTGGAGGGGGTACGGCCCGCGTCCAGTAGCTCTTGTAAAAAAGAAAGTACCAGTGGTACTTCACATGAATAGGGGTCTTGGTTCCGAGCTGAGCACCAGCTGGTGAACACTGACCATTTAAGGGTGTAGAGACGCCTTGTGGACAGAGCTCTAGCCTCAGTGATAGCGTTTAGGACACTTTCTAGGAGATCCCTTGGTACCTGTTGAAGGGCCATACATGGAGGGCCCACAAGTTGGAACAGGGTGCCAGACTGGCCCGTTCGCCTGAGTGAGGAGGTCCTCCCTTGGGGGTATCGGCCAAGGAGCTGCTCCGAGCAGCTACATTAACTCGGGGAACCATGTTTGGGTCCGCCAGAGAGGGGTTATTTGGAGGACAGCACGCTTGTTTTCCCTGATCCGTTCGATGGCCTGAGGGAGCATAAAGGGGAAGGCTGGGCCATTTGTAGGCCAGCGCATCCCTGTTCTTCTAAAAGAATGTTGGGCAGTTGGGATAGTTGTCTTCTGAGACCTAGGTCTACCTCTGCCCTTCCGAAGATACTCCAGATTAGCTGAACCGTCTGGGGGTAGAGAGACCATTCAGAGGGGGAATGTTGTTTCGAGACAGCATGTCTGCTCCCTGGTTCAATTTGCCCGGTACACGCGCTGCTCTTAGCTTATAAAAAGAATGGCATCTACGCTAATGTTAGTCTCTCTGTTTATCCCGAAGTTTACTGTAGTCAGCCGGATCCGGGCCGTATCCAGATCAGATGGTGGACCTGCGCCTAGCCACAACCGACACATCCCCTGCAGAGACTGTGTCAACTAGACTCTCCCGCTGTGAAGGCCTCATCGCCACGACATCCAGTGGCACTGATGCTCAACAAACCCATCTCCTGCGTGATGACTCTGATCTTTCACCAGATGGAACTGGACAAATACTCTGTAATGTTTGCCTGAATCATAATCATACACTGTTAGGGTTAGTTGCCCAGAGGAGAACTGGCACCCCAACTGAGTCTGGTTTCTCCCAAGGTTTTTTTCTCCATTATGTCACCTGATGGAGTTTTGGTTCCTTGCCACCGTCGCCTCTTTTGCCTTTGGCTTTTGGCTTGCTTAGTTGGGGACAGTAAATATTCAACTACATTACTGAGCCCCACGCATTGACACTATATGAGAACTGAACTGAGCTGGATGATGACATCACTGTTTTCTCTAGAGTGGCTGTACAAATTCTGTTGCATTATTTTCCTGTTACCACTGTGAAGCTGCTTTAAAAACAATCTACATTGTAAAAAGCGCTATATAAATAAAGGTGACTTGACTTGACTGTGCCCATAGTTGGAGGTGCTTGGCCATGGTGTACAAGTTACCTGACCTGAGTCAACCCTGGCGATATATGTAGGACACCACTGCCATGTTGTCTGTCCGGACCAAGACGTGGTGTCCTGCCAGGTTCGGGAGGAAGGTTTCTAGGCCTAGGGAGACTGCTCTCATCTCGAGGCAGTTGATATGTAGCCGTTTCACCAAGCTCGACCAGAGGCCAGAGGTTGGCCTGCCCTTGCACAGAGCTCCCCAACCTAGGTTGGAGGCGTCTTTTGAAACCACCTTCCTCCTCGAGACTAGACCCATGCTTACGCCAGTCTGGTACCAGCTGGTGTCTTTCCAGGGGGCCATGGCTTTGATACAGCCGTGGTTCACCCTGATGCGACGGCGGACCGTCAAGCATGAGCCGGGACTCACAGCTTCAGCCAACACTGCAGAGAGCGCATATGCAGTAGGCCTAACTGGAGTACTGACAATGCAGAGGCCATAAGGCCCAGTGCCCTTTGAAAGGTTCTAAGGGGGAGGTAAGATCCCACTTTTGAACGATGCAGCTAGCTGTTGAATGATGAGAGCGCGTTCTGGCGCAAGCCAGGCTCTCATTTGGACAGAGTCGAGAACTGTTCCCAGGAAGGTTATTTGCTGGCTGGGGGACAGTACGCTCTCGGATAAGTTGATCCTAAGCCCAAGGCATTCTAAATGGCTGAGGAGCCAGAATTTGTGAGTTTGTAACTCGGCCTCTGACTGAGCCAAAAAGAAAGTGTGTCCTGACACCTGCATTTTAAGCTTCAAACTTCACTGAACGAGCGCCGGCGCGTCAAACAGACAGAACGCAGTCGAGAGGGAGACCATTAATGTTCAGCACAAAAACATTAATTTAGCTGAAATATCTGCTGTTGGACGCTAAATTTAGGTTTAAAAGTCAACATGTACTTCACGTATTTTATGAGAGTAGTAACTGTAAAGGGATCACAGTGTGTAATTGAATATAAATGTAAGACGTTTCTACAGGATAAAAAAAATGACAGTAACAGGTACTGTGTCCATAGCGAATGTGTGTGTGTGTGTGTGTGTGTGTGTGTGTGTGTGTGTGTGTGTGTGTGTGTGTGTGTGTGTGTGTGTGTGAGTCTGTGTGAGTGTGTGTGTGTGTTCCTGCAGAACATTCCTCTTATCTGGTAACACTGAGTGTGTACTTTTTTGTGTTTTTGTTTTTCTTTAATAGTATTTTAATATAGGGATTTAAACTCCTTTTGAGTAGTAACTTATTTGCACATAATGTATAGCACAGATATACCCTTAAGAAAATTATCCATGGTTCTATTAGATCATTGGGCAGGATGGGGAATAGTGTGTTCTGTCAGTAAAAAAAAAAAAATCCTATTAATCGACTAAATAATCGGCAAACTAATCGATTATCAAAATGATCGTTAGTTGCAGCCCCAGATTAATCGTTAACATCCCTAATACCAAGTCGCTCTGAAAACACTGTATGAGTGTGTGTAAACATGCCGCACATGCATACTATATTTATTCAATTACAAACAGTCTTTTTCAATTAAATAATCACACAAAGCCATCTGACCAACTGTTTGTAAATTATTAGATTTCTGCATTAAAAAATCTGAAATTTTGTGTCTCACCTGGGGTCAGAGGTCACTGCTTCATCCCTGAATTTAAGAGGAGGATTCATGGATCCGTCACTCCTCAAAGACACACAGCTGGGGTCAGAGGTCACGGCTTCATCGCTGAATTTAAGAGGAGGATTCATGGATCCATCACTCCTCAAAGACACACAGCTGGGGTCAGAGGTCACTGCTTCATCACTGAATTTAAGAGGAGGATTCAT
Source organism: Coreius guichenoti (assembly GCA_039654105.1). Classification (NCBI taxonomy): domain Eukaryota; kingdom Metazoa; phylum Chordata; class Actinopteri; order Cypriniformes; family Gobionidae; genus Coreius; species Coreius guichenoti. Next base: position 325,388 of record CM077185.1, read on the forward strand.
GGATCCGTCACTCCTCAAAGACACACAGCTGGGGTCAGAGGTCACTGCTTCATCACTGAATCCAGAACGATGATACATGGGTTCTGCAGATGAAGATCTCTCACTGCTCCCTCTGTTCTCCATAATGACAAACTGACTTCAGACCTGCACACAGAGAACAAATCACACATAACGCTTTAACTGTTCCATTCTGGAGAATTTGGTGCTGCAGTTTCTGGAGGATCTTCTGATGTCCATAAAGTGATGGTTTACTGACCGTGGATCAGATCTGAACCGCTTTGAGATGAACTGGATCAGTGATTCAGACTCCATTACCCAACGCCACGGTCTGACCTCACTGATGCTCCTACTGAACATTGTTGAAGATTACTTTTCATTACTGATATTTAGTCATTGAAGCACTAGTAAATAACCCCTGAAAGCTTAAACATTACATTTGTTAAATGCTTAATAGTTGCTCTCCCTCCACAATGAGCTTCAATGTGTTTATTAAACAAACAAGTTCATTAAATATTCACTACCAATCAAGTTGACTCAAATTTCACTTCAATCTTATTATTCCAACACATTCATTATTTTTATGTGGAAAATAGGTGCTGGTACTCCTATTGTTTACATATTATATTAAATAATCATTATAATATATTCCACCAATCTCTATGAGGCCAGCAATCATAATTCTAGAGATATCACAGCCTTCTAAAAAATATGAACAAAGTCTTGTCATATAATGATTGTTGTGAAATCTCCAGTGAACTAAAACAGCGGCTCTAATAAAGCGATTCATGTCATGATTATTCACAATATCATAATTGGAAAGAGACCGAGTGAGAGTGAAACAGAAACTGGTGAGATGCTGCTTTCCTTCAAATATTTCATAGTTAAATATTGCACACTTATGCAACCATGATATTATACGTCTTTTATTTTACTTTTCTCCTCTTATATTTGCACAATATTTATTTATTTTGTTTGCATTATCAAAATGTTCTTATTTATCTTCATCCTTTAGCCTAAATATCTCAAAGCAGCGACTTCAAAAGTGTTGTATGGAGTTTTTATAGCCATCAAAACTAATGAAGCTTATCACTAACCCTGAGCGTGTGGATCGAGGCATACAGAAGCGCGATCGTGTTTCGATTTAATTTAAATGTTTACATTAACACCCTTGTATATTTCAGATTGTAAAGAAACCGTAAATTAATCTCAGCTAAAAGCAGAAACTCTAGAGCTCGATATTATTATAATCCTGAAGATGAACTTGTCGTCATTTTTACATGCCTCACAAACTCCCTAAAATGGCCGTTAAACTGTAAAGATTGAGTTTAATATGTTTTAACAAAGTTTAATATAATCGCAAACAGAAAACATTGTACAACAATGACATGATATCAGAAGCTGATAAAGGAACTTACCGTACTGTGATATTTATGACTGTTTTTAAGTCCTGGAAATGTGACTTTACATTTCAGAATCGAGTCTTTACTTTCGGTTTGGACTCAGATGTGTTTTTTTTTTTTGAACGCGCATTTTCGAATAGTCAAAGCCGGTCGTGAACGCGCATTGTGAACATTCAAAAGTTGCGTCTACAACCGTAGTTATACGCATGCATGTATGAATATCTATATCTGCAATAGACTGACGCAGATGATTTTATAGGATTTAGTTTATCATAAATGGTAGATAATTCTGCATGCTAAAAATATTGATTAAAGATCTTAACATTATCTTAACACCATTAATAATATTGATCATCAGAGAACCCAACAGACACATTGCTCAGCTTTTAATGAAAGCGGTGAACTCATTATAAACAAGTTAATTGGAAAGAAACCAGCAATCAGTCATCAAAATAAATGATAAAAATAGTAATAAATTAGTAATGTGTTTAATAAACATCAATATAGCATATTTACTCAAGCCATGTTTAATCACCATAAACTAGGTATTATTTGAAAGCTTACATTCTCAAAAATCACCCTGTTTCGCAATCGTTTTATTAAAAAAAATTATAATTATGAACATCACATTACTGAATTTAACCATTTTTAAGAACAGGGAAATGATCAATTAGGATTCAAAATGATAAATTATTATACATTTATTTAAAATATGATTATATATAATATTCTAGATAGCTTATTATTCTACATTATTTGAATGCACATAGATTTACAACACTGCGTGTAAGCGCTGTAAGAACATGGCTCGTCATGGTCGATCTTTTGCATTCGTCTGAACAACGACTCGCTGCATGAGATGCACTTTCACTCTCTGACCGTCGGGCGCGCTTATGGAACAGCAGAAATATGGCGGTTTCTCTTCTTTAACTACTCTTAAATTTAGTGTAATTTAAGCACTTTCAAAGACCAATGTTTGTTTTCACATACTTTCCAGTCCTTGAATACTGTGTCTGAAATTAACTAACAAATGGTACGTGTTTTTGTGTAGATCCAAACATTATAATTGCTAAACTAACACAAAAGTAGCCTAACCGTAGTTAAAAACCTGTAATATTGAGTTAAAACATATAGGCTATAAAAACACAAACCAACACATTCTCACCTGTGAAAGGTTATCCCATTTCTTCAGGAATTTAAATCGCGCAGGGTTTTACAAACGCTGCGCAGTTTTTTTTTTTTTTTTTTTTTTTATACGAGTGATGACAGCATCTGAAGTGTTGACGTGTGTTGACCGTTCCAAATCGCGTCGACGTGCCTGGAGCGGTCAAATCAAAATCAAATCACCTTTATTTATATAGCGCATTTTACAATGCCAATTGTTTCAAAGCAGCTTCACAGTGGTAACAGGAAAATAATGCAACAGAATTTGATTCGGCTGTACAGCCGCTCTGGAGAAAACAGTGATGTCATCAGCTCATTTCAATTATCATATAGTGTCAATGCGGGCAGATCAGTAATATAGTTGAAATTTAAGTGTCCCCAACTGAGCAAGCCAAAAGCCAAAGGCGACGGTGGCAAGGAACCAAAACTCCTTCAGGGCCAGAATGGAGAAAAAAACCTTGGGAGAAACCAGGCTCAGTCGGGGTGCCAGTTCTCCTCTGGCCGACGAACAAATAGTGTATGATTATGATCCTGGCAACATTACAGGTCAGAAGTCATATTAGATCAATAGATATTCGTAGGATTATTCGAAAGATTGGAGTCGTCACGCCGGGGACGGGTTTAATGAGGATGTCGTGTCGATGCGGCATTTACAGGGGGGAGTTTAATTGACACGGTCTCTACAGACACTTCATGGATATGGTCGTCATGTCCAGGCTAAGGTCCACTATCTGGTCTGGATACGGCCCGGATCCGGCCGACTGCAGTAAACCTCGGGATAAACAGAGAGACTAACATTAGCGTAGATGCCATTCTTCTTATGATGTAACGAGTACATCAGGTGTTATGGGAAGTGTTCCCGGTTCCGGCTGACCTAGTTAATGCAGCCTAAAACAATCATTTAACTGATTTGAATAATATAAATTAAAAATGTTTTATGTGTATGCCATAGTAAAGAGATGTGTTTTTAGTCTAGATTTAAACTGACAGAGTGTGTCTGCTTCCCGAACAATGCTAGGAAGACTGTTCCAGAGTTTAGGTGCTAAATAGGAAAAGGATCGACCGCCTGCAGTTGATTTTGATATTCTAGGTATTATCAACTGGCCAGAATTTTGAGACCGCAATAGACGTGATGGAGTATAATGCGTTAAGAGCTCGCTCAAGTACTGGGGAGCTAAACCATTTAGTGCTTTGTAAGTAATCAGCAAGATTTTAAAATGTATACGATGTTTAATAGGGAGCCAATGCAATGTTGCCAGAACCGGGCTAATATGGTCATACTTCCTGGTTCTAGTAAGAACTCGAGCTGCTGCGTTTTGGACAAGCTGCAGTTTATTTATTAAGCGAGCAGGGCAACCACCCAGTAGAGCATTACAATAATCTAGCCTTGAGGTCATGAACGCATGAACTAACTGTTCAGCATTTTGCATTGAAAGCATGTGCCGTAATTTAGATATATTTTTAAGATGGTAGAATGCAGTTTTACAGATGCTAGAAACGTGGCTTTCAAATGAGAGATTGGTATCAAAGAGCACACCCAGGTTCCTAACTGACGACGAGGACTTGACAGAGCAGCCATCGAGTGTTAGACAGTATTCTAGGTTACTACTTGTGAATAATAATCTTAGAGAATTTACGATTAGCATTAGCCAGCACTTTTAAATTTGCTTTGATGTCAGGGGCTCTGGCTCCCGGTAAACATGTGACTATGGTGGCTGGTGTCTCTATTTTTACGTTCCGTGTAATAGAATCGCCAATAACTAGGGCACTTTCAACAGGATTCTCAGTGGGTGCATCACTGAGTGGGGAGAACCTGTTTGATGTTCTAATCGGAACGGAAGAGTGTTTTTTTGATCCGCGACTATGCCGTCTCACCGTCACCCAGTTGCCCTGCTGCACGGGCTCTACAGCCGGAACTGAACAATGTACAGAGTTCACTAAGCTATTCGCATCCAAAGCAGTGTCTAAAGCTTTTACATTCTCACTACTTTCAAATAAAGTCTGGATGCGTGTCTCTAATTCTGAAATCTTCTCCGTCAGCCTGACTATCTCCTTACATTTATCACATGTGAAGCCCTGTTCGCCAACGGAGAAAGATATACTAAACATGAAACATGCAGTGCAAATGACAATGACAGGAGAAGAAGACATGGCTTACCGTATTTGTTGATTAATCTAACTTACCACAGTTGTTTGATGGAGTCTATTTACTAATCCAACTCACCACAGTTGTTTAATGAACTCAGAAAACAAGAGACCCGAGTGCAGAGATGGCAAGCTAACAGGCTAGCGAAATGCTAACGCGTGAGTGATTTAGATTAAAAGCTAGCGGTGTCAGATTTAATGTGGTAGGCAATATTAGACAATATATGGTGATGGGTAAGTTAGCAGTTTAAACAACAGGGAATGATATCAAATAAAGAAAAGCAAGCAAAGCACCAAAAGCAAAATCCTCGAATGAGGATTCTACATATCTATGCTTATGAAGACTTCAGATGACGCAAACTCTGAATCAACATGCACCAATGCTACATTATCTATATATTGTAATCATTATGTTCACAACTTGTAATAATTACTTTAATGAGCTCATTTTTTGTGCCTTAAATGAATGCATGATGTTAGCTAACTGCACGATTTGTATTATCTTAGAACTGTACATTCCTGAAATCCATAACTTGGATGCAGTCGCCTCTGATAACAGATCACTCTATTTGTACTGTAGACACATGCATTTACTGTAAAGCTGCTTTGAAACGATATGTATTGTGAAAAGTGCTATACAAATAAATGTGAATTGAACTTGCACATTTAAATGATTTTCTCTGTCGTGATCAATCCCCAGTTCACTTGTGTTGTTCCTAATGGGAGATTATTTTGCTCTTTCTTAGTAAACTATATCACTCATCCAGTGCTGATAAACACTTCCTGTAGTTCTCGCTGAAGGAGTCGGTGTGTGAGATGTTGAGGTTTTCTCTTTCTCTGATGATAATTCTAATGTTCCACAGCATCATCCGTCAGTTTAACACTCTGAGATCTTATACTGGAGTTTGAGCCATAAACTTACAGAAAACCGTAGAAGGCAAACAAATAATGTATTTAATTTTTGATCTATAACTGTAAGGTACTGTATAGACCTTTGTTTACATGTAATTTAGTTTCATTACACATAATCCAATTAATATTCATTAATCTTGAAGTTACTCAATATTAATGTATTGTTTATTGGACTGAAACTTTCATTCGCTCATAAAACATTTGTAATGGAAATAATATGTGGGAAGAAAACTACATTTAAGTGATTTTCAAATGATTTTCTAGAAACTTTACAGTCACTTGCAAAACCATTGTGATATTTTCATATGAAAATAATATGAGGTGTGAGGAAAAACTGTATCTCGGTGCTTTTGAGAGCAAATGCAAAGTTTCCTGTGGGAATGCAACACTTTTTTACGAAGCCCCTAAAGGGACATGATGATGGAAAAAATATATATTTCAAAGCTTTTGTGTTCGCTTTTGCCTTCCTCAAGTACCTTTTTATTCTCTGCAATATAATAAAGAATTCGTAGTGTTTGATATTAACCCCTTTTATTTAGTTGACATGACTGTATTCAGTGATTCTTCTGTATTTATATTTTGGCTGATAGTGGCAGTGTAGGTGGAAAGCATTAGTTACTGGATTCAGAAACTGAATTATAAAACACAGTAAAGTGATGTTGTCTACAAACTGACTGAGCGAGAGAAAACAAAGAATTATATTATCTGGTAGAATTTCAGAACTTCAGCTCAATAAAATCAGTTTATAAGCCTCCTATGTTTCCTAGTCTTAAAGGTGTTTTCCGTTTAGTGATAATTCGTTTCTCATATTCTTTCTTCAGTTGTTTTGCAGGTGAAATAGCAGCGTATCGGCGTATCCGCCACATCATACCTGTCACCTTTCTCTGCGCTGATCAAAACGGACCAATCACAGTCGTTTATAATGATCGAAGAACGTTATTTTTTAGGATAATTTTATATAGATTGCTGTGGGATGTGAAGCGTTATGGTTGAGGTCTGTTTTTGCTCTCTGATGTGAATATATAATAGGTCTGTTGCAGGGGTTGGCTCTCATGCGGCCTATATCAAACACCGTTCCTTTGAGAAGTTAGAAGCATTAGCTCTCTCCAGTATTGAGCTTGGAGGTCAAAGGACAAATATTGTTATATGTTATGTTTGTTCACCCTGGATACCATCAGACTATTGCAATAATAGTGACTCAGGTATCATCCTTCCCTGATCCAGTGAAGAGCTGAGAGCTGTATTTAATAAGCTTTAATGCTCTTGGAGGTGATGCAGTGGAATTGACCGTTCGCAAAGACCCGCCCCCTTTAGTTACTGTTGCTATGTCCGACAAGCCATGGCGTTCTCATGCCACACATCATGTTCTCACGCAGTCAAAAATACATCTCGGAGCAAAGAGGACACGCACAACGTGCTGAAAGTCAGGGCAGAGCAGGTTACTTTTGATATGAAACAAAGTCTCAACTTTCAAATTTTGTCAGTTTTGCGGCTCTTTAATGTGTCGTGACAGATCGCTGCAGCACCTCAGTTCAAGCGGCTCGTGAACCGATCTCTCTTCCTACTAGTTAATTTAAAGCATCAACATGAATGAACATCAGAAGGAATGTTGTTTTAACCGTCGAAAGACACCATTTCTCAAGTTCAAGTCTACCAACGTTAATCTACTAACTCTCCTGACTGCTTTGTCGGACAAAAAGGCGGATTCAGTGTTACAACTGGTCAGATTGCCTGTCAATCAAACTCCCGGTGAGGAGTGAAATGTTTCTTGTTCGTTCCCACTCTCACACTCTCTCTCTGTAATGCTCTCTGTTGCCCACTTTTCCTGTCCCGTAACTAGCCCTAATAGGGCTAAAAGTAAAGTGGGCAATACCAGTCCTTGTTTATTTTGTCTTTGTGTAAAGAGTTAGGGCTGCCACACCCTTTTGATGATGGGTGATAGAGCTGCCGTAAGCGCTCCTGAAGAACTGTGCTATGTGCCTTAGTTACAGCAGGCAGTCCAGAGGACAGGGTTTACTGTTCTCTGATGCCTCTCCCGGTTCTTAGGACAGGATGTTTAATTCTTTGCTCCCTTGGAACTGATGGCCGCGGGCTTGGATGGCTGGGTTAGCAGTACTTTAGTTTTCCCTTTCCTATTGGAACTGCAGTCTCCCTAGCCAGCTCTGCCCATGGGTCAGCTATGCTGAATAGCCGCACTTCCATTGTTAGGCCAAAAGCGGGCGTGCTAGTGCGTGCCAGGGCCAGTCGCTTTCCACTGTCACTTCCGGGGCTTGATCGGGCCTCGTCGGGGCTTCCTCAGGGCCAAGGGCCAGGGTTTTATGGTCTGCCGAATACCCTGATCCAAAGCGGGCCAACTCGGGCTTGAGGAGTGGTTACGAACAGAGTTTATCTGAGTCTGGAGATGATTTCATACACCAGATAACATCAGCATTAAAGAGTTTCACAATCACTTCAGCAAAAAACTCACTTTCAGACAGCAGCGAGTGTTTAAAAAAATAACTTTTGTTTGTGATCCGATGTGGATTCTGATCACCGTATAAGACTATGCTCGCTAACCCTTACCATAGTAAAGAAATCAAACAGATCATACAGGCTATCGCAATCATGGGTTTATTTGATCTGTCAGAGCGTCTCGTCTCTTTATATCGGACTGTCTGATATCCATGTTTAGCTCCGCATGTCATAACAAAAAGCAACTTTGAGTGACAATATAGTATTGGGACGGTCACTGGAGAGAGTGCTAAAGCGGCTCAGGTCGTATTTTTGGAGGAAAAAGTGTAGAAATGATCGTTTTTCTGTCCTCTGACCACAAATAAACAGAAACAGATGCGACTGAATAACGTGTGTCCTCTTTCTTCTGTGAAATAACAGTAAATATCACTTTATTTCTGTGGGATTAATGTGCAATCTGACACAAATTAATTAATTATGATCAATGTATCACTTATTATTGTGAAACTATGGTAAAACATCGCTGCTTGGGTTCTAAATCAACAAAAATGCCAACAAACGGCCGCTTTTATCATGTTGGTTTTGCGATCTCGCTAGTTTCCAGTGATTTCTCTCCGATTAGTTTTCTGATAAACTTCCATCTGTTAATGAAATGATGGGTGTGTGTGACGTTGTTCAGAGAGGAGTGGTACGGCTGGGTTTTGTGGTTTTGGGCTCGGTGCTACAGGTCCGAGGATATTAGCCCGGCCCTGCCCGATGAAAGCCCTGGCTCGCACTGGCCCGACAGTGGAAACGCAGCTAATGCGTAGGAGACTATTGAGCTGTCAACTTCACACCTCAGGAACTTAAGGTCTTGGTCACCAGGAGCACTGTCTGGTATTCTTGGCTCCAGCCTGGTTCACTGATCAGGTTTAACACGGGCTTCAGACACTGTGATGTAATACAAAATGCTTAAGAGTTGAAATGATTGCAGAAACTGCATCAAATGCCCAGCTCTGAAATAGAGACGGATCATGTAATTCAAACAGAAAAGCATTTTACAGACCTAAAATTGCATACAAATTTTATTAAACATTATATTCTATAAGGCAATATATATTATATGCATTTTCTTTATTGGTTACACTTTATTTTGATGGTCCATTCTAAGTAACTTTGCAACTCCATGTCAACTAACTCTCATTAGAGTATTAGTAACTGTTAGGTTAGGGTTAGAATAAATTGACATTTTAAAGTCTATTGGGGAGCATCAAAATAAAGTGTTAGCAGATATTAAGCAGACAGTTACTAATACTCTAATGACTGCTAGTTGACATGTAGTTGCAAAGTTACTTATACTGTAGATAGTAGAATGTCTAAAGTGGACAATCGAACGTGTTGCCTTATAATTCTGGATGTTTTCAAGATGATAATCTAGATTAATTAGATTATATTCTATCCCCCAGTTTCACAGACAAGGTTTAAGATATTCCCAGACTAAAACTCATGTTTGAGCTGTTTTAACTGAAAGCATTTCTTAAAATATGGCAGTGCCATTGTTTTGTCTCAAGACGCACACCAGTAATGTTTTATTTCTAAGGCACTTTTATAAAAAACACTTAAACATCCTAATTGAACTAAAGCCTAATCCTGACTTAATCTAAACCCTGCCTGTGAAACCAGGCTAATATGTAAAATACAAACCCGATTCCAAAAAAGTTGGGACACTGTACAAATTGTGAATAAAAAAGGAATGCAATAATTTACAAATCTCATAAACTTATATTTTATTCACAATAGAATATAGATAACATATCAAATGTTGAAAGTGAGACATTTTGAAATGTCATGCCAAATATTGGCTCATTTTGGATTTCATGAGAGCTACACATTCCAAAAAAGTTGGGACAGGTAGCAATAAGAGGCCAGAAAAGTTAAATGTACATATAAGGAACAGCTGGAGGACCAATTTGCAACTTATTAGGTCAATTGGCAACATGATTGGGTATAAAAAGAGCCTCTCAGAGTGGCAGTGTCTCTCAGAAGTCAAGATGGGCAGAGGATCACCAATTCCCCCAATGCTGCGGCGAAAAATAGTGGAGCAATATCAGAAAGGAGTTTCTCAGAGAAAAATTGCAAAGAGTTTAAAGTTATCATCATCTACAGTGCATAATATCATCCAAAGATTCAGAGAATCTGGAACAATCTCTGTGCGTAAGGGTCAAGGCCGGAAAACCATACTGGATGCCCGTGATCTTCAGGCCCTTAGACGGCACTGCATCACATACAGGAATGCTACTGTAATGGAAATCACAACATGGGCTCAGGAATACTTCCAGAAAACATTGTCGGTGAACACAATCCACTGTGCCGTTCGCCGTTGCCGGCTAAAACTCTATAGGTCCAAAAAGAAGCCATATCTAAACATGATCCAGAAGCGCAGGCGTTTTCTCTGGGCCAAGGCTCATTTAAAATGGACTGTGGCAAAGTGGAAAACTGTTCTGTGGTCAGACGAATCAAAATTTGAAGTTCTTTTTGGAAAACTGGGAAGCCATGTCATCCGGACTAAAGAGGACAAGGACAACCCAAGTTGTTATCAGCGCTCAGTTCAGAAGCCTGCCTCTCTGATGGTATGGGGTTGCATGAGTGTGTGTGGCATGGGCAGCTTACACATCTGGAAAGGCACCATCAATGCTGAAAGGTATATCCAAGTTCTAGAACAACATATGCTCCCATCCAGACGTCGTCTCTTTCAGGGAAGACCTTGCATTTTCCAACATGACAATGCCAGACCACATACTGCATCAATTACAACATCATGGCTGCGTAGAAGAAGGATCCGGGTACTGAAATGGCCAGCCTGCAGTCCAGATCTTTCACCCATAGAAAACATTTGGCGCATCATAAAGAGGAAGATGCGACAAAGAAGACCTGAGACAGTTGAGCAACTAGAAGCCTGTATTAGACAAGAATGGGACAACATTCCTGTTCCTAAACTTGAGCAACTTGTCTCCTCAGTCCCCAGACGTTTGCAGACTGTTATAAAAAGAAGAGGGGATGCCACACAGTGGTAAACATGGCCTTGTCCCAACTTTTTTGAGATGTGTTGATGCCATGAAATTTAAAATCAACTTATTTTTCCCTTAAAATGATACATTTTCTCAGTTTAAACATTTGATATGTCATCTGTGTTGTATTCTGAATAAAATATTGAAATTTTGAAACTTCCACATCATTGCATTGTTTGTACTAAACTGTAACATTAACATTTTAATATTTGCTGAAATGCAAAGTCCCAGACCAGTTATTGGATTTGACTATTGAAATTACAGTCTCTTCTCGCCATGTACTTGAACAAATCACAGCTTCAGTAGATAAAAATCCACCCAATCAGCACACACTTGCCCTAAAGCCCCGCCTCCCCGACAGTATTAATGAGTGTGGGCTTTGCTCCTCAGACAGGAGGCTGTGAACTCTGAGACTGGACAAGGACCACAGTGTGTTTGAGCTCTTACACTCTCAATATGGTTGATGCATTTTGTGCCACTTGGAAACTGGTCGACAGCCAGAACTTCGATGAATATATGAAAGCACTGGGTGAGTTAGGATAAGTTGTTTTTGTTTAGCAGAAAGAGGTGCAGTAGTGCAGTCTGGTGTTTAAATGCATGAAGTATATTTTCTGTGTGGTTTCTAGGCTATAATAACAATAGTTTTGTTCTGTCTGTAATGTTTCTGTTCCACAGGTGTTGATTCTGCCATCAGGGACATGGGAAATGCTGCCAAAACCACGGTTGTCATCAGTCGTGAGGGTGACAGAGTCGTGTTAGAGACATTGCTGACCAACACCAACGTCAAAGTCAAAGTGATTTCCTTCAAACTGGGAGAGGAGTTTGAGGAAACCACAACCGATGACAGACATGCAAAGGTTTGTTTCTTCATTCATCGAGTCTATAGCACATCAGTTTCTGAAGCACTTTTGGCAGGTTATGTCTCTTTTTACCCTGCATGAATTTGTTCATATATGACACATTTTGTTTATATCATGCACAACGATAAAACATCTAAAAAAACAGACTCACATCTCGTCATCTCATTTCAGTCCATTGTAACCTTGGACGGAGGAAATCTTGTCCATGTTCAGAGGTGGGACGACAAGGAGACGACGTTCATCAGAGAAATCAAGGGTGATCAAATGATTATGGTAAGCAGCATTATTAATGTTTTATTTTTATATATGATATTGAATGTTCCTGAATGTCCTCCTTTGCTGTTTCCAGACCATGATCTTTGAGGGCGTGCAGGCGGTCCGCACATATGACAGGGAATAATGTCAGACTGATGGAGGTCTGGCATTGAGATTTATGTGAACGCTGCAGAGCGTCAGTAAATGTTGATGGATTGGAGAATTGGGGCCTTTGTCAAACTCAATAAAATACACAAACGGATCAAACACTGATTCTGTTTTTACTCTCTAATGCAAACGCTTCATTCTCTTTAGATTGATACTGAAGAGTCCAGTCCTCATTTCTGTCATTCGATCATGAGTGTATAACAGAATATCTGTGCTATATATAATAAATAAAACTTACACACCAAAACACAAACAGACAGTAACTTGCAATATATTTTGTCTGAAACGCAAGTTACGTAAGGAATAGAACAAAAATATACAAAATATGAAACACTGTTTTCTGTAAGTTTATGGCTCAAACTCCAGTATAAGAGCTCAGAGTGTTAAACTGACGGATGATGCTGTGGAACATTAGAATTATCATCAGAGAAAGAGAAAACCTCAACATCTCACACACCGACTCCTTCAGCGAGAACTACAGGAAGTGTTTATCAGCACTGGATGAGTGATATAGTTTACTAAGAAAGAGCAAAATAATCTCCCATTAGGAACAACACAAGTGAACTGGGGATTGATCACGACAGAGAAAATCATTTAAATATTCATGTCTCTAATATTGATTTGTTCTAATTGAATGCAATTTAAATGTATTTTTACATAGTTTAAAATTGTTTCTGAAATCAAGAAAAAAAAACGCTGACAGCACGTTTCTGTGCAAGTGTGTGTGTGTGTGTGTGTGAGAGAGTGTGAGAGAGCATGTGCTGTCCAAGTCATGTGGTGGAGTGATATGGAATGGTAATGCGGTCAAAACCTGCCTGAACTACTTCTCTGAAAACAACCGCACACCTTAGAACGTTCGTCAGCCAATCAGATCCAAGCATCAACAGCCCTGTATTATAACCAAATGTAATGTCTTGTTTATTGGACTGAACCTTCGCTCATAAAACATTAGTAATGGAAATAATATGTGGAAGAAAACTACATTTCAATGATTTTGAGTTCTCTCTCAACACATTTACGTTCCCGAAGAACCTTTACAGTCAAAACCATTGGGATATTTCCATATGGGAATAATATGAGGTGTGAGGAAAAACTTTACGGAGCCCCTAAAGAGACATGATGGGAAAAAAAAGCGTTCTGTTATATAATAAAGAATTCAGAGTGTTTGGGTTGATAGTAGTAATGTATGATACAGTAGAATTTCACTCACCATAAATCAAGTTTATAAACTCCTATGTTTTCTGTTTAGTGGTAATTAGTTTCTCACTCTCTCTCTCACACACACACACACACACACACACACACCTGATCTGGAGAAATGTGTTTATTTCCTGTTGAGCGGCAGCTGGTCATGTGACGGTGTGTGTGCGGGAGGAAGTGTGTGTGCCGTCACTCGTCTGTCCGGGGTGTTTTGGCCGCCGCGCTCTCTGCCGGCGCCGCTCCTCTCCTCTTCCTCAGGCCCTTCATCTTGCGCGTCTGTAGTTTGTCCAGGTTCTGCTTCTGCATGTGTAAGCGGCCCAACCTGGTGCCGAAGGCATCATGGGAAATGTTCTTCTTCTTCTTGGGCTGCAGGTGAGATGGAGGTGAAGCGCATGACTGACAGGAGAAACATCTGGACACAGCTTACACTAACAGAGCCACATATCCCATCATGCCCTCTCAATGTGTGCACGGTTACAGCTCTTCAATGGCCACATTACACTTTAATAATCAAAAATCATTTCTAATACATCATGAAACTGTAAAATATATATATATATATATATATATATATATATATATATATATATATATATATATATATATATATATATATATATATATGTGTGTGAGAGAGCGTGAGAGTGAGAGCGTGTGTGTGCGTGTGAGAGCGTGCGAGCGTGTGTGTGCGTGTGAGAGCGTGCGAGCGTGTGAGCGTGAGAGCGCGAGAGAGAGCGTGAGAGCGCGTGTGAGAGCGCGTGAGAGAGAGCGTGTGAGAGCGCGAGAGCGTGCGTGTGAGTGTGAGCGAGCGTGTGAGTGTGTGTGTGTGAGTGTGAGCGTGAGCGAGCGTGTGTGTGAGTGTGTGTGTGAGTGTGAGCAAGTGTGTGTGCACCTTCACTCCTTTGGGCCGTCTGTGAGCGGTTCTGTACAGGTCGTCTGAGGCCATGTGACTTCTCCTCATCACAAAGTCAAAGGAAGGGCCCATTTCCTCCAGCTCGATGCGGGGCGTGCGGCAGCCGGACTTCTTCAGCAACACTCTGTGAAGACGCCGATATCAGGAGTGTGTTGGGTTGGCGTGCCACAGTGATCTGCAGGCGGTGGGTGTGTGTGTGTGTGTGTGTGTGTGTGTATTCACCTGTAGCTGCGCATGTAGATCTTTCCCTCCAGCGCCGTGAAGTGAAGCACATGCTCCAGACCGGCCAGACGCACCGCAGACACTCTGGGTCCACAGAAGAAATCTGACAGACACACACACACACACACACACACACACACACACACACACACAGAAGATGAAAGGAGACAGTGTTGTGTTTAATACCTCATGTGATTAGTAATCCATCGATCAGATTGCTGTGAATAAAGACTGCAGTAATGTGTGGCGTATGCCGATTGTGTTTGAGACCAAACCTGACGAGCGTCTGAATGTCTCGAGGTGTGTGTGAACACTAACACACTGATGTGTGAGAGGAGCGCTGTGATTACCTGTCAGCACGTTCCTCAAGCGCTGGTGCTCTCGGTCCGTGTCAAACAGCTCTCCGGCGAACACCAGCATGGGTTTGGTGCCCACGGGACACGTGTCCTTCTGCACACGGGACACAGAGCTCAGTTTAGTGTCAGATTAGAGTCGGGCGCCCTCACGTCACCCCTGATGCTCACCTTCATGTCCTTCAGAGACACCAACTTCTCCACGCCCAGCTCAAACATGTCCAGCACGTGGAAGTCAAACATGCGGCCGAAGATGAGGTTGTTGGGTCTCTTCTTGTTGTGCGAGCCGAACAGAAAGAGGGAACAGTCTGATTTCTTGGAGAAGAACTCCTGGAGGAGAGCAAACACAGGAGCGTTACGTGTGTGTGAAGGCCTCGACACGAGAGACGGAGGCGTGATCATGAGCTCACCAGAGCCGTGGAGTCCTCGAAGGGCCGCAGCATGTTCTTCCTGTCAGGACAACACATCATCATCATCATCATCATCATCAGACACCACTGACATCATGCTGTCAGATGAGATCGTTCCTGCAGTGTGTGCTACAGTGTGTGCTACAGTGTGTGCTACAGTGTGTGCTACAGTGTGTGCTACAGTGTGTGCTACAGTGTGTGCTACAGTGTGTGCTACAGTGTGTGTGCTACAGTGTGTGTGCTACAGTGTGTGCTACAGTGTGTGCTACCTCTGGTCGTGATTGGCTGAACAGCGTCTCTTTGCCCCGCCCTCACTCACTGTAGTTAATTAGCATAATGCCCATGCTCTCAGAGAGGCGGGGTTTAGAGAGACTGAAGCGTGTCAGACTCTGGGAGAAAACAGCTGATGCGTCAGTGGAGATTATGAGAGAACTAAAGTGTGTTTGACCTCGGATGAGTGTGAACCTGTTGAACAATTACACCTGAAACTGATGATGTCACACTTACTTCTTGTACAGCACCGCGTTGGGTTTCTTCAGCGCGTACTGAAAACAAACAGAGCCAATGAGACACAGATGATGATGATGATGATGATGATGATGAAGAAGGAGGAGGAAGATCTGATCAACGTCTCACCACATCCTTCAGGGCCTGCGTGAGCGTCTCGCTGGTGTTTCCTCCTTTAATGATCATGCTGTTCTTCAGGTTCTCCGTCAGCTTCGGCTCTCGGCTCTGCAGGAAGCGCTTGGAGCGCCTCGTCTTGGCTTTCCTGGAGGAACAACACACACACACTCACTGACCGGAGGAACACACACACACACACACACACACACACACACACACTCACTCACACTCACAGACCGACCGGAGGAACACACACACTCACACAAACACACTCACTGACCGACCGGAGGAACACACACACACACACACACACAGACACTCACTGACCGACCGGAGGAACACACACACTCACTCACTGACTGACCGGAGGAACACACACACACACTCACTCACTGACTGACTGACTGACTGACTGACTGACTGACCGGAGGAACACACACACACACACTCACTCACTGACCGACCGGAGGAACACACACACACACACTCACTCACTGACCGACCGGAGGAACACACACACACACACAGACACTCACTGACCGACCGGAGGAACAACACACACACAGACACTCACTGACCGACCGGAGGAACAACACACACACACACACAGACACTCACTGACCGACCGGAGGAACAACACACACACACACACACACACAGACACTCACTGACCGACCGGAGGAACACACACACACACACACACACTCACTCACTCACTGACCGACCGGAGGAACACACACACTCACTCACTCACTCACTGACCGACCGGAGGAACACACACACTCACTCACTCACTCACTGACTGACTGACCGACCGGAGGAACACACACACTCACTCACTCACTCACTGACTGACTGACCGACCGGAGGAACACACACACTCACTCACTCACTCACTGACTGACTGACTGACCGGAGGAACACACACACTCACTCACTCACTCACTGACTGACTGACTGACCGGAGGAACACACACACTCACTCACTGACTGACTGACTGACTGACCGGAGGAACACACACACTCACTCACTGACTGACTGACTGACCGGAGGAACACACACACTCACTCACTCACTCACTGACCGACCGGAGGAACACACACACTCACTCACTCACTCACTGACTGACTGACCGACCGGAGGAACACACACACTCACTCACTCACTCACTGACTGACTGACTGACTGACCGGAGGAACACACACACTCACTCACTCACTCACTGACTGACTGACTGACCGGAGGAACACACACACTCACTCACTGACTGACTGACTGGAGGAACACACACACTCACTCACTGACTGACCGGAGGAACACACACACTCACTCACTGACTGACTGACTGACCGGAGGAACACACACACTCACTCACTGACTGACTGACTGACCGGAGGAACACACACACTCACTCACTCACTCACTGACTGACCGGAGGAACACACACACTCACTCACTGACTGACTGACTGACCGGAGGAACACACACACTCACTCACTGACTGACTGACTGACTGACCGGAGGAACACACACACTCACTCACTGACTGACTGACTGACCGGAGGAACACACACACTCACTCACTGACTGACTGACTGACTGACTGACCGGAGGAACACACACACTCACTTGCTGACTGACCGGAGGAACAACACACTCACTCACTCACTGACTGGAGAAACGACACACACACACAGACAGACCGGAGGAACAACACACACACACACACTCACTGACGATCACGTGTGTCTGGTGTTTGTGTGTTCATACACAGGCTCACATACAGTGATTCATTCTCTCTCTCTTACAGAACACACGTGACCCTGGAGCTCAACACCAGTCATGATCTCACGGGTATATCTGTGGTGATAGCCAACAATACATTGTGTGGGTCAAAATGATCCATTTTTCTTTTATAACAAAAATCATTAGGATATTAAGATCATGTTCCATGAAGATATTTTGTAAATTTCCTACCGTAAATATATCATAAATGTATTATTAGTAGTAATATGCATTGCTAAGGACTTCATTTGGACAACTTTAAAGGAGATTTTCTCAATATTTAGATTTTTTTGCACCCTCAGATTCCAGATTTTCAAATAGTTCGGCTAAATATTGATGTATAAATATCAATTTCAAAAAATTGGCCCTTATGACTGGTTTTGTGGTCCAGGGTCACATAGACATAGACAGACACAGACACAGACACACACACACACACACACACACACACACACACACACACACACACACACACACACAGACACACACACACACACAGACACACAGACAGACACACACACACAGACAGACACACACACACACACACACACACACACACACAGACACAGACACAGACACACACACACACACACACACACACACACACACACACACACACACACACACTGATCTGAGGTCTGTTAGTTTCTCGAGTCTCCAGTAAATACACTCACACTCAGTAACTCTCTCTCTAAACAACAGGTTAACTACAGAACTAAAGCGACAGTCAATGAGAAGTCTTGATAAAGTTTACTCACACGATCCCGTCTTGATGCGCCATGGCTGTGTGTGTGTGTGCGCGCGTGTATGTGAGAGAGATGGAACACGTGAAGCTGCTCAGTGAAGCCCGCGCAACAACACCGTCTTCCGGTGGAGCCGGAAGTGTCAAAATACAGGTCTCTCTCGTGCTTTTCATCTTCACCTCAAACAAAACCACATTCATTTGTTGTTTCAGTTGGAAAAAAACTCAGACATGTTGGCTTATCATATTTATAAACTCCATGAAATCAATATGCGAGTCTTGGACGTTTAATAATTTTATTTATATATTCTTTCTCCCCTTTGGCTCTTGGTTGTTTTATTTGTATCGTTTTCGTAATACATCACAGGCGCACACAAGCTAAGTAAACAAATGCAGCTTTAAAGTGGCGTTTAGGCTTGTAACTTTATGAAACATGCTCCGATTGTTGAAAACAGCACATCAGTACTTACAGCTGATGCTCCCGATTGAAATGAGTCCAAAATCAACATAATCCATTGCGTCGATCACGAGATATTCCTCGTCGATCAAAGAGATTTTGTGTTGATCAATGCAGTAGTTTTGAAAAATTCGCAGCTAGGTGGCGCTCCGTTTTAGAGGAATAACTCAGCGCTCGTTAAGAGTTGATCAAAACGGATATATGCATTTAAAAGATGAGATTCTAAGCTTTAAAATGATACATATTGGAGTTATGAGTCTTTAAATTTGTATATGTCACCAGAAAACAACAGTTTTTAAAAATGCCTTCGGGGTGTCAAGGACTGAACAAAAAGGTGACCTTTGTTCCAAATGCTGCAACTTTTGATTACTTTATGCGCCACAAAATTTGATC
The DNA here is from genome assembly GCA_039654105.1 of Coreius guichenoti. Lineage (NCBI taxonomy): Eukaryota > Metazoa > Chordata > Actinopteri > Cypriniformes > Gobionidae > Coreius > Coreius guichenoti. The sequence goes on from CM077185.1 coordinate 344,890, forward strand.
CAATTGCAGAACACATATAGGGGAACATCAGCAAAAAATAATTTTCCTGCTCCCCTATTTCCTTCCTGAGTTATTGCATGTCAAATAAGAAAGATTTGTAAAATTATTAATATATATATATATATATATATATATATATATATATATATATATATATATATATATATATTTAAAAACTAATTTATCAGCAGTTTCTCAGCATTAGAATGTCCAAAATGTAATAAAATGTATATTTTCTAAAAAAATATAAAAAGTGTGCTAACAAATGATACCTACCTTTTGACTCTCCTTGCTATAGTTTTGGAGTTATGAGTTTTTACTTTTGTGTATGTCACTCAGACAAAACAACTGTAAAAATGCCTTTAGGGCTTAAGGGGTTAATCTTCATCGGTTAGAATGTGAAGGAATATTATCTGTGTGTATACCATTAGTACTAGCATGATTTACAAAATAACCAAGGCACTTCATTTTGTGGAAAACCCAGTGATCAAAATTAGAGCTCAATAACCACTGCAGCACAAAAGAACATCACAAGTGAAATGTTTGAGGGTTCCATCTTTCAGAGATTAGCAGGACGTGCCGAGGCCTTGCTTTGAATGAGCTCAGCACATCTGCGGCCACAGGAGAGTTTCATTCAGCTTCAGATCAGGACTCTGGCCATTTCATTAGTTCAGTGTCACATCTGGAATGATCAACTTATCTTGCAAATGGCTTTTATCTGGACAACCTGCTGTCACAGGGTTTCAATCTCCTTACATCGGCTCGCCATCTTGCAAAATCAATGAAAACTTAAACGTTATCCTAACAGGAATGTTAGCAGGTGCCAGATTAGCACCAATAATCTGAAAGTGTTCTCTAATTCTAATCAGGGCTCTTTCAGATTTGAGTTTTTTATACTGTGCTTCAGAATATATGTAATTATGAAATATGCCCTTCTACTCTATAGGACAACTTCAAGCAGTGATCTTGAGATTTAGGAAGTTGTAGGTTGTTCTCTAATTTTGATCTCCAGTATATGTCAATAAAAGTCTGTATTGTGAGCACACAAGAAGTCAGATAAATCCCAGCACATAGAGACTCTTTCACCTAGATATTATCACATAGAGACTGTGTCTGTTCCACGAATTAGTAAATACAAAAAACCATCAAAACCATTCAACGGTAAAAATTTAATTGATGTCCAACAAATAAACAACAGATATAATACAGATGATCAAATGATAAAGCTCGGGCTGCTGAATACTCGATCCCTTTCCTCAAAAGTGCTTATTGTTAATGATATGATTACAGATCATAACCTAGATGTGCTGTGTTTGACAGAAACCTGGCTAAAACCTGACGATTACATTACTTTAAATGAGTCCACCCCCCAAGATTATTGTTATAAACACGAGCCGCGTCTGAAAGGTAAAGGGGGAGGTGTTGCTGTAATTTATAATAATATCTTCGGTATTACTCACAAGTCTAGTTTCAAATATAATTCCTTTGAAGTTTTGGTGCTTTATGTAACGTTATGTAGTGAAATTGATAAATCCCGTTTGACATTTGTGCTGGCTACTGTATACAGGCCACCAGGGCACCATACAGACTTTACCAGAGAATTTGATGATTTTCTATCAGAGTTAGTACTGGCTGCAGATAAAGTCCTAATTGTTGGTGATTTTAATATCCATGTAGACAATGAAAAAGACGCATTGGGATTGGCATTTAGAGACATTCTAAACTCTATTGGAGTAAGGCAACACGTGTCAGGACCCACTCATCGCCATAATCATACGTTAGACCTAATACTGTCACATGGAATAAATGTTGATACCATTGAAATTCTGCAGCAGAGCGATGACATCTCAGATCATTACCTAGTATCATGTACACTTCATTTAGCAAAGGCTGCAAAGCCGTCCCCTCGCTTCAAATATGGCAGGACTATCACTGCTGCCACTAAAGATTGCTTTGTAAATAATCTTCCTCATCAGTTTCATCTCCTCAGCATCCCAGATAGCCTAGAGGAACTCGATGTTGCAACAGAAACTATTGACTCTCTTTTCCAGCACTTTAGACATAGTTGCTCCCCGGCGCTTAAAGAAGATTAAAGAAAATAGTCCAACGCCGTGGTACAACGAGCACACCCGGGCCCTTAAAACAGCAGTCAGAAAAATGGAGCGCAGCTGGAAGAAAACAAAACTGGAAGTTTTTCGCATTTCGTGGAAAGAGAGCATGATTGCATACAGAAAGGCCGTAAAAACTGCTAGATCTGCTTATTTCTCGACTCTCTTAGAAGAAAACAAACACAACCCTAGGTATTTATTCGATACAGTGGCTAAATTAACCAAAGATAAAGCTTCAACTTCTGATGTTTGTAAACAGCACAGCAGTAATGACTATGAACTTCTTTTCTTGTAAGATTGATAATATTAGGAAAAAAATTATAACCATGCAGCCGTCTACTACAGTATCACATCAGACAGTGCATTGTAGTGTCACTGAGGAAAAATTACATTCATTCACTGCTATAGGAGAAGAAGAATTTGCTAAACTCGTTAAATCATCAAAATCAACAACATGTATGCTCGACCCCATACCGACTAAACTACTGAAAGAGATGCTTCCAGAGGTCATAGATCCTCTTCTTAATATCATTAATTCATCCTTGACATTAGGATATGTACCGAAAACTTTTAAGTTGGCTATTATTCTGACTGCTGTGCTCGCGTCTGACTGTTGTGCTCGCGTGTGCTCTGCTTGCTTTTGAATCTTTATTTGATATCATTCCCTGTTGTTTAAACTGCTAAATATAATTTACCCATCACCATATATTGTCTAATATTGCCTACCATATTAAATCTGACACCGCTAGCTTTTAATCTAAATCACTATCACGCGTTAGCATTTCGCTAGCCTGTTAGCTTGCCATCTCTGCACTCGGGTCTCTTGTTTTCTGAGTTCATTAAACAACTGTGGTGAGTTGGATTAGTAAATAGACTCCATCAAACAACTGTGGTAAGTTGTATCAAATACTTGTTCTCCCCATTGTATTTTCTGTTTTGTCTTTGGACTTTGAATGTGTTTTCATTTGTCACATGGCTGTTTGATCGATTGCTCCTGTCTGCCTCCTGTTTGTCCTTCTGACTGCTGTGCTCGCGTGTGCTCTGCTTGCTTTTGAATCTTTATTTGATATCATTCCCTGTTGTTTAAACTGCTAAATATAATTTACCCATCACCATATATTGTCTAATATTGCCTACCATATTAAATCTGACACCGCTAGCTTTTAATCTAAATCACTATCACGTGTTAGCATTTCGCTAGCCTGTTAGCTTGCCATCTCTGCACTCGGGTCTCTTGTTTTCTGAGTTCATTAAACAACTGTGGTGAGTTGGATTAGTAAATAGACTCCATCAAACAACTGTGGTAAGTTGGATTAATCAACAAATACGGTAAGCCATGTCTTCTTCTCCTGTCATTGTCACTTGCACTGCATGTTTCATGTTTAGTATATCTTTCTCCGTTGGCGAACAGGGCTTCACATGTGATAAATGTAAGGAGATAGTCAGGCTGACGGAGAAGATTTCAGAATTAGAAACACGCATCCAGACTTTATTTGAGAGTAGTGAGAATGTAACAGCTTTAGACACTGCTTTGGATGCGAATAGCTTAGTGAACTCTGTACATTGTTCGGTTCCGGCTGTAGAGCCCGTGCAGCAGGGCAACTGGGTGACGGTGAGACGGCATAGTCGCGGATCAAAAAACCACTCTTCCGTTCCGATTAGAACATCAAACAGGTTCTCCCCACTCAGTGATGCACCCACTGAGAATCCTGTTGAAAGTGCCCTAGTTATTGGCGATTCTATTACACGGAACGTGAAAATAGAGACACCAGCCACCATAGTCACATGTTTACCGGGAGCCAGAGCGCCTGACATCAAAGCAAATTTAAAAGTGCTGGCTAATGCTAATCGTAAATTCTCTAAGATTATTATTCACGTCGGCACAAATGATGTTCGACTTCGCCAGTCGGAGATCACCAAAATTAACATTAAAGAGGTGTGTAAACTCGCAAGTACGATGGCAGATGACGTTTTTTGCTCTGGTCCCCTCCCCGTTAAAAGGAGTGATGAGATACTTAGCAGACTATCATCACTCAATGGCTGGTTGTCTAAGTGGTGTCCGCAAAATAACATAGGGTTCATAGACAATTGGAGAAGCTTTTGGGGCAGACCTGACCTGTTGAAAAAAGATGGTATTCATCCTTCCTGGGATGGTGCCGCTCTTCTCTCTAGTAATTTGGCACATAGTCTTAGAGCTAAACCTTGACTAACTGGGGCCCAGGTCAGGAAGCAGACGGACTGGCTTACCCGACCGCCTGCTAGCTGTCTCACGTCACAGAAGTCAGATAAATCCCACCACATAGAGACTCTTTCACCTAGATATTATCACATAGAGACTGTGTCTGTTCCACGTATTAGTAAATACAAAAAACCATCAAAACCATTCAACGGTAAAAATTTAATTGATGTCCAACAAATAAACAACAGATATAATACAGATGATCAAATGATAAAGCTCGGGTTGCTGAATATTCGATCCCTTTCCTCAAAAGCGCTTATTGTTAATGATATGATTACAGATCATAACCTAGATGTGCTGTGTTTGACAGAAACCTGGCTAAAACCTGACGATTACATTACTTTAAATGAGTCCACCCCCCAAGATTATTGTTATAAACACGAGCCGCGTCTGAAAGGTAAAGGGGGAGGTGTTGCTGTAATTTATAATAATATCTTCGGTATTACTCACAAGTCTAGTTTCAGATATAATTCCTTTGAAGTTTTGGTGCTTTATGTAACGTTATGTAGTGAAATCGATAAATCCCGTTTGACATTTGTGCTGGCTACTGTATATAGGCCACCAGGGCACCATACAGACTTTACCAGAGAATTTGCTGATTTTCTATCAGAGTTAGTACTGGCTGCAGATAAAGTCCTAATTGTTGGTGATTTTAATATCCATGTAGACAATGAAAAAGACGCACTGGGATTGGCATTTAGAGACATTCTAAACTCTATTGGAGTAAGGCAACACGTGTCAGGACCCACTCATCGCCGTAATCATACGTTAGACCTAATACTGTCACATGGAATAAATGTTGATACCATTGAAATTCTGCAGCAGAGCGATGACATCTCAGATCATTACCTAGTATCATGTACACTTAATTTAGCAAAGGCTGCAAAGCCGTCCCCTCGCTTTAAATATGGCAGGACTATCACTGCTGCGACTAAAGATTGCTTTGTAAATAATCTTCCTCATCAGTTTCATCTCCTCAGCATCCCAGATAGCCTAGAGGAACTCGATGTTGCAACAGAAACTATTGACTCTCTCTTTTCCAGCACTTTAGACACAGTTGCTCCCTGGCGCTTAAAGAAGATTAAAGAAAATAGTCCAACGCCGTGGTACAACGAGCACACCCGGGCCCTTAAAACAGCAGCCAGAAAAATGGAGCGCAGCTGGAAGAAAACAAAACTAGAAGTTTTTCGCATTTCGTGGAAAGAGAGCATGATTGCATACAGAAAGGCCCTAAAAACTGCTAGATCTGCTTATTTCTCGACTCTCTTAGAAGAAAACAAACACAACCCTAGGTATTTATTCGATACAGTGGCTAAATTAACCAAAGATAAAGCTTCACCTTCTGATGTTTGTAAACAGCACAGCAGTAATGACTTTATGAACTTCTTTACCTGTAAGATTGATAATATTAGGAAAAAAATTATAACCATGCAGCCGTCTACTACAGTATCACATCAGACAGTGCATTGTAGTGTCACTGAGGAAAAATTACATTCATTCACTGCTATAAGAGAAGAAGAATTGGCTAAACTCGTTAAATCATCAAAATCAACAACATGTATGCTCGACCCCATACCGACTAAACTACTAAAAGAGATGCTTCCAGAGGTCATAGATCCTCTCCTTAATATCATTAATTCATCCTTGACATTAGGATATGTACCGAAAACTTTTAAGTTGGCTATTATTAAACCACTTATTAAAAAACCGCAACTTGATCCTACAGAATGTCAATTACAGGCCAATCTCAAATCTACCCTTTCTGTCAAAAATACTAGAAAAGGCAGTGTCCTCACAACTATGCTCCTTTTTAGAAAGAAATGGTATCTGTGAGGATTTCCAGTCAGGATTTAGACCGTATCATAGTACTGAGACTGCTCTCATTAGAGTAACAAATGATTTACTCTTATCATCCGATCGTGGTTGTATATCTCTATTAGTGTTACTCGATCTTAGCGCTGCATTCGATACTATCGACCACAATATTCTTTTGAATAGACTCGAAAATTATGTTGGCATTAGTGGAACTTCATTGGCATGGTTTAAATCATACTTATCTGACCGTTATCAGTTTGTAGCAGTAAATGAAGAGATGTCACACCGATCACAAGTTCAGTATGGAGTACCGCAGGGCTCAGTGCTAGGACCGTTGCTTTTCACCCTGTACATGCTACCACTGGGAGATATTATTAGGAAGCATGGCGTTAATTTTCATTGTTATGCTGACGATACTCAGCTCTATATTTCTTCACGCCCTGACGAAACTTACCAATTCACAAGATTAACAGAATGCATAGCTGATATAAAATATTGGATGACTAGTAATTTCCTGCAACTTAATTCAGAAAAAACTGAATTTTTAATCATTGGACAAAAAAACTCCACAAGTAGTAACCTAGAATACTGTCTAACACTCGATGGCTGCTCTGTCAAGTCCTCGTCGTCAGTTAGGAACCTGGGTGTGCTCTTTGATACCAATCTCTCATTTGAAAGCCACGTTTCTAGCATCTGTAAAACTGCATTCTACCATCTTAAAAATATATCTAAATTACGGCACATGCTTTCAATGCAAAATGCTGAACAGTTAGTTCATGCGTTCATGACCTCAAGGCTAGATTATTGTAATGCTCTACTGGGTGGTTGCCCTGCTCGCTTAATAAATAAACTGCAGCTGGTCCAAAACGCAGCAGCTAGAGTTCTTACTAGAACCAGGAAGTATGACCATATTAGCCCGGTTCTGGCAACACTGCATTGGCTCCCTATTAAACATCGTATACATTTTAAAATCTTGCTGATTACTTACAAAGCACTAAATGGTTTAGCGCCCCAGTACTTGAGCGAGCTCTTAACGCATTATACTCCATCACGTCTATTGCGGTCTCAAAATTCTGGCCAGTTGATAATACCTAGAATATCAAAATCAACTGCAGGCGGTCGATCCTTTTCCTATTTAGCACCTAAACTCTGGAACAGTCTACCTAGCATTGTTCGGGAGGCAGACACACTCTGTCAGTTTAAATCTAGACTAAAAACACATCTCTTTACTATGGCATACACATAAAACATTTTTAATTTCTATTATTCAAATCAGTTAAATGATTGTTTTAGGCTGCATTAACTAGGTCAGCCGGAACCGGGAACACTTCCCATAACACCTGATGTACTCGTTACATCATAAGAAGAATGGCATCTACGCTAATGTTAGTCTCTCTGTTTATCCCGAGGTTTACTGCAGTCGGCCGGATCCGGGCCGTATCCAGACCAGATGGTGGACCTTAGCCTGGACATGACGACCATATCCCTGAAGTGTCTGTAGAGACAATAGTGTCAATTAAACTCCCCCCTGTAAATGCCGCATCGACACGACATCCTAATTAAACCCGTCCCCGGCGTGACAACTCCAATCTTTCGAATAATCCTACGAATATCTATTGATCTAATATGACTTCTGACCTGTAATGTTGCCAGAATCATAATCATACACTATTTGTTCGTCGGCCAGAGGAGAACTGGCACCCCGACTGAGCCTGGTTTCTCCCAAGGTTTTTTTCTCCATTCTGGCCCTGAAGGAGTTTTGGTTCCTTGCCACCGTCGCCTTTGGCTTTTGGCTTGCTCAGTTGGGGACACCGAAATTTCAACTATATTACTGATCCGCCCGCATTGACACTATATGATAATTGAAATGAGCTGATGACATCACCGTTTTCACCAGAGCGGCTGTACAGCCGAATCAAATTCCGTTGCATTATTTTCCTGTTACCACTGTGAAGCTGCTTTGAAACAATTGCCATTGTGAAAAGCGCTATATAAATAAAGGTGATTTGATTTGATTTGATTTGATTATTAAACCACTTATTAAAAAACCGCAACTTGATCCTACAGAATTAGTCAATTACAGGCCAATCTCAAATCTACCCTTTCTGTCAAAAATACTAGAAAAGGCAGTGTCCTCACAACTATGCTCCATTTTAGAAAGAAATGCTATCTGTGAGGATTTCCAGTCAGGATTTAGACCGTATCATAGTACTGAGACTGCTCTCATTAGAGTTACAAATGATTTACTTTTATCATCCGATCGTGGTTGTATATCTCTGTTAGTGTTACTCGATCTTAGCGCTGCATTCGATACTATCAACCACAACATTCTTTTGAATAGACTCGAAAATTATGTTGGCATTAGTGGAATTTCATTGGCATGGTTTAAATCATACTTATCTGACCGTTATCAGTTTGTAGCAGTAAATGAAGAGATGTCACACCGATCACAAGTTCAGTATGGAGTACCGCAGGGCTCAGTGCTAGGACCGTTGCTTTTCACCCTGTACATGCTACCACTGGGAGATATTATTAGGAAGCATGGCGTTAGTTTTCATTGTTATGCTGACGATACTCAGCTCTATATTTCTTCACGCCCTGAAGAAACTTACCAATTCACAAGATTAACGGAATGCATAGCTGATATAAAAAATTGGATGACTAGTAATTTCCTGCAACTTAATTCAGAAAAAACTGAATTTTTAATCATTGGACAAAAAAAACTCCACAAGTAGTAACCTAGAATACTGTCTAACACTCGATGGCTGCTCTGTCAAGTCCTCGTCGTCAGTTAGGAACCTGGGTGTGCTCTTTGATACCAATCTTTCATTTGAAAGCCACGTTTCTAGCATCTTAAAAATATATCTAAATTACGGCACATGCTTTCAATGCAAAATGCTGAACAGTTAGTAAGCTTAATTTTATTTAGTATTAGCTTAATAAATAAACTGCAGCTTGTCCAAAACGCAGCAGCTAGAGTTCTTACTAGAACCAGGAAGTATGACCATATTAGCCTGGCTCTGTCAACACTGCATTGGCTCCCTATTAAACATCGTATACATTTTAAAATCTTGCTGATTATCTACAAAGCACTAAATGGTTTAGCTCCCCAGTACTTGAGCGAGCTCTTAACGCATTATACTCCATCACGTCTATTGCGGTCTCAAAATTCTGGCCAGTTGATAATACCTAGAATATCAAAATCAACTGCAGGCGGTCGATCTTTTTCCTGTTTAGCACCTAAACTCTGGAACAGTCTTCCAAGCATTGTTCGGGAAGCAGACACACTGTCAGTTTAAATCTAGACTAAAAACATCTCTTTACTATGGCATACACAGAACATTATCAATTTCTATTATTCAAATCAGTTAAATGATTGTTTTAGGCTGCATTAACTAGGTCAGCCGGAACCGGGAACACTTCCCATAACACCTGATGTACTCGTTACATCATAAGAAGAATGGCATCTACGCTAATGTTAGTCTCTCTGTTTATCCCGAGGTTTACTGCAGTCGGCCGGATCCGGGCCGTATCCAGATCAGATGGTGGACCTTAGCCTGGACATGACGACCGTATCCCTGAAGTGTCTGTAGAGACCGTGTCAATTAAACTCCTCCCTGTAAATGCCGCATCGACACGACATCCTCATTAAACCCGTCCCCGGCGTGACGACTCCAATCTTTCGAATAATCCTACGAATATCTATTGATCTAATATGACTTCTGACCTGTAATGTTGCCAGAATCATAATCATACACTATTTGTTCGTCGGCCAGAGGAGAACTGGCACCCCGACTGAGCCTGGTTTCTCCCAAGGTTTTTTTCTCCATTCTGGCCCTGAAGGAGTTTTGGTTCCTTGCCACCGTCGCCTTTGGCTTTTGGCTTGCTCAGTTGGGGACACTTAAATTTCAACTATATTACTGATCTGCCCGCATTGACACTATATGATAATTGAAATGAGCTGGATGACATCACCGTTTTCTCCAGAGCGGCTGTACAGCCGAATCAAATTCTGTTGCATTATTTTCCTGTTAACACTGTGAAGCTGCTTTGAAACAATTGGCATTGTAAAAAGCGCTGTTTTTATCTTCTTTTCCTCTCTCCCCTCTTTGTTGCTCCTCATGCTTCTGTCTCCTTCTCTCGCCTCGTCTGTCCAAACCCTGAGTGCTGTGGACGGCACCTCCGGCCTGTGACGGGGTGGGGTGTTGTGAGAGTTGGGGGTTCCCCACAACACCACCCCAGCACCCACCCCCACACCACTGTAGTAATTTCGCGCGCTCTTTCAGCCAGGCCTTTGTTACAGCTCTGTTACTTCCTGTCATCTTCATGTGTGTCTATGCTAGTGCCCAACTAAAGTCAGTTATTTTGATCTGGAATGTGATGGGATTTATGGCTATTCCCTCCAGATCGATTGGCAGGTAAACCCCACGCTTCCAGCAGTCATTGAGAGCTACAAAGATTTGCCTCATGATGATTCTTGCAACTTTTTCTTTCATGGGAGGGCCTTCTAATAATTTTCTTCTAATAAAGAGTCCCAAGGTGATAAAGGGTGCAGGTATATGCTCCATTACTAAGATTTCATCCTGTTCCGTGATGTAGCACTCATGCAGTCGAGGTAAATGTTCAGAAGGTGGCAGCTTTTGCAGCTTTATCACTGCAGCCGTTTCTTCACACACGGCATTATTAGGAAATGAACTTTACAATGGACGCTTCTAGGCTTTGACTGTCTAATTCAGTTACATCTCATACAGAATATAACAAACCAATTCTTAATAGAGAATTTCATGAAGAATAAAGTCTTGTCAACTTACCAGTACGGTTGGTGCCTTTCAACAAATCTGATCACCACCTAAAAAATAAAGAAAATGTTTGCAAACGTGAATAAACTATCCCTGATGTACATGATCATCTACAGGCTACACTTTTTACACTTGTAAACACGGATGTTTATGGCAGGACTTAAAGGTCACAGAAGGAAAGTTTGGTTATGGAGAAAGAGACACATACTTTTTGGCTGTCCGATCTCCTGATTGCATTCGAAGTCCCGAAGGGATATTTCCATTCTTCACTCCGTTCTTTATCCTTCTTCATTTCAGAAAAAGTCTTCAATTGTCACGTCATTATGAAAGGTGAAGCTCTCTGAAAAACACACAGCAACAACATGTTAACATCCAGCATGAGCCTGAACTCCAGACTGAACACACCTGTGCAGATCAGGTGAGGAGCTTCACATCAAACCACAAACAACAGATTGAGATGGCCATGAATCCAGTGGTGTAGTCCACGTGAGGTTTGAAATGAACTAATGTGAATCACTAGGATGTATGAAACTCAAACTACACTCTTTGAGTGTGTTCGTAAGCGTTCCCCTGAAGCTTCTGCCGCCTCGGGTCACACGAACGCTCACATTACAGAAACCACATGAGCTGATGCTATTGTAACGTTACCTATGAAGTGAAAGTAGCACATATGCATGTTATCATTAACGTAAGCGTAACAGAAGAACAGGCTAACTTCACTAACGTTGGTGCGGTGGATCAATGAATGCAGGAGAAGAGTGAATGTTGTTATGAAACGACTGCTGGTCCCCATTGACTTCTACAGTAGATCAAAGAAAACACTACGGAGGTGAACACTACACACACTACGGAGGTGAACACTACACACACTAGCCTACAGCACTGCATGAACCAGAGCGCTAACAACTGGAGACTCACGCTCTGTCGGTGGCACAGGCGGTGGCACAGGCGGTGGCACAGAAGCGCTCGATGGCTGAGCGTCATCACACGTTTGAATAGTTTCATGGTTTCCACAAATATGAAGCAGCTCAACCGTTTCCAACACTGATAATAATCATACATGTTTGTTGAGCATCAAATCCTCATATTAGAATGATTTGTGAAGGATCATGTGACACTGAAGACTGGAGTAATGATGATAAATTCAGCTTTGATCACAGGAATAAATTACACTTTACTATATATTCACATAGAGAACAGCTGATTTACACTGGAGTAATATTTTACTGTATTACTTTTTTACTGCATTTTTTATTAAATATATGCAGCCTTGGTGAGCAGAAGACTTCTTTCAAAAACATTTAACAATTGTAATGTTTCCAAACTTTTTACATTGCATAAAATCCATGGGGACTTAATGCACAAGTGTTTGTAGTACATAAACCAATAATAAAATTGGCATAAAACATAGGGGAAAATATTACACATATTAGTGGTTATTGTTCAGCAGTGTATTTGATATCTTACTGAATTAAAAGCAAGAGATGAGATCAATTAAATCTGTCAATCAGACAAGGGTCAGAAAAAAACTGACATTTCTGTCCCCCTCACTTCTGAAGATGGCTACGCCCCTGTATTAGGATGTACGTTTTTGAGGATATTAGGATTTAAATTAAAATTATTCTAAACAGAGGCAAGTTGGCTATAACATGTCCTTAAGACTCATGGAGTAATGCCATCAGGCCCAGCAGCCTTCCCTATTTTCACAGATTTAAAAACTTTACATGTCAGTGATTAAGACCTGATATGCTTGCGTGCTGAACACATCCCCAGTTGGAGATGATATGTCTGTTTGTATATTCCCGTTTGAAGGTACTTTGACGTGCACATCCCCAGTTAGAGACAGTCCCAGCACCAGTGCCTCACCAGCGCATTCAAAACGAGCATAAAAAATGTTCAAGTCGTCTGGGAAGGAAGCAGAGGTTGTTATAACGGCACTAGGTTTAGCCTTGTAGCTAGTGACCGCTTGTAGGCCTTGCCAAACGCGCCTAGAGTCCCCTTCAGAACAATATCGCTCTATATTGTTCTGGTGTTGTTTTTTAGCAGACTTGATTGCGTTCCTAAGCTCGTATCTCGCGCTCTTATAATGAGCATCGTCCCCAGATTTAAAAGCCGCCGTCCTCTCATGTAATTTCGCACGTACATCAGTGTTTACCAACGTTTTTTCGTTAGAGTCAACGTGAAAGGAACGCGTGGGGATACAGCTGTCTACACAGAGTTTAACAGTCAGTAACTGCCTCAGTGTACTCATGCAGTGTAGCAGAATCACTAAAAACTGACCAGTCAGTAGACTCGAAACAGCCTTGCAGCATAAGCTCACCTTCAGCAGTCCAGCGCTGTACTGTCCTCACAATGGCTTTCTCCCTTCTGATCCCCTGCTTGTACACAGGGAGCAGCAGTACAGAGGAATGGTCTGCTTTCCCAAAGGGCGGCTGGGGGACAGATTTGTTTCCTCCCTTGATTGTTGAATAGCAATGGTCGAGAGTTTTATTGCCTCTGGTGACAGTCACCGGCTATGATGGAGAGGGCTTGCGGGTGCAGCCTCTCACACTTGTTGACAGCATGGCAGAGCTCCTCCAGGGCTGTCTTGGCGTTGGCTTTGGGATGGATATATACTGCAGTGTGTAGGACTGATGGCATTTCTCGTGGTGAAAACGGCTGACATTTGATGGTAAGATGTTCGAGGACCGGCGAACAGGAGAGGGAGATCACTTCCGCGTCAGCGCACCACGAGTTGTTCACCAGAAAACACACACCCCCACCTCTCGACTTGCCAGTCGTGTCCTCAGCCCGGTCCGAACGAAATACGGAGAAACCGTCCAGGTGTATGGCACTGTCCGGATAGTCCGATGTCAGCCATGTCTCCGTAAAACAGATGTATAAATGGCTGAACGTTATTATAAAGGGTAGGGATGCACGATATATCGGCAACATATCGTTATCGGCCGATAAATTATAATTTTTGATGTTATTGTTATCGATCCGATAAGAAAATTTGACCGATATATTCAAGCCGATAGATAATGTATTATTTCCTTCAGCTGAGACACTTCAGACGCGCGGTCCGCCATGATGGGTTTAAATTGCTCGAAATATGATTGGAATCACTTCGAAACAGAAAATACAGTTAATGCAACATGTGCAGCGCAAGTCTAACATATAAAACTACATAAAATTATAAAGAGAACACGACTGTAAAAGAACGTTGTGTTTCCGCGTGTTTGTTGAGGGAAGAGCGCGTCCATGGAGTTACAAGTTCGCGTGTGCATTCGCGTCATTTTAGGCATATCTATAAGTCGCAATATTAAGTTTATATAGTATAAACATCTGATTAATCTCTCATAGGATGCGTTTCGTTGAGTTAATAACCCGCAGCGCTTCATTGTACCGGTGATCATCTTCAGTTCCAGCGCGCTCTCAAACAGAGGAAGAGTTAAAGGCCTTCTGACTACGTAACTTAGTTCACCTGTGCGTGATTTTGTGCAAATATAAGTTGTAATATTATATTTATTTTGTATAAATATCTGATTGTTCTCATATATGATGTGTTTAGTTGTTAATTAACCTTCTAAGCGCTTCAGTTACGGTTCATTCTCATCAGCGCGCGCTCTCAAACAGCAGCGTTATTTGATAGACTAATAAACTAATATTAAAGATGTTTACTATTACTGTAAAACTTTTTTTTTCCAAAAACACTGAAGCGTTATTATTAATAACTAGCACTTATTGTTCTCGTATTATTTTCATCAACAATATGAATTGATTAAAATAATTTCCTTATTGTCCGTGCGGAGGCTATTTCATGCATGGCACATGTATTTTGATTCTTTATATGCAGCCATTATGCTGTCCAATGACTTGTTTGCATTATTTACGTATTTTATTTTTATTTTTTGTTAGGCAATATAATTGTTGGTAACATTTTACAAATAAGGTCTCATTTGTTGCATTAACTAACACGAACAAACAGAGAGCAATAATCTTTGTTAATGTCATATCGGTGCATCCCTAATAAAGGGTGTGTCTCAATCTGTTCCCGAGCTCGTGAATCGGTGTATAGTGTACATGAGTTCAGGCCCTGGTACAGGACGATCCATCACTACTGGTATTTCTGAACAACAGCAGAGCTGATATCTTTTGGACATTACTTCATGTTATTTAAAGTACATTATGATAAATACTTTGCTTGTTACATATGCGTGCAACATTTCAGCCGTTAATAAATTATACACTCACCTAAAGGATTATTAGGAACACCTGTTCAATTTCTCATTAATGTAATTATCTAATCAACCAATCACATGGCAGTTGCTTCAATGCATTTAGGGGTGTGGTCCTGGTCAAGACAATCTCCTGAACTCCAAACTGAATGTCAGAATGGGAAAGAAAGGTGATTTAAGCAATTTTGAGCGTGGCATGGTTGTTGGTGCCAGACGGGCCGGTCTGAGTATTTCACAATCTGCTCAGTTACTGGGATTTTCACGCACAACCATTTCTAGAGTTTACAAAGAATGGTGTGAAAAGGGAAGAACATCCAGTATGCGGCAGTCCTGTGGGCGAAAATGCCTTGTTGATACTAGAGGTCAGAGGAGAATGGGCCGACTGATTCAAGCTGATAGAAGAGCAACTTTGACTGAAATAACCACTCGTTACAACCGAGGTATGCAGCAAAGCATTTGTGAAGCCACAACACGCACAACCTTGAGGCGGATGGGCTACAACAGCAGAAGACCCCACCGGGTACCACTCATCTCCACTACAAATATAAAAAAGAGGCTACAATTTGCACGAGCTCACCAAATTGGACAGTTGAAGACTGGAAAAATGTTGCCTGGTCTGATGAGTCTCGATTTCTGTTGAGACATTCAGATGGTAGAGTCAGAATTTGGCGTAAACAGAATGAGAACATGGATCCATCATGCCTTGTTACCACTGTGCAGGCTGGTGGTGGTGGTGTAATGGTGTGGGGGATGTTTTCTTGGCACACTTTAGGCCCCTTAGTGCCAATTGGGCATCGTTTAAATGCCACGGCCTACCTGAGCATTGTTTCTGACCATGTCCATCCCTTTATGACCACCATGTACCCATCCTCTGATGGCTACTTCCAGCAGGATAATGCACCATGTCACAAAGCTCCAATCATTTCAAATTGGTTTCTTGAACATGACAATGAGTTCACTGTACTAAAATGGCCCCCACAGTCACCAGATCTCAACCCAATAGAGCATCTTTGGGATGTGGTGGAACGGGAGCTTCGTGCCCTGGATGTGCATCCCACAAATCTCCATCAACTGCAAGATGCTATCCTATCAATATGGGCCAACATTTCTAAAGAATGCTTTCAGCACCTTGTTGAATCAATGCCACGTAGAATTAAGGCAGTTCTGAAGGCGAAAGGGGGTCAAACACAGTATTAGTATGGTGTTCCTAATAATCCTTTAGGTGAGTGTACGTTAGTTATATTGTGTTCATTACGATCAACAATGCTGAAATATAATGAAATAACGCGTTCTGTTTTAAAAAACATATACTGAGTGTCATTATCAGTCGTTATGTGTAGTGAGCTGGCTCGCGTGATTTAAGTTTCGCGCTTCAGAACTTCCGTTAAGATTCTGCGATAGAGACAGCCTTAAAATGGCCGACTCCCGGATCAGTGTCCCGCTTGCTAAACTAGGGAGCTGACTGAGATGCACCCAAACTGTTACCCGTGTCCTACTATTGTTTCTGTACACATGCAGTACTGTTTGTGTTAATGCCATCAGTAACCTGTTGGGTTGTTCTGCGCAGTGTGTTCAGCCGTATCTGCTGCGCTGCTGCTGGAATAGCTCGATTCAATACTACTACTGGGGATCTGACCGCTGCAGCTCTCCGTGTCCGCAGGGAAACACTCACTGCTACTGCCCTCCGCAGCCCTTTCTTCTGGAAACATGAAAAAACCCTTTTGGTGAGTTACTGTAATTTTTTTCTAATAATATTAGTGTACTGTACGTACAGTAAGGGAGATATTGGCATAATTTCACCTGTCGTAAATACGACTGCTTGAAGAAATCAGACAAATAGGCTATCACAATTGTGTATTTATTTTATATATTTGCTACTTAAACAACGTGGCGCTGGACATAAAAATGATAACTGCGTTGGGCTGAAACTAGCACAAAAACACTTGCATCACGCCTGGCGTCGCATAGCGCCCAATGTGTCAAAAAATTGTCAGTCGGCAACTGCAAACAAACCCCAATCCTTCTCTTCATTAAGCTAAAAATTCTCACATAATAAATGTTTTTTTGACATTTCAAAAGGTGTCATTCATTGAAAACGAATTTAAAAAATTCAGAAAATGGGGGTTTCCATAACCCTTTAATATTTCAAAGTCATTATCATGAAAAATAATAAACCAACTATTTTCAGATAATTAATAAAAATGTTCATCAAATCGTAAAGTGTCACATTGCTAGACGTGAAAATATAATAATCACTTAAATGTCTTTTCCTACCTTCATGTTGAGTTTCTCTGTCAGACATGGGGGTTTGTGTTTCTTGGGCACTTAGAAGACCTGGAAAACAAGATTCCAAAAATGTTTCCTGGCAATTATTCAGGGATGCTTTTTAGTTGTTAAATAAATGGTGGTGTAATAGTAGCACTTATGGCTGGGTGATATGGCAAAAAAAAAAAAGTTATCGCGATAATGCTCATATCAGTCGATATCGATAATTATCACAATAAATATCAAATCTTTATTTATTTCTTTCAAGTTTAACCCTCTGGAGTCTGAGCTGTTTTGGGGCCCTTTATAAGTTTTGACATGCTCTGACATTTGTGCTTTTTTCAGTTGCTTATAAACACATTAATGGCAAAAGTGTCATTACACTGTATTCAGCACAAACTGGGCTACCATAATATGAGAGCAACATGTATGTACATGCTTGTATTTTTGAGAGAATAACGTTTATGCATGGTTTTTGAAAAAACAAAAAATGTAAGTCACTGAATTAAGGCCTCAAAACACACAATAGATGTGTACACAAGACTTTTGACTAATGGGTGTTGTTGCCTAGAGTTTTTGCTTCAAACTGATGTGAGAATCGTTGTGCCTGCTCATTCACATAAAACAATTTACTTATTTAAATTTTGTAAGACACTTTTTCTTTACAAAGGCCGTTTGCGGAGACGTAAACGATCATGAATAATGCTGTGAATCACACCTGAGAGAACAAAAGAACCACATAATGAGCTGCATAATGAATGAGCCTCAGGTATGTGGCAGGGAGCTAAGCAACAAGACAAAATAAATATATTTTGTTGTAGTTTATTTAGAACGTAGTCAACAAAGGCACATTACAAAGGCCTATTATATTTTAAATTATCAAAAGATTTGACTACTATTTTTAATGTTTTTGAAAAGTCTTGCTAAAAAAAAAACAGTAATATTGTGACACTAAACACAATTCAGTATTCAGTAAATACAAACAACTGAATAATTGGTAATGATGAATGTTATAAAATATTTGGGATTTAAAATAATGCAATGCAATTATGATTTTAAATATAGTACATGGTGAATTCAGGTTGATTGGGACACTTTTTTCCCAGTCATTTCAATGGAAAAAAACATTTTGTTTTTATTGGGAGTACACACAAATAAAAGTAGAAACTTAACAGATTATAATGATGTATAACACTTGCCTGAATGATAAAAATCAACAGAGTTATTTGAGTCTCTTTGGCACTGATAAGAAAAAAAGTGAGTTGATCGCGCCGGCGCGCTGGCTGACTCCAGGGGGATGGCTTGAGGGTGAGTAAATTATGGGGTAATTTTCATTTTTGGGTGAACTATCCCTTTAATGCCTTTTAGGATCAAATAAAATGTGCTTGATCAAATTATACATAAACATGAATGAGACTTCAGAGAAATGGTGAAGAGTGAGGTTTCAGAAACAAATGTCTAAAACTGTGGTTTGTTGCTCTACACAAAGCTACCATAAAGCTTTGGAACATTTAGAATATAATGCACACATATGGAGTGCTGTTTTGGCAAATTCACAGTATGCGCATTCTTCAACCTTTTTCCTTTTGCGACTACAGAAGAAAAGTTATACAGGTTTGGAGCATCATAAGGGCTGAGTAAATGAGACAGTTATTTGCTGCTACTAAATGGAAAAATCGGCATTCAGATGTAACAGTCTTATGTGTAAAGGGTGGTGAAAAGGGATTTTAGATAACTGCTCAAAATGAATGGAGCACTGTAAGGACAATCTGGACATCATCTTCTGCATCCATTAAAAATGCCTTTCTGATCAATAGCCTTTGAGACAATTTTTTCATTCTGGTGTGCCTCACTTGGGTCTTGTAAACACCAATTAACCTGGAGTCACAAGGCTGCACGAAAAGCGGCTCAAGATTGTCATAAACACGACAAAGCACCATTCTGTCCTCTTCCCCTGTAGCATCTACCACAGAAATGACCTTACAACACTGTAAGTCACTGAGAACAAAGACATTGTTGGGTTTTTGTGTTTTCACCACAGCTGCAGGCTTGTTAATCAGTTCCTCTCTGTGCTTGTCAATTTCACCAAGACGTTTTATTATTCGTGACAGAGGGTTTCTACCTGAGCGTACTAACCTCTTCAGCTGGTGCAGGTAACTTTCAAAGGGAAAAGCGCTACACTTATCTAGCCCACCGGACACATGTGCATCAGAAGCAAGGTGAGCCACAGAGTGCACATTGTACACAAGGAACTCATCCCCATACAACTTTCTGCCTTCCTCTACAAAATGAACCAACAGATCTGATGCAAAAGACGTGTACTGTTTCACTAGTTGTGGGCAGACTAGGATGGCCAATGCCACACTGAACAGCATAAAATGTTCGTAGAGTTCATCAGAGAGAACACCTTTCAGCACAATTTTGCCTGTGTAAAGGGAAAACTGTCGCAGTTCAGTAGCTTTCCACCGGTCAATGTCTTCTAGGCCACGTGGCTTCCTTGCGAAAAGATCTGGCATGAATGGTCTCAAACCAAGAAGCCTGGAACTGATCTCCCTTACTTGGCCAGAAGATAATCTCGTTCTAAGTTTTCCACGCAACCACAAAACAATCAGTTTTCGCATCACTCCAAGACAGCACTGATGCATGTAATCTGCAGGAAATTGCTGAATCATGTCTATATGGAGCATGCAAAAAGAAGACACCCCAGATGATAGGTGGTGCTCTTCCTGAAGCTGCTCACGGAAAGACGCATCTGTTCTCAGAGTAACATTAGTCGTCTCTGGGTATATAACCCGCCTGCCATCCCAGAAGCCTTTCTGTGTGCACTTATCACAACCGAAATAACCTGAGTATTGCTTTGTGCATCTGACAAATGATTTTTCAGGTGCATCACAACTGATACAGTGCAGATTAACTCTTAAATGACCCCTGTCAGTCTCTAATCCATTCAGTAAAATGTCTCTGAGATCATGCACTACATCTGTCAAAAAAAAAAAAAAAAAGATTTTTAGGCTTTGACATCCCAAAACAGAGAGCAAGAGGAAAGACAGTGGAAGGAGCCAAATTGATTTTGCACAAAACTGGCCACAGTGACTGACTGCTACTTTTGAAAAGTGGTAAGCCATCAATGTTCAAAGAAATATCCAGACAATCTAACTGGGTAACAACATCACTGGGGTAAATCTTTAAATACAGTGGGGAGAACAAGTATTTGATACACTGCTGATTTTGCAGGTTTGCCCACTTACAAAGCATGTAGAGGTCTGTCATTTGTATCATAGGTGCTCTTCAACTGTGAGTGACGGAATCTAAAACAAATATCCAGAAAATCACATTGTATGATTTTTAAATAATTAATTTGCATTTTATTGCATGACATAAGTATTTGATCACCTACCAACCAGTAAGAACTCCGGCTCTCACAGACCTGTTAGTTTTTCTTTAAGAAGCCCTCCTGTTCTCCACTCATTACCTGTATTAAATGCACCTGTTTGAACTTGTTACCTGTATAAAAGACACCTGTCCACACACTCAATCAAACAGACTCCAACCTCTCCACAATGGCCAAGACCAGAGATCTGTGTAAGGACATCAGGGATAAAATTGTAGACCTGCACAAGGCTGGGATGGGCTACAGGACAATAGGCAAGCAGCTTGGTGAGAAGGCAACAACTGTTGGCGCAATTATTAGAAAATGGAAGAAGTTCAAGATGACGGTCAATCTCCCTCGGTCTGGGGCACCATGCAAGATCTCACCTCGTGGGGCATCAATGATCATGAGGAAGGTGAGGGATCAGCCCAGAACTACACGGCAGGACCTGGTCAATGACCTGAAGAGAGCTGGGACCACAGTCTCAAAGAAAACCATTAGTAACACACTACGCCGTCATGGATTAAAATCCTGCAGCGCACGCAAGGTCCCCCTGCTCAAGCCAGCGCATGTCCAGGCCCGTCTGAAGTTTGCCAGTGACCATCTGGATGATCCAGAGGAGGAATGGGAGAAGGTCATGTGGTCTGATGAGACAAAAATAGAGCTTTTTGGTCTAAACTCCACTCGCCGTGTTTGGAGGAAGAAGAAGGATGAGTACAACCCCAAGAACACCATCCCAACCGTGAAGCATGGAGGTGGAAACATCATTCTTTGGGGATGCTTTTCTGCAAAGGGGACAGGACGACTGCACCGTATTGAGGGGAGGATGGATGGGGCCATGTATCGCGAGATCTTGGCCAACAATCTCCTTCTCTCAGTAAGAGCATTGAAGATGGGTCATGGCTGGGTCTTCCAGCATGACAACGACCCGAAACACACAGCCAGGGAAACTAAGGAGTGGCTCCGTAAGAAGCATCTCAAGGTCCTGGAGTGGCCTAGCCAGTCTCCAGACCTGAACCCAATTGAAAATCTTTGGAGGGAGCTGAAAGTCCGTATTGCCCAGCGACAGCCCCGAAACCTGAAGGATCTGGAGAAGGTCTGTATGGAGGAGTGGGCCAAAATCCCTGCTGCAGTGTGTGCAAACCTGGTCAAGAACTACAGGAAACGTATGATCTCTGTAATTGCAAACAAAGGTTTCTGTACCAAATATTAAGTTCTGCTTTTCTGATGTATCAAATACTTATGTCATGCAATAAAATGCAAATTAATTACTTAAAAATCATACAATGTGATTTTCTGGATTTTAGATTCCGTCTCTCACAGTTGAAGAGTACCTATGATAAAAATGACAGACTTCTACATGCTTTGTAAGTGGGCAAACCTGCAAAATCGGCAGTGTATCAAATACTTGTTCTCCCCACTGTACCTACACAGCTGTTCTTTGCATCCAAAGTAGTAGTATTGCATCCCAGATTTCATGCCTAAGTTCACATTTTCCAAGTAATGTTCTTGCAGTTCTTGGGAGCTCTGGGTGATGTTCACCAAGAATTTTAAGAAGGCCATCCACTGCATTGTGTTTGACCTGAAATTCATTGGCCCACTGTGCAAGTCTAACTCCTAAAGAAGGCATGTCATCTTAGTCTGCATCATCAGAATTTGAATCAGAATTAGCATGAGCCCCCTGCATTTCAACATCACACTCAGATTCACTCTGTGTCCCCTCGATGGACTGCGCTTGCTGACGGGGCTCACTAAAGCTCTCCAGACTAGTTGAGCCGGTGTGGTCTACATGAGACAAATCCAATTTCTGCTGATCTCTTTCCACTCTTTTCCAGAGTGTGTTGTATTTTTGTTTTGCAGACATTGTTAATCACCTCCCTCACAAAAAGTAACAAAATAGTCATGAACATACCATGTCAGATTCCATCTGGACACCTGTCTACCTGTGGATCAGAAAAAAAGAGAAATTGTAAACATACGTAGTGATGCTGTGTCAATGCCATTGCACTTAATATTAAGAATCTTATTTTTATATTAAATAATTTTGTGAAAATAAAAATAGTATATAAAAATCTTAATTTTGTAAAAAGTCCTTTACCAATTACATTAAATATCTAGGTACCTATCTAAATTCTATGTAATATCACAATAGTTATTTTTGTTACTAAAAATAAGAAGCAAATTACAAACAATGATAAATACTTGTACAATAGAACAAATACAAATTAAATAAAAGTTTCAAAAGTAACTTACAATAGATTTATTTAACGTTGAAAGACATACTAAGAATATTAAACAATATTAAATGTAAAAATAAAACACTACATAGTCTCCACTGTACGAATTTAATATAAACTGATTCTTAAAAAGTTATAGTAATAGTGGTTGTATTGGTCTTTAAATGTTTGATTAACATTAACAGCACAGGTGTATTAGACTGCAGTCAGTTTAAGACCTAATGCACAGATGACACATTTTCTTCACTCGTACTGTGTTTAAGTGTAAACTCTACACGATGGTCATTTTGACACCGTGTATTTATGTGCAGGATGCGAAAGAGATCTGAATTCGGGATCACCAGACGCAGGCCCTGCATCCCCTTTGCGCGCTTCGGGTGTCAGAGCACCGCATGAGATCTTAATAACTCTTGGTAAGAATCATCGCTTTTATTAATGTTCTCATTCATACATGTTTATGATCCTAAAGTGTGAAAGTCGGATATATTTACCTATGTAAACGAAATAGCAAAATCTCTAACGATAAGTTATCGTTGTCATGATATCATCATAAAACCTAGCCAAATTCTTATTAATACAACGATAATTAAAATTAAAAAAATTCTACACGGCGCTTCTCGAGCGCCTCGTGAAATGGCGCCAAACGCGTCAGATAAATTAACGGCGTATGAAAACTCAGGATACCAATCTAAATTTATGGCATATTGTAGATGATTTTCATCTACAATATGCCATACATTTAGATTGGTATCTTGAGACAAATAGTATCGAAGTATTCAAAGATATTTCCAAAATCAACTGATTTACCATCGAAGCACCGCAAACGCTCACAAAATGGCGTCAGTTACGCGGGTTTGGTTGGTTTCTGAGATTTTCGTTTTCATTGGGCGAAGCTTTTCCTGGACATGCGTGTAGAACATATTTAGTGCAATTCTCAGCAGTCGATTATTAAAAAATAAATAAATAAAGGGTAAATATAATTTCGGTGTTGCGCGAATTTATGCCTAAACTGTTATCGTTTTGTTTTATTAGTTTTAGCAGGCATTCTCGTGTAATGTATAAGCAGCAAAGTCAACTTGATTTCAGTTCTTTTATTAATTGTTATTTGTTAAATGCAATAACTGAAATAAACTTGTATAAATGTATCTGTGGAATAATGGTAAATTCTTGTTAATTTTGTAAATATAAGCAAAATATGGAGAAGAAACAAATTTTTATTTAAAATTTATTTGTTCAAAAAAGAATTTGATTTACATTATTGGCAAACAAAAAAAATCTAACAAATTAAATTTTAGATTAAAATTTATTTAACTTTTTGATTGAAAGGTGTGATTGTGCTTAGGCCTGTTTTATTCATAATTATATGTTTTATTTTTCATGTCACTGGCAGAAGGATGCACAGTTTTAAACCTTCATAAAGGTAAAGTAAAGGCCATAGCAAATAAAATGAAATGGTAGCGGCTGCTTTGTTCATGTCATTAAGAATATTCTATATTTGCTCTGCTATTGGAAATCAGTGTAGCTGTAATCGTTCAGGTGTTATGGGATTTTTGGTTTCACTGTGCCATTTGTAAAAATGTTTTATTTCACTTTGAAACTTGAAAAAAAAAAATAGTTTGTAACAACAGAAATTTTAATGTTTAATGTTTGATTTATTGTTTAACGATAACCAGTAGATTACAACAAAAAAAAATTGTGGTTGTGTCGGAGCAATTTCTCCTTGGGAAAACTGAGACTTAATTAAAATCTATTTTAACCAGTGGTTTGGCAAGTTTCACCTGTTTTACTGTAATGAAATACTCTAGCAAAAACAATAAGTGAAATATACATTTAGCTGACAAAATATGAACATTGTAAACCATGGTAATAAATAAATAAAGCTAACATACAAAACCACACACACTTACCTCTTCTTGTGATGTGTGCTGTCTGGTCGAGGCACTCGGTTGGTTGATCTTGTGTGCATGACCGTTTGCAAATGGTGATCAAATGAACAATTTAAAAATACACATTTTTTTATCATTATTATTGTACAATTTTTAATATTGAGTAGTAATTTCAATATTAGGATCCTTTTAAATTAAGACAAAAACCAAGAAGTATGAATTTTCTTTTTACTTATTCCTTGTCAACTTTTCACACCCTTTCTGTGTTCATATTAAGTCAGGTCTCAATGTATTGACGTCCACTCTATTAAAAGGAACATTTTTCTGATTGTAAGGGACAACTCTGGTCTTTAACACTCCCTGACGCATAAAAGAACAAACCTTGAGGGTGAAGTCAGTTTCTAGATTAACTTATGTTAATGGATAACTTAAATAACATTATAAGGACATTCTGAGAGTGTTCTAAGAACGTTTTCTCTCAACATTATGAGAACTTTCAGCAAGTACAACATTATAAGGCTGTTCCATGAACATCATTCCCAGAACGTTTTATGATTACATTATGAAAACATTCAGAATACACTAACAACATTATAAGGACATTTCTCTCAACATTACAAGAACGTTAATAACATTATAAGAACGTTCCAAAAACATTATTTTAACGTTTTATACTAACATTTACACAACTTTTAAAGAACGTTAGCGAATGTTCTGGGAACGTTCCCTGTTAGCTGGGTATGTACTACAACCTTTGCAACAGGAAAAAACCCTTTTGGTGAGTTACTGTAATTTTTTTAATATTAGTGTACTGTACATCCATTAGGGGAGGTATTGTCTAAAACAAGATGGGCAAAATATAATAAATCATTTCGCCCGCTAGGCATTTACCATAGCCAGAGCCGGCCCAAGGCATAAGTCAAATCAAATCACCTTTATTTATATAGCGCTTTTTACAATGGCAATTGTATCAAAGCAGCTTCACAGTGGTAACAGGAAAATAATGCAACAGAATTTGATTCGGCTGTACAGCCGCTCTGGTGAAAACAGTGATGTCATCAGCTCATTTCAATTATCATATAGTGTCAATGCGGGCAGATCAGTAATATAGTTGAAATTTAAGTGTCCCCAACTGAGCAAGCCAAAAGCCAAAGGCGACGGTGGCAAGGAACCAAAACTCCTTCAGGGCCAGAATGGAGAAAAAAAACCTTGGGAGAAACCAGGCTCAGTCGGGGTGCCAGTTCTCCTCTTGCCGACGAACAAATAGTGTATGATTATGATTCTGGCAACATTACAGGTCAGAAGTCATATTAGATCAATAGATATTCGTAGGATTATTCGAAAGATTGGAGTCGTCACGCCGGGGACGGGTTTAATGAGGATGTCGTGTCGATGCGGCATTTACAGGGAGGAGTTTAATTGACACGGTCTCTACAGACACTTCATGGATATGGTCGTCATGTCCAGGCTAAGGGCCACCATCTGGTCCGGATACGGCCCGGATCCGGCCGACTGCAGTAAACCTCGGGATAAACAGAGAGACTAACATTAGCGTAGATGCCATTCTTCTTATGATGTAACGAGTACATCAGGTGTTATGGGAAGTGTTCCCGGTTCCGGCTGACCTAGTTAATGCAGCCTAAAACAATCATTTAACTGATTTGAATAATAGAAATTAAAAATGTTTTATGTGTATGCCATAGTAAAGAGATGTGTTTTTAGTCTAGATTTAAACTGACAGAGTGTGTCTGCTTCCCGAACAATGCTAGGAAGACTGTTCCAGAGTTTAGGTGCTAAATAGGAAAAGGATCGACCGCCTGCAGTTGATTTTGATATTCTAGGTATTATCAACTGGCCAGAATTTTGAGACCGCAATAGACGTGATGGAGTATAATGCGTTAAGAGCTCGCTCAAGTACTGGGGCGCTAAACCATTTAGTGCTTTGTAAGTAATCAGCAAGATTTTAAAATGTATACGATGTTTAATAGGGAGCCAGTGCAGTGTTGCCAGAACCGGGCTAATATGGTCATACTTCCTGGTTCTAGTAAGAACTCGAGCTGCTGCGTTTTGGACAAGCTGGAGTTTGTTTATTAAGCGAGCAGGGCAACCACCCAGTAGAGCATTACAATAATCTAGCCTTGAGCTCATGAATGCATGAACTAACTGTTCAGCATTTTGCATTGAAAGCATGTGCCGTAATTTAGATTTTTTAAGATGGTAGAATGCATAAGCGAACTAAGCGGCTGCTTAGGGCCCCCTTGGCCACCAGGGGTGGCAAAATGGTTTAAATCGCAAAATGGCCTTAAACAATTAGGCTACTAAAACTGCAAAATGTTAATTGATTATGACTGAGCTGCACGAGCTCACGGCGCCATCGGCTGGACACTATTAACTTGTTAGTGCTAGAAAAATCGGCCTGAAACTGCACCCCAGGGGTAACACTTACACCCCATTGTGAGGTATGTTCTGACAGAGCCTGCCAGCCTCTTCAAATGTGGTAACCCACGAGTTTCTACAAAATCCTTGCTCTGAGCTATGACTCGTCAAAGTTGGTCGCAATGCAAAGCGCATGGGATTTTTTTCAGCTACTTTTTTGCCCACCGGGCAAACATCTTACATCCGATTGCTTATAAAAGTCATAGCACACCTCTCCTCAATACTATTACTACCTACTTGCTGGATAAAGTAGTTAGATACTGGAAAAGCTACTGTTTTAAAAGTCACTGAGCTACTGAAAAATGTAGTTAAGCTAGTAGCGTCGCTACTGCCCAACACTGCATAGCACACGTCTCCTCAATAAGCCGCACGATTTGACGCCTTTCATGGGTGTACGACAAACGGTGCGGGACGAGCTACGCGCCGAAGTTTACGCGGAAGAATAATATACTATATAATAAGCCCACAGAATAGTAATAGTGTGCTTCGCCTTTACAGGCAAGCACCACTAATAACTAGATAAAAAAAGTTTGTAGACAAACTTTAAGTTGGCTTGAAAAAGCATAGCTAGAAAGTTTGAAGAGGTTTTGAAAGCTTGTAGTTTGAAGCTTTTCAGTTTGAAATAGTTTAAGTTTTAGTTTTAAAAGATAGATAGTCAGATGATAGATAGATGAACTGAAATCGCCTTTATTCTCTTTTTTTCCATTCTCTGCCGTTAAAAACAGACCCTGTGGATTCTAATGCACTCGGTTGATTCACGGATGAACAGCTGCTTGGGTTATTTTGACCCATCTAGTTTATTCATTTTTACAGCTAGCAGGATTTTATGGTTAGTTAAGATATATTTTCAGTAAGCAAGCTCATATTACGGATATTTTCCTCAGGATATATTAAATGACGCAGTTGCTGTTATTGATCGTTATCTGGACTTTTCACCCCTCACGAAAATTAAAGACAGTTTTATTATAGTATTTTTTTTTTTTTTTTATAGTATTGTTCCTGTTGTGTATTTGTTTTTTTGCATTAATAAAAAGATTTAAGCTATATTTACAAAATATGTTCAAAGGAAGTATTACACAAATGTAACTTTGTAAAGCTGTTTCGTTATGTTACTCATTGCTTCACTGAGGAAAATCACTGGAATACTTTTATATGGCAAACTCTTTATATTAACGTTTTATTTCACTCAAATGCCGGCTGTCATTTGTAGAAGTAGGCCTGTCAGTCATCATGAACTTATATGAAATGTTGTGAAAATAAGTTAATGCTTCTCTTTATTCAACTTTAATCTCGGTCCACTTAAAACTTACATTTGAGCCCAGCAAACCGAAATATAGGATCATATTTACAGCTAAAGATGTACCATGTAACTTTTTTGTTCAAAATTTATGAGCGTGCACATCATAAATCATCACCTAAACCATGTGTGCGTCTAATCCTGAATCACTGCGGTTCGCTTGTGTTTATATTGGGACTACTTTAGCGCGAGCGGGATGCCACACGCTGCGGAGTACAGTACCGGCGTCAGACTAATTTATGACGCGTCACGCCGGTACTGTGCGCCTCCGCAGTGTGTGGCGTCCCGCTCGCTCTAAAGTAGTCCCAATATAAACGTGTATGCATGTACTCCGCCGTATAGTGTATGAATTTTATATGGTTTTCGTCATTCAACATTGGAGTCTAACGCCCTCCCCCTCCTCTACATAATTAAATCTGCTACAGTTGAGTGTATTAAGTGTCCAACATTCAGCAATTCGTGTTTTCGGTTAAAAAGGAGCATCATTCGGGTTTTTAAAGTGCACTTTTTGGGGGAAATTTTCAGTGTGAACCCACTACTCGCACTATTTATACTACAAAACGTCATAGAATAGTGCATAATTAGGCAAATTGGGAGAAGTATCTCCGCGCACGCGGTTGTGTATTAAAGCGATAGTTCACCCCAAAATTAAAAATTGTTCTCATTTACTCACCCTGAAGTTGTTCCAAACCTGTACTGTTTCTTCTGCTGAACATGATATTCTGAAGAATGTTGGGAATCATTGACCTCCATAGGAGGAAAAAAAAAAAAACACTGGGGTCCGTCAACTGTCTGGTTACCAACAATCTTCAAAATATCAACTTTAGTGTTCAGGAGAACAGAGACATTCATACAGGTGTGGAACAACTCGAGGGTGAGTAAATGACGACAATATTCATTTTTGGGTGAACTACGTAATTTCTAGCACTCTTGCGGTTAAAGGGATAGTGTACCTTTTAAAAAAAAGTTGAATGCTGTCCAACAGAGTTATATTTCAGTTGTGTTCAGGCACAGATGTTGAAGTGTTCAGGCACAGATGTTGAAGTGTTCAGGCACAGATGTTGAAGTGTTCAGGCACTAGAGGGCAGCACAAGCGGTTTAGAAGTCATATTTATTGTAAAAAGGTCCAGACATTACCCAGTTCAGACGCTGATGGGGATCATTCAAGGCAAACACATGGAGCAACACATTCAGCATTAAACACTGAACACGACAGGATCCGGATCAGATGATCAGATGATCGTGAACCAGAGCAAACCTCACAGACGGGACCGGCGGAGGGGCTTCAGGACCCACAATCCATCCACACACAGCTCAGACCACACAGAACCACGTGAACACACAGGAGGAAACACACGTAAAGTGAGATACAAATAAACCCAACCAATCCTGCTCAGCAAAACACACACGCGTGTCAGAGGAACAGCTGAGAAACTGCATATGGAGGAAGTGATGCGTCGCTGAAGCTCCTGGCGTCGAGTCCGATGGGATCCGGATCCATACATGTGATGCTTTATCAGCCTCATGAAGAGCATACAGCACATTAATATCTCAGATAAACACACACATATATACTGTATATATATATATAGATTTACATATTAGATTTGATTAGATTATAATTAATATAAAGGAGACGGACAGTCTGATTGATGCAATCAGTACACACACACACGAAGAGCTTAAAAGGGTGTTTTCTCTTGGAAACCTCAGTTAAAACACGAGTCCTGAGACTCTTGGCATGATCAGTGAGTGTTAAAGCGTGTCAGAAGCACTTCCTGAAGACGATCTGCGGGCCGAACTCCTCGTACTCCTCCGCACTGATCCAGGCTCCGCTGAGTCCGGTTCGGCTGGCCAGCGCCGCTCCGCCGCTCCACACGGAGAAGTCCCGCTCCGGCGGGCTGACCACCCGCACACACAGATCCGCCGGACACATGCGTCCGATCTCCTGCCGCAGACGCTCGGGGAGGCCTGGCAGCAGCGTGTTCCCGCCTGCACACATCACATGTTACAGCTCCTGGCCTGTGATTGGCCAGTGCAGGTGTGAGGCGCTCAACCGTACCTGACAGGAGGATGTTTCCCACGAAACTGCGACGGAGGTCGATGTCGGACTGCAGGACGGACTTGAAGACGCTCTCGTGCATCCCGTAATGATCTCGTCCAATCAGCTCCGGCCTGAAGAGGATCTCCGGTGCCCTGCGCATGTGACGAGACCGTGAGAGCGTCAATCTAGAGTTAGTCATGTGACACGTGCATAAAGACCCCCAGTATATCTGGAGTGATTGAACACTTAAGGGCACATGCCAACAATTCTGATTCTGCAGTGACCTCATGACACACACACACACACACACACACACACACACAACCCTGAACACGAGGGGTGAGTTACCGGAAGCGCTCAGAGGTCAGCGGGACGACCCGTCCGTCAGGGAGTGTGTAGAGCACTTCTAAGGACGACCCCGCGCTCTTCAGCTCGGCTTCATAATCCAGAGCCACACAGCAGCAGCTCTCCTTCATCTCACGCACGATCTCCAGCTCCGCTGACGTCCGCATGCACACGCCCTGCTCCAGCAGCAGCTGCACACACACGCATGCACAGAAATCACTTCACTGAAACTAGAAAAGCAGGTTTTCCTGCTCGAATGTTGATTATTCCCCATATTCTCCATTGTTGCGGCTCCTCCTGAGGAATATTGTGACATGTTGGTTCCCAGAAGAAAACTCAAGATGGAGGCATTTCAGGAGTTCAGAAACACTGACACTGATAGAAAAGAACACACATTCATGATCAAACAGAATCACACACTGCACTAATCAAACAGGCCGGACAAAGATTTTGGCCCTTCAAAACAGTTTTGGTTGACACAATGTGTGCAAGTGAGTGTGTGTGAGAGAGTGAGAGTGAGTGTACCTTCTGCAGCTGCAGGGTGACGTCGGCTCCGGCGAGGCTGAAGCGCTGTACGGCGTGAGGGAGACAGTAACCCTCGAACACAGGAACACTGTGACTGACGCCGTCTCCAGAGTCCAGCACCACACCTGAACACACACACTCTATCACAGCCTGACAATCATCAACAGAAGAGGATTCATTAGGTTTCAGATGACTTTAGCTTAACCCTAATAAAGTGAGTGTGTGATGTGATAAGGGTTCTGAATGATGATCATGATCTCCTGCGGTCGCTGATGGTCAGACTCTGATCCAGGCTTCAATGGAACTGTCCAAACCTCTGTCAGCTCCAGTGTCTCTGCTGTCAGATCTCATGATTTGATCAAACGCAGGAATAACTGATATTGTTAGTAATATTTCAGCTGGACTGAAGCAGCTTTACTTGATCAAGAACAATCCTGCATATGAAATATGATCATCAGGCTTTGAGGAAGGGTCATTAGTTCATCTGTCAATCATCACTGCATTATAATGTTTTAACTACAGATCATAAAACTATTTCAATATCTTACCAAGATTATTGGCAGATATTGATATCTTACAATATATGCATTATGTAAGAACCTACTGTACCTCATTGATTTACATTACACGCATCAGAACTTCATACGCAGTTTACTGCAGATTCTGATAATTATATTTCTGCTCAGTTTGAGTGAGAATATGGAGGAGAAACAGCTCAAATTTATTCAGAATACATGAGCCATAAACACCTGATGGAGCAAATATGACTCAAATCAATCTTTGATTTAATATTGCCGAAAAGGTTCCATAAACTGGTCCTTAAAACATTGCCAGAGAGTGGAAATGTTCGAAATGTGTTAGAGACCCGTGGAAAGAAATGACATCAAATCCCAACGAATCACACGTCCTTATTAGAAACACACATTTTGGCAAATGACTGTAAATAAGAGAAAATCTGTTCAACAGTGACAGAGGAAAGCAGCGCTCATGTGAAGTGATCTCACTCTTAAATGACTGAGGATTTTATTCGTGAGTGAGTGAGTGAGAGAGTGTGTGTGTGAGAGTGAGTGAGAGAGTGTGTGTGTGAGAGTGAGTGAGAGAGTGTGTGAGAGAGTGAGTGAGAGAGTGAGTGAGTGTGAGTGTGTGTGTGTGAGAGTGAGTGAGAGAGTGTGTGTGAGAGAGTGTGTGTGTGAGAGTGTGTGTGTGTGAGTGTGTGTGTGTGTGAGTGTGTGTGTGTGTGAGTGTGTGTGAGTGTGTGTGTGTGTGTGTGTGTGTGTGTGTGTGTGAGTGTGTGTGTGAGTGTGTGTGTGTGTGTGTGTGTGTGTGTGTGTGTGTGTGTGTGTGTGTGTGTGCTCTCATCAGAAGCAGCAGTAATGAGCCGCTGTAAGCAGGACACAGACTGACCGGTGGTGCGTCCCGAGGCGTAGAGCGCCAGCACCGCCTGCAGGGCCACAAACGCCAGCGGGACACTGAAGGCCTCGAACATCAGCTCCACCATCCGCTGCCGGTTCTGCGCCGGGTTCATGGCGGCTTCGGTCAGCAGCACCGGATGATCCTCGGGACTCACGGACAGCTGCTGGAACGCATGGTGCCAGATCTACAACAGAGACAGAGAGAGGACACTTGGAAACAACACCAGATCTACAGCAGAGACCGAGAGGACACTGGGAAACACACCAGATCTACAGCAGAGACAGAGGGGACACTGGGAAACACCAGATCTACAGCAGAGACCGAGAGGACACTGGGAGAAACACCAGATCTACAACAGAGACCGAGAGGACACTGGGAAACACACCAGATCTACAGCAGAGACCGAGAGAGGACACTGGGAAACACACCAGATCTACAGCAGAGACAGAGAGAGGACACTGGGAAACACACCAGATCTACAGCAGAGACCGAGAGAGGACACTGGGAAACACACCAGATCTACAGCAGAGACCGAGAGAGGACACTGGGAAACACACCAGATACCGAGAGAGGACACTGGGAAACACACCAGATCTACAGCAGAGACCGAGAGAGGACACTGGGAAACACACCAGATCTACAGCAGAGACCGAGAGAGGACACTGGGAAACACACCAGATCTACAGCAGAGACCGAGAGGACACTGGGAAACACACCAGATCTACAGCAGAGACCGAGAGGACACTGGGAAACACACCAGATCTACAGCAGAGACAGAGAGAGGACACTGGGAAACACACCAGATCTACAGCAGAGACAGAGGGGACACTGGGAAACACACCAGATCTACAGCAGAGACAGAGGGGACACTGGGAAACACACCAGATCTACAGCAGAGACCGAGAGGACACTGGGAAACACACCAGATCTACAGCAGAGACAGAGAGAGGACACTGGGAAACACACCAGATCTACAGCAGAGACCGAGAGAGAACACTGGGAAACACACCAGATCTACAGCAGAGACCGAGAGGACACTGGGAAACACACCAGATCTACAGCAGAGACAGAGAGAAGACACTGGGAAACACACCAGATCTACAGCAGAGACAGAGAGAGGACACTGGGAAACACACCAGATCTACAGCAGACACAGAGAGAGAACACTGGGAAACACACCAGATCTACAGCAGAGACAGAGAACACTGGGGAAAAACACCAGATCTACAGCAGACAAAGAGAGAGGACACTGGGAAACACACCAGATCTACAGCAGAGACAGAGAGAGGACACTGGGAAACACCAGATCTACAGCAGACACAGAGAGAGAACACTGGGAAACACACCAGATCTACAGCAGAGACAGAGAACACTGGGGAAAAACACCAGATCTACAGCAGACAAAGAGAGAGGACACTGGGAAACACACCAGATCTACAGCAGAGACCGAGAACACTGGGGAAAAACACCAGATCTACAGCAGACAAAGAGAGAGGACACTGGGAAACACACCAGATCTACAGCAGAGACAGAGAGAGGACACTGGGAAACACCAGATCTACAGCAGACACAGAGAGAGAACACTGGGAAACACACCAGATCTACAGCAGAGACAGAGAACACTGGGGAAAAACACCAGATCTACAGCAGACAGAGAGAGAGGACACTGGGAAACACACCAGATCTACAGCAGAGACAGAGAGAGAACACTGGGAAACACACCAGATCTACAGCAGAGACCGAGAGAGGACACCGGGAAACACACCAGATCTACAGCAGAGACCGAGAGAGGACACTGGGAAACACACCAGATCTACAGCAGAGACAGAGAGAGGACACTGGGAAACACACCAGATCTACAGCAGAGACAGAGGGGACACTGGGAAACACCAGATCTACAGCAGAGACCGAGAGAGGACACTGGGAAACACACCAGATCTACAGCAGAGACCGAGAGGACACTGGGAAACACACCAGATCTACAGCAGACAGAGAGAGGACACTGGGAAACACCAGATCTACAGCAGAGACAGAGGGGACACTGGGAAACACACCAGATCTACAGCAGAGACAGAGAGAAGACACTGGGAAACACACCAGATCTACAGCAGAGACAGAGAGAGGACACTGGGAAACACACCAGATCTACAGCAGACAGAGAGAGGACACTGGGAAACACACCAGATCTACAGCACAGACAGAGAAGACACATCACAACAGCTCATCTGAAGGAGAACAGCGCTCTTTAGGTCAGAGTGTGAATGTTCTGGACGGACAGGAGGAAGCACAAACCGTCACCAGGCCAGACGTCAGTCACCAGCTCTAATGAACGCCTGTGGCATGTTTACTCCTCTTCAGATTCTGAAAGCTCTGTTTATATGAACCCTGAACTCTGCAGTCCACACACACCTTCAGCACGTCACGTCCACTGACCCCTTCATATATAACCACACATGAACACGCTTTCTGCCCGCTGATCAGATTACAGATGTAATGTGGGATTGTGTAGGGTTTACATAAAGGCTTTGTCCAGCTGATCCATCAATCTGATTACACAGATTATCTGAGCGCATGTGAAGCACAGCACGCCTGTCCTGCACACACACACACACACACGAGCGGCTGTGAGCCAGTGAGATCCAGTCGTTTCAATAGGAATCTACACACGCGTGAACACCTTCATTTTAGCACTTTCACAACACAGGTCGTTTCCAGCAGCTGTACAGTGATAACAGGAGATTAATGAAGAGATTGTTTTGGCTGTACATTCAGTTATCAGTTATAGTTTGAGTATGTGTGTGTGCAGGCGTGTAGTTTCTCTTTACAAAATGACTGCCAAATTACTCGTCTGGCATGCATACAGCGTTTTTAGTCATTTCCGATAATTTCAATAACGTTTTCATCTGTACGTGATGTATGCAATGTTTAATAGGGAGCCAGTGCAGTGTTGACAGAACCGGGCTAATATGGTCATACTTCCTGGTTCTAGTAAGAACTCGAGCTGCTGCGTTTTGGACAAGCTGCAGTTTATTTATTAAGCGAGCAGGGCAACCACCCAGTAGAGCATTACAGTAATCTAGCCTTGAGCTCATGAATGCATGAACTGTTCAGCATTTTGCATTGAAAGCATGTGCCGTAATTTAGATATATTTTTAAGATGGAAGAATGCAGTTTAACAGATGCTAGAAACATGGCTTTCAAATGAAAGATTGGTATCAAAGAGTACACCCAGGTTCCTCAGTGACGACGAGGACTTGACAGAGCAGTCATCAAGTGTTAGACAGTATTCTAGGTTACTACATGCAGAGGTTTTTGGTCCAATAATTAGAATCAGTTTTCAGAAGTAGTAAGAAATTACTAGTCATCCAATTTGTGTGCTCACAGTGAGACTCTGTCCACTGGTAATACTGTGTGCATGTGTAAATCCCAGCTCGAGTTACTCTCAAACCAAGCAGTGTTAATGTCATCAGCAGTAACTGATCAAATGAGGCAGATGAAATCCCTCATGTCTGTCAAAGAACATTCAATATCTAAAACCACAGTGAGGGGTCAGGTACAGATGTTTCTGTAAGGGAAGCACAGATCCGTCAGGACTCACCATCTCCATCTCATCCCAGTTGCGCACAACACCGTTTCTGATGGGATATTTCAGCGTTAGCACTCCTCTCATGTGCTGCGCATCATGCCCGATGTACATCTCTCGGTCCACACTGCCGTTCATGATTTCCTATAACACAAGACCATCATCAGTCCAGACCTTCAGAACACACGAGGGAACGTGAACAGGCAATATTTCAGAGCAGCGTCACAAAGTCCTGTCAATGTTTATAATATCTTCATGCATTCATCTAGCAGGTTAGATCTGGATGATAGTTACATCCTGCGGTGATATGCTCTAGATGTCCGAGTAGATGAGAGAATCTACCTCATATTTGGGATGGCCAATGACCGTCGGGAACACTGTAGTTGGAAGATCCTGGTCTGCAAAGCCTGCCTTCATCAAACCAGACCCTGTGTCCAGCACGATGGGCGTCTTATAGTCACTCATCTGATTGAGAACAGGAAGAGATCAAACACAACAGGCTCAGTACATCATCAGACAGAAGAGAAGACGGGCCAGACTCAGAGCCAACAGCTGACCGAACCCCAGCGAAACCTCATGACGTTTGGTCAGTTTGAGACGCAGACGACAAACATCAGTTCTTTACTATTATTTACTCTTGCATTGCAAACACACAGAGATGCTCCAAACAGAGTTTAACTAAAGATGCCAGGTGTGTACGAGTAAAAAACTCACTCAAGAAACAGTCCATAAAGGCTAATGTTTTTTTGTATTTGAAGAGCAAAGAAGAGTCTTAGTCTGGTTTTTGCCATCCTGTGCAGAGCGCTTCCTCTTTTGATCATGAGATTTTGATCATGAGATTAACCAGAAAACTGAGCATCCATATAGCTACAATAAACTTTATACCCTGTAAGTTCATGAAAAGGCAAAGGCTGAACTGACTGCCTCAGATGGGGCTGTTCCAAAATATACGGTCATTCTCTGGTCAAAAACCTCGTAACGCCATTTGAGCTTGATTTTCATAAAATGTTAAAGTAGTTCAGCCAAAAATGTAAATTTTGTCATTAATTTCTCTCCCTCATGTCGTTCCAAACCCGGGAGACCTTCGTTCATCTTCAGATGAAAATGAAGATATTTGATGAAATCCGAGAGCTCTCTGACCCCTCCATAGACAGCAATGTAATGAACACTTTCAAGGTCCAGAAAGGAAGTAAAGACATCATTAAAATAGTCCATGTGACTCCAGTGGTTCAGCCGTAATGTTATGAAGAGATGAGAATACTTTAGTACGCAAAAACAAACAAAAATAACTTTATTCGACAATCTCTTCTCGTCTGTGTCAGTCGCTGTTTTGGGTGAACTATCCCTTTAAGCTGGCTATATAAAGCCACAATGCAATTTTGTTATATTTTTATATAGAGGTGTGCCGTGGGGCTTATCAAAACTGTGCTGAGGCAAAAAAAAGTTGGGAAACACCGCTCTAACCTCAGCTTCCACACATTAAGATATCATCATAGACTATACACATCACACAGCCCCTACTATCAACCTGTGGTCCTCACCGGTCTTGTGTTGACCTGCAGCTGCTGGACTGGAGATCTGCAGACTCTCATGGAGCCTCCACTGTCATGAGAAACACCATCACGGCCCGCACACGGCCCAGTCCCGGAGCCCTCCTCACGGTAGGGAAGCGCCGGTGTCTCTGGGGTGGCCGTGGAGCTGGAGATCTCCTGTGTCTCTGGGGCAGCCGTGGAGCCAGAGATCTCCTCCCTGAGCACCACTGCGGTGTTGTTGTTGTTGTTCTGCATGAGCAGGCCTGGAGATGTGCTCTGTGTGCAGGCGTCGAGCGGTTCAGAGGTGGATGGTCGTCTCTCTGAACGGCCATGCTGGTCGTCAGGAGGAAAGGCCCTCCGCGGTGCAATCAAGACGCCTCCGGGATCAAAGGCATCCCGCACCACACGGCTCTTCTGGGTGGAGGATGCGCCACAAGTGTCCGGTGCAGCAGAATCACTAGCGTCTGAACAGGACGACGCCTCAGGATGCTCAGGACGGGCGTTTGGGCCGTTAGTGGAGTCCATGGCTTCCTGATCGGGAGAAGACAATCTGCTCAATATAAAAGGCTCCTCATGACGAGATGGGTCATCCTGAAGGGATTCAGAGTCAGGAGCTGCAGGACCTCCCATCCCAATCTCACTCAGAACGGACTGGCTCGTTGAACTCAAAGGCTCAGGGGTCAAACTCGAGTCTGAGAGACGGGCATCTTCAGGTGCTGGACTGCTGCGCTCCTCTGCGCTTGAAGGCTTCTCCACATCAGAGTCAAGCCTACAGCTCCTCAACTCTCCGTCCAGATCTTTCAGCGAGTTCCTCTCCATGACCGAACACTTGACCACTCTGCGGCCTTTGCTCGGCCTCTTCCTCGCCTTGCCCGCTTTCTCCATCTCTCTGCTCAGGCTTCTCTCCATCTTCTCCACCTCCCGTTTCTCCTCCTCCAGCTGTGACAGGAACATCATCCTCTCCCTGCAGGAGCTGCGTGAGGTCACATGACCCAGCGTCTCCGTCTCTGTGCAGCGCAGCACGTCAAGCTTCACCTGCTCCTCCATGATCTGCTCCTCAAGAACCTGAAGATCTCTAAGCTCCCGGAGGATCCCAGTCCTGTCCGCCTCAGGACATCTAGTGTCCAGCTGCACTGGACTTTCATTGGCTGATCCTGGGGCGTCCGAGTCGCTTTCACTAGCTTGAGTCTCAGAGTCCACAGAAGTGAGTTCAGTCTGAAGGACATCGTCCAATCCAATCACGCCAGATTCAGCCAGATCTCTCGGGGACATCTGGAACAAAAAGTGCAAGATATTCATACTTCTAATTCCTCACACACAAATGTCCAGTCATATTTCATATTGTGGTCGACCAATATATCGGCATTGGCCAATGAGTATTTGTTTAGTTTGGCTGATGTGTGTTATGAGTGGGACTTATTTTGACAGCACTGATAACCCAGAGCCTGAGCGCGCGCACACACCAATTCTTGGTTTCATTAGTTTACAGTCTTTAACAGTTCTGTCTAATAATAGAAAAGAAAACTCGATACTTTAATATACCGTCAGCATTCTGAAGGCACGCATTTATATAAATTCAAACAAGTTTTTAAATACCTGTTAAACCTTACACAAACCTCCCAAACGAATTGGCGAATCCAGATAGGAGCACACTGAAAGATGGTCCGTCTGTGCGAGCGATCAGGAGGAGAGTTTGGCGGACACTGGACGCACCTGAGCAACTTCAGACGATGACGCTCTATATCCAGTTTCCCAAGAATATATGATTCCCAGTGTGCTTACTGGACTACTGAGTGCCCTGATGAGGGCTTATTAGCTGTAACCCGTCGTTGTGCAGTTATGTGATTGTTTTTAAAATGTTATGGCTTTTTATATTTTTTTCTAAATTCTCGAGTGCCTTGGCCTTTTACGTGTTGAACTATTTCCACACCAAAAGAGCACAGATACGGACTTTACATCCCAGCAGCAGTTTTGGCATCTAGGGATGTGACTGAGGAAATTTTCCCACCGGTTAATCGACGTGTGACAACACCGGTAATACCGGTTTCACCAACTGGGGCTTTTAAATCGCTAATTCTAAACAGAAAGTAAAATGCGCATGGCCGCTTGGGCATTCATAACGGAGCAGAGCAAAGCGAGTGTTTTCAATGAACTCCTGTGGAAGATGAGCTTCCATAGGCATGAACTGAAAACGTGCCAGTGGACACGTACCGTGAATGACAGTGCGGCCGTGCTCATTTTACTTTCGGTTTAGAATTGGCGCCAGTTCGGGGGCGGGTTGCTTGAAAGGTGGGTTCATTAGCTTATTATACTTAATGAAACAACAACAAAACAGTACAATGACAAACTCACTTAAACAGGCGCTTTTACATTTCGCTTTGAAACCAAATCTTCCGCCGTCATCTTGTCAGTCAGCTCCTCACTCTCGTGATTGAGATCTGACTCCTGCTGCGTTTGTGCTGCGACTCTCGTTCGGCTCACGCTTTAAGCAGACACTACTTTAACTGTAGTGTCTGTTCTCTAACTGAACTAAATTTTATTACTATGCGACGGTGCCGCGATGGGCAAGTGATGTAACCGGTGTTTCGCCTGAACACCAGTAACACTGGCTATCGCAGCAAGCCTATTGGCATCTTGTGTTAAGACCAACATATCTTGTGTAGAAACGGATGATTTATGATCCATTTCTTTCGCTGTTGGTCATTGGAGCGGATAGTGTGGAAACCGATGGTTGATTTGAGTTGAATTGAGTCTCATCTCCATTTACGTTTGAGCTACTACATTAATGCTAGGCCTGACTATTTAGCTAACAATCTCATATCGGTTGACACTATTCATTAGATCACATTAAAATCAGTAGAGTTTAAGAGAACAGTAAATCTGAGTGTAGAGATGCTATATTGAAATTAACAGTTTTGTGGGGAAAGTCCTATAAGGGGTATATCTGGAGTCAGACCATGTTTAATTCTCGGGCAATCACAATCTCTTCAGAATGACCTCTTTTAGAGAGAACATGCAGAAACCGAACGGTCTCCTGCTCCTGAGAGACTGACCGTAGTGTGCTGCTGTCCTTCAGTCCATACGGGCCAGTGTTTGTGTAGATCCTCTGACCGCAACAGCTCATCCAGGACCACTTCCTGTGCAAGCACACTCTCTTCCTCCTGAAAACAAGATATAATCATGTCACCAGCTTCAGCTGCAACATCACGCCACTTTAGCAGGGAAGAGCGGGGCAAGATGAAAAGTGCCACGTTTTCTGTTAACCATTATGATGCACCAGTTATAGATCATTAAAACACATTGGGTCTCATTGACTTATAGTTGCATGAATTATTCATATTTATACACAGAAGAACTTCAAGTGAGTGTTTTATGTTGAAATCTGTGAACACAAGCAGGAAGAGAGCAAAGCCATGTGTGCCATCCTCAAACACGTTCAAACAAACAGCTTTTGTACGGACAATCTTTAGACAGGTGAAACCATGCGTGTACACAGCTAGGAAAGAGATGACAGATTCGACATGAGGGCATATGACGTGAAGTGTAACTTCAGACCCACAGAATGGAATCTCACCTGTAGGATCTCCGCGGTTCGCTCCAGCGTCTCCTCCACCTCCTTCAGCTCTCGCTGCTCTCTCTGAACCCAGTCGCCCAGAGACACGTCCAGCCTACACAAAGGACACAAAGGGCTTAAAAGGAAGCCACACTACCATTTAATCACTGTATGAAAACACAAAGCCTTACCGCTCATAAGAGTCCCGCCGGAGGTTGTGCAGGTCGAACGAGTCCCAGAGAAGAGATGGATCTCCGTCCATGATGCTGCTGGGCTTCTCTTCATTATCCGTTAAGGTACTGGACAGGACATTTCCTGCGGGATTCAGCTCGGACTCCTCGAAGCTCTGGTGTCCGGCGTCCGTCTGCGTGGGCCGGTCCGAGCACTCCGAGGGACTGGGGCTCCGCGGGTTGGGCGTGATGGTGACCGTATAGGAGCTCTCCAGGTCGTCTATCGGCAGGCTCAGCCAGGGGTTCTTGGGAAGCGTGGCTGACCGCTTCACTGTGATCTCCAGGTTCACAGAGTCAGAGGTGATTTTGGGAATGATCTGAATACTGGCCCGGGTGTTGTCCCGCTGCAAACCGAACACTAGCTCTTCAGGCTGGTCCTCGGAGTCAGACACACTAACAATGTTCTCGTGAAGGGGTTTCGACTTGAACGCGCAGTCTCTGTTTCCCAAAAACCTCGGGAGAATCTCCCTCCTGCCCTCCAGATGACCGTTCCCCGCGCCGTCGAAGCCCGAGTCGAAGGAGCTGAGCGAGGGAGGTTTGGCTGCGGCTCTGTGGGGCGAGGGACAGTCCCCGACACAAGGCCACCGGCCCAGATCACACACGCTCTCGCACCGAGACACCACGAGCGCCGGCCGGACACAGGCCGAGTCTGGAGGCCGACCCTCAGGGGAAGTGATGTCAGAGCTCTTGAGGTACTCGTCCTGCCACTGGAGGGCCAGATGAAGGTCATGAAGGGGAACCGCACCCGCTGTGGTCAGGAGTCTCCTCAGAGTCATGCATCTGTGGACGGCACACACACAGATCCACATTCAACAAGCGTGTCTCTGGATCAACACACAGGTACAGGATCTCTATAAACCCCTGGACCCTTTTGAGCGGTTCTCAGAAGCAGAAGTCAGTCATGTAAACGTCTACAGTGGTGAACGGATACAAACAATAACTTTTTGCATTCCCGTTTGCACCAATAGCAAAAAAAATAAATAAATAAAAAAATAAAAAAAAATGTTAACTCCT
The DNA here is from genome assembly GCA_039654105.1 of Coreius guichenoti. Taxonomy (NCBI): domain Eukaryota; kingdom Metazoa; phylum Chordata; class Actinopteri; order Cypriniformes; family Gobionidae; genus Coreius; species Coreius guichenoti. The sequence continues at coordinate 387,801 of CM077185.1, forward strand.
CTCCCTTGTGTCGTTCCAAACCCGTCAGACCGTTCATCATCAGACACAAATGAAGATATTTCTGATGAAATCTGAGAGCTCTCTGATTTGAAGAGATTGTTGAATAAAGTCGTTATTTTTGTTTGTTTTTGCGCTCTAAAGTATTCTCAACTCTTCATAACATTAAGGCTGAACTGCTGGAGTCACATGGACTATTTTAATGATGTCTTTACTTCCTTTCTGGACCTTGAAAGTGTTCATTACATTGCTGTCTATGGAGGGGTCAGAGAGCTCTGGGATTTCATCAGAAATATCTTCATTTCTATCTGAAGATGAACGAAGGTCTGCCGGGTTTGGAACGACATGAGGGAGAGGAACTAATGACAATTTACATTTTTAGGTGAACTATCTCCTTACCTGCGCGAGAGCTGAGTGCCTGTCTGCTGAAGGCTGGGGTCAGGGATGGTGTTGGAGAGCCGGGCCAGCTTCACCAGCTCTTCCACCTGCGGGCAGGGGTTCCTCCTGAGGAAGGTCTGGACTCTAGAGCGCAGGTCAGATGAAGAGCCGCTCTCGCTCCGGCCCTCACAGCGCTCGCTCCACAGCAGCTCCTGCAGGAGGCTCTCGCCGAGCACATGCTCGTACCAGCTCCGGCACTGAGGATCAGAGTCATGCGGTTCATTAGAGCAAGGGACACGTGTTGGGTCTCAAGCTAATAATATTACAAATCTGCTAAAAACCTTCTGAAAACACCTGTGAGGAACACGCTTAACTCCGCTTGGGGTACGGCCGCACCATTTTGGGGAAAGCTTTTTTTATATATTTAAAAAGCAATTAAAATAAAAATTTTTGATTGAGTAGGCGAGTGTCGGTGCACGAGTATGTATGCGAGTGTGTGCACACGAGCGTGTGCGTGTCGGTGTGCGAGTGGTCGTGTGCGAGTGTGTGCGCAGGTATGTCTGTGTGAGTGTGCGTGTTTGTGTCGGTGTGCAAGTGAGTATCGGTGTGCGAGTGCGAACGTGTGTGTGCGCGCGAGTGAGTATGTGAGCGTGTCGGTGTGCGAGTGGTCGTGTGCGAGTGTGTGAGAGGGTCGGTGTGCGCGCGAGTATGTCTGTGTGAGTGTGCGTGTGTGTGTCGGTGTGCAAGAGTATCGGTGTGCGAGTGCGAAAGTGTGTGTGTGCGCGCGCGAGTGAGAGTATGTGAGCGTGTGTGGGTGTCGGTGTGATGGCCGCACCATTTGGGGAAACATGCTTTAATTTAAAAAGCGATTAAAATAAAATACAAATGTGTGCTTGTTTATAGAGATGCACAATTTATAATTATAGTATTAAATAAAAACTAAAATAAGAAAATTCGAGTGTAATTTACTAGTATAGAATAAGAGCATTTAAAAAAAAAAAAAAATATTTAATACAAATTCCATTACAATTTCTTCATTTTTAAACATTAACATATAACCGTAAACTACAGAGCCCTCGAAGGAGCTTCTCTGTTGTTGATCAGGGTTATTATAAACGTGTGAAGATGTACATGTTGCGTTTCCAAAAGCACACAAGCGCCTCAAACGCACAGCAGATGGAGCTCATGTTGAGCTGCGTTTACTGTGAGTCGATCGCGTGTAAATGAACAGAGCCGCGCTTCACTCTGAAACATGCAGCGCACGCGTTTAATCAAATCACTCTGCAGCTCTAGTTAGAGCCATATTTTCTTTGACTAGTTTCTACCAGACGAATTTGTACCAAATTATTTTTCACAATTGTCCCACGACCATCAAAAGCAGCGTTTTCTCCCGTTTCAGAAGTTGATAAAGCTGTGTAAATTATGAAATCAAACACTGATTGACAGGGGTCACGGCACATACTCGCTCACAGGCGTGATGGAAGTCTGACACGCTCCTCAGGGTCTGGTACGGACGCTGAACCGCAGCACACAGGCTCTCCTTCAACCTCGTCAAGTCACCCAGCCACGGCTCCGCCGGCTTCCTCTCGGCTAGCGGGACGCTCTCTGCTAGCGTGTGGATGACGTCCTCGGCACGACGGACCAGGGCCTGGTCACAAGAGAAGTGGACAGGTGTTTGGTCACACAATTGTGGAGTCGAACACAGCAGCAAAAGGACGAGTGATTAGGGTGTCTCAAATGTTGAATTTGTTGTGTTGCTCTTCCTGAGGAAGGCATGGGCCGAAACGAGTTGGAGTTTATATATTTTTTGTATGTAGCCATCTGATAATCTTATTGAACAGCCTGATGAAAACATAGCCAACTCTGACAATCTTTGTAAGTGTGTGTGATCAGCGTGACGGAGGGATACACACCATGGCATGAGTGTACACGGACGCCTCAAACTGCAGCCGGAGCTCTTCAGCGCTGTGGGCGTCTTTGGCCACTTCAGTCCTGAACGTCTGCAGCTTCTGCCTGTGCAGCGCCACCATCTGCTCCTGGATCTGACACACACACACACACACACACACACACACACTCAGAGACATTAACCTCTTAAGACCTGGGACCATTTATGGAGATTTCCGCCTGGATTTGACCGACTCAAATTGAAAAGCTTCCCATACCCACATACAGTGGTCTCTAAATACATAATTTGGGTGTCACTTTACAGGAAACCCTTTGAAGTTACATAAAACACTGCTAAAAGTGATAAACATTTAACCCTTGTGCATCCTCATGGACATTGTCTTTTTCAGTTTTTTTTTCCCTTTATCATTTTGCCTGTGTTAATGCTAACATAAATTTTGGCACAGGTGTATTTTTATTGGAATTTTACCATTTCACCCCCATTTCCTTTAAATAAATTTTGCACTAGGTACACAAAATACTTCCTCAGCATCATTTGGACAAAAATGTCCCCATTGAAACTCAAAACTGAAATTTTTAATCCCAGGGCCATTTAACTATAAAATGTTGCAATCTTTGTTAATAGGCTTCCATTCTGCTGGCAAGGCTTCAAAATTTTACTTTTTTTTTACCAGATGGCGCCATTTTCTCAGGTTTGGCCTATAAAAGCAAATATTCACTTTATTCCCGTTTTCTGCTTCTGCGTATTATAAAGCCAATTGGATAAATTATACAGCTATAACTGTGTGGGTGTGTTAGTATGGATGTCAGAGTGTGGTGTGTATGTGTGTAATAAAAAAAATAAAAAAAAGTGTGTGTGCTTGTAATATTTGAGAGAGAAAAGCTCAACTGCAAATAACAAATCCAGCCGCTGTGTGTGTGTGTGTGTGTGTGTGTGTGTGTGTGTGTGTGTGTGTGTGTGTGTGTGTGTGTGTGTACCAGTGGAGTTTTGCCGGCATTTAAATGGGGAAAAGTTGGCACTGCACCCAAACAAAATCTGATTGAGCGCTCATTTGAGAAATCAACCTCAAATTTGGAACACAGCTTTTTTTAGATTTATGGCTTTGATTTTCAAGCAGTTTTAGAGTTCAACATTTTTCATAAAATATATATTTGATATAAAATACTATTCATAAATCATTTTCATAAACTTAAACCTCTATAACTTTTTTTGGTTTCACTTTTTAAACTTTTTTGACTTGAACAATAATCTGCCACGGGTCTTTAAAATGAGAAATTGATGCACAAGGGTTAAGTATATGTTGTCTGAGCTGTAATAACACCCCCCCAAGTCTCCCCATATACAGTGGTGTAAATGCAATATCCCGGTGTCACAAAATAGTTTTTTCCAGTGTTTGCTGACATATGCTGGAAACAGCCACAACGGTCTGCAGGGTGCTAGAGCACACAGGGCCTGAGATATACATTTTCATCCTAAGCTTTCAAATGGTACCACATGAGGTCAGAGCTCCTCCACAGACATTTTAAATTTAAAGTATATACTTGACGTCCTTATCAGGGTCCTTGGAGTTTAGAAGGTTAAACACACAGTGCCCTAGTGAAGGAGTGTGTCGGCACTCTGACCTGTCCAGCCTCTCTCTGGAGACGCAGCAGCTGCAGCTGGACACGGGCTCTGGAGAACGCCTGCTGCCACAGCATCTCCACCTTCTGCACCGCCGCCGTTATCCTGACAAACACAACCGTACACTGAGACAGGGCTTCTGAGAACACACACACAACCGTACACTGAGACAGGGCTTCTGTGAGCGCGCGCACACACACACACACACAACCGTACACTGAGACAGGGCTTCTGAGAACACACACACACACACACAAACACACAACCGTACACTGAGACAGGGCTTCTGAGAGGAGCACACACACACACACACACACAGTTATCCTGACAAACACAACCGTACACTGAGACAGGGTTTCTGAGAGCACACACACACACACACACACAACAGTACACTGAGACAGGGCTTCTGAGAGCACACACACACACACACACACACACACAACCGTACACTGAGACAGCTCTTCTGAGAGGAGCACACACACACACAGTTATCCTGACAAACACAACCATACACTGAGACAGGGCTTCTGAGAGCACACACACACACAACCGTACACTGAGACAGGGCTTCTGAGAACACACACACACACACAAACACACAACCGTACACTGAGACAGGGCTTCTGAGAACACACACAACCGTACACTGAGACAGGGCTTCTGAGAGGAGCACACACACACAGTTATCCTGACAAACACAACCGTACACTGAGACAGGGTTTCTGAGAGCACACACACACACACACACACAACAGTACACTGAGACAGGGCTTCTGAGAGCACACACACACACACACACACACAACCGTACACTGAGACAGCTCTTCTGAGAGGAGCACACACACACACAGTTATCCTGACAAACACAACCATACACTGAGACAGGGCTTCTGAGAGCACACACACACACAACCGTACACTGAGACAGGGCTTCTGAGAGCACACACACACACACACACACACACACACACACTGAGACAGGGCTTCTGAGAGCTGAGCACACACACAGTTATCCTGACAAACACAACCGTACACTGAGACAGGGCTTCTGAGAGCTGAGCATGCACGCGCACACACGCGCACACACACACACACACACACACACACACACACAGAGACAGGGCTTCTGAGAGCTGAGCACACACACACTTATCCTGACAAACACAACCGTACACTGAGACAGGGCTTCTGAGAGCTAAGCACTGCGCGCACACACACACGTACCGGTTGTAGTTGCGCAGCATCTCTAGCGCGGTGTGTGTGTACAGGACCGTTCCTGCCATGGCCTGAAAGCAGGGATCATTCTCTGGGAAACGCAGCTTCTCCAACAGACGCTCACACTGCTTCAGCAGGTCGTCTAACCCAAGATCCCTAAACACACACACACACACACACAGGTCAACTGGTATGATGGTGTGAACGGGTCAGTGGGTTTGGATGTAGCAGTGGTTCACACACTTTTACTGCCAGGACAGAAAAATATTTAGTTATTTATTCCTGTGATGGTAAAGCGGTCACATGACCCTCCTTTTTTAAATTGAGTGCATTTAAATGTGAATATGCCTGTGAAAGATAGCATAATTGTACTGTGTACAAAGAAATCAACCATAGTGAGTGTGTGCAAGTGTGTGTAAGTGTGTGAAGTTCACTCACTCAATGACTGTCAGCCTTAAGGATCTGGGGCCGTCTTCACAAAACATCTTAAGGCTAAAGGTAGCTCCTAACTTGCCGATTTAGGAGAAACTCTTAAATAATGGCCGTCTCAGTCCTAATTTTAGGACTCCTAAACTTTTGCTCTAAGAGTATTTCACAAAGCATTTTAGCGCTAAAACCAGCTCTTAAATCTGTGAAACGTTAGGAGTCAAGAGGACTCCTGAGTCACTGAGACCAAACACAAACAATCCTAAAGGATGTTGCGGACCTTTCTCTTCCATTTTGCATCTTGTCTACACTGTCCTATCATAAAGGCAAAAATGACAGGTGGCAGTTCACACTTAAAAATCAGAGTAAAAGAGTAAAATAAGCCTACTTGCCGTGTTGTCCGAGAGGATCGAGAGCGCCGAGCTCAGAGTTTAGCCCAAACGCAGACTTCTCCCCCGAATCCCCGGCTGGGCCGAGAGTGAGAGTCGGAGTGGCGGAGGGATACAGTAAACTGTGGAGGTAACGCCGCCCTTTCTCTTAGCTTAAGACTCTATTCCTTAGTAACAGTTGCTCTCAGCAGCTTTGTGAATAGGTTTTAAAAGAAAACTCTTAACTAAAAACTTTTACTGATATTGAGGAGAACTCTTCGTGCTAAGATAAAATGTTTTGTGAATACGGGTTTAGAAGAACTGAGCACTACTCCGGTTTAGTGAACGGCGTGTACAGGAGATTAATAACACACGCCGTACCGCCTCAGCGCCTGGAAGCGGCCCTCGTTCACACAGCAGAACTCTCGGAGCCGCTCCAGGTCCTCAGGAACAGGAAGCTGGGACAACGACTGCAGAGTCGAGATGCAGGACGGCAGTCTGGTCACCACCAACAGGAAGTCCTGCACAAACGCATCGATCTCCTGAGAGAGAGAGAGAGAGAGAGAGAGAGAGAGAGAGAGAGAGAGAGAGAGAGAGAGAGACAGAGACAGAGACAGAGACAGAGACAGACAGAGAGAGAGAGAGAGACAGAGAGAGACAGAGAGAGACAGAGAGAGACAGAGAGAGACAGAGAGAGACAGAGAGACAGACAGGACGGCACGTGAGACACGATGTGCAGTTCTTTCAGTTGCTAATGACTTCAGATGATTGTCCTCTGAAGCTTCTCCAGGGCAACACACAATAGAGACAATCATGAATACACGGACTAATGAAACATCTGAGTCACCGCACAACACACACACACACTAAACATGCACATACTAAACGCCACTGAAGCCGTGCAGACGTGGGGAAAGTGAAGAGTGCGTCATTGGTGTTATCTAAGGCCATCGAGCCGATCATGAGACATACAGTGACTGATCTATCCTGCTGGAGACGGACCACACACCACACACACACACCCCCCTCGGTGATCAGATTTGAAAAGGCTGAAGGAACAAAATCAGGCCATCACATGAATTCAGATATCAGGCCTCAGTCCTACAGACAGACACACACACACACACACACGTACCTTGACGAAGGCCGCCCAGCTCTGATGGCAGTAGATGAGGTATCCGCCCAGACTGGGGGTTAACTGGCTTCTGTCGATGTAGTTGGAGAGCTCAAACACCTCTTTGAGGAAGATGCGCTGGAACATGCAGGAAACACACACACACACACACACACACACGAGTTACAACCAAACGCTATGACTAAAACACACACGAGTTACAACCAAACGCTGAGACAAACACACAGTTCTGACATCAGAGCTGGGAAGGGTTTCATGAGGATTCAGATCCACAAGCTCTCGGTTCAGATGAGATTATCTGCTAATAGTTCAGGAACATACAATTAGTAAATTAATACATTAAAGTAAACCATTCCAAAATGCCTAAAACAGTTGAGTTTTGAGTCTCCCTCAGTAACTGTGGCTTTTATTGAAGAACGGTCAGTGACTTCAGAAGTCATGCTAATATAATCAACTCCAGCTTCTGTTCGTAAGGTTTGATGAGCAGCATAACTCAAGCTTTCAGGGAAAAGGTTCTTAAAGACTGAGAGTTTAAAGGTGACGCTGAAGTCATGTGACTGGTGTGGTTCGTTTATGGAGGGAAACAGGACGGGGCGACCCACAGTAACACCTCATCACTGCTGTGTGTGTGAGGGTCACTGAACTCACTCTGAAGAGCACGGGCCTGCGCCGCTTGGACCCGCTGGCGGTCAGCAGTTTCCCCAGCTGCTTCTGCACGTCTTTCTTCTTCGGCTGAACGATGTACACAGAATGGATGATCCTCCTGTCGAACTACACAACACAACACATTAGAGATGTCAGTCGCACTGCTGTTCCTCTGCTCCTTCACTCGTGCTGTCCCGTGTGCAGACATGTGACCGCCCGCAGCATGTGATCAGATCTCAGACTCAACTACAGCTTCACACACACACCTAACAATCCAGCATTTATATTCAGCCTCTTTCATTATATCAGAGGATCCGTGAGACGCAGATGGAAACTCACTGAGCGCTCTTCTGAACTAAAGTTGGCTGAGCTCCAGTGATGTGCGCATGTTAACTCCTGGCACGCCGGGTTTGACGTCAATGATGAAACACTGTTCACAGATGATCCTTCCCTCCGCCGGAGCTCAAGACTCGTCTTAAATCAAATCACAGTCGGCAGTCTCATGACTCAACCACTGCAGAAACAGCGCCGCCCTGCTGGCAGACAGGAACTACACCTGATTCTTCACTAGCCGTTTCCATCACCCGGTTTTCATGTGCATTTTGAAGTATTGCATCAGAAACAAGTGATGGAAACGCAAAATTTCGCCAAAAAAAAAAAAAAAAGTCCCTACGCTCGCTTGAGGTGGTTTTTGACTTGTGCGAAAAAGAGTTAATGTGAATAATGGGAGACGGAAATGCATTTGCCGAATAGATTCTGATGTGGCGAACATTAAACCCACGTGACATTTGGGCCTTTCTGGATTACAACCCGACATCAAAATGATACATTTTAAAGGGTAACTAAACCCTAAATCAACCTTTTTTTAGTTAATGATCTGTAAGACTGGGGCTTTATTAGTGCTATTCATTGATTCGAGTAAATGTTTTGACATTTGGGTATAAAGTGTTTTAATTCTACAACATATGGTGTAAAAACATCTGCGTGCTGCCCTCTTAAGGTTGAACGGTGGCTACTGCAGTTGAATTTTCCTATTGGACTTGTTTGCCATCGTGACGTATGCAGGCTCTTCCAACGGCTCACTGCCCACGCCCCTGGCACGAGCTCAGCACGCCCTAATGTTTTCCCGCATTGATCACGAGAACGGCTTCACTCCAGTATGAACTCTGTTACATGAAGTAAAAACATTATGAATGAAACTTACTTGACACTTACTATCAACATTCATGACATGTTAGATAAATAACAGGCCTACGTGGGGCTAAACCGGATCGAACTTCCAAGCAATAAATCTTATGGCATGTTTCAAACATTGAAAAATTCACTGTGGATTCGTTTGTAAACAAGAGACTGGATTTGCAGACAGAAGGAGATTTTTATGCGCTGTGGTGCCTTCTGGATCTGACAGGAATGATGCAACACTTATGAGTAAAAAATGTTTTTTTATATGTGACCGTATTGCATCGTTTGATATCTACTGCTTATGTGTACGTTTCTAACTAAACATAACTTTCACTCTATCACAGGCTGGAGTATCCTTTGTATTTGAGGTGTTGTTGGTTCATTGTCCTGCAATTCGGGATCAGACTCGGACATGTATGGGCCAGGGCTCGCAAAGCCTGATGTCCCGGGGCTAATGACGGGCCATCTTAAATAGTGAAATAACATTCCTTTCTTGATGTGCGTTCTTCACCTCTCTTGACTGGTAATTTGAAGGAAAAATACAAAATCAAAACACTTCCCACATGTACTGACGGGGGAGCCGAAACTCATATGCAAAACTGTTATCCAATCATAGCAGTGGGCGTTTCCAAGTCTTCAATGCGGCACACCCATAAAAACCAAGCGTTCCAGGAGCCAGGGTCAAAAATAGCCTATTACTTATTCATTATGATGTTTTTGAATGTAAAAACCACACAAACGTCATAAGTTGACCTCAGATAACAATATAAAAAAAATTAAATTTAAAAAGCCAGCTCATGACCCCTTTAAGAGCTTCAGTTATTCTAACAGACTGATACTTTCATTAAAACACGGCAAGGAAAAATTTAGTCAAATATTTAGCCTGACCACTGAACTAAACCAGGTTTGTGATAAATTAATGAGGTTTCATCTTTGCACAAGGTTTACGCAACATTTAGAATTTCAGTGTATTAAAAGCATTTCACAATGAAAATAAAGCATTTTAAATGACTAGTTAGTTCCCCTTCGGCTCAGATCACTTGAACAACAGATTCTTATTCATGAAAAAGCTCAGAGTGAACAGAACTTGTGCATGAGGGCGAGGAAACTCATATTTGGGAGAAAAATGGAGAATGAGCACGACTCATTACAATATCTCAGGCGTAACGCTATAAACACACGTGACGTGTTCCTCATGTTTACACGAATACACTGACAGTGGACGCAGTGTGAGGAACACATTAACACACACCGTCAGAAGTATTTCAGTATCGGGCTTGACCTCTGGAAGAGTCTCGTACCAGTGAGGACTTCAGTCTGATTCACAACGCATGTGATTATGAATAAAGCACCGCATAAGCACTGATGTGCTTCTAGTGAGAGCAGATTCACTCCACAAACCATGTGACACGGGTTAGGAAGAAGAGTGCTGTGAACGGGTGCTTTAAACACCAGACTGATGGATTAATGAAGCACACTGAAGCTGGTTAAACTGATCAGGTGTCATGAAGAGCTGACTAGAGAAGAGAGCAGGAGTGATGGAGTGATGTATACCTCCAGCAGAAGAAGAGGAGATGACTAGAGAAGAGAGCAGGAGTGATGGAGTGATGTATACCTCCAGCAGAAGAAGAGGAGATGACTAGAGAAGAGAGCAGGAGTGATGGAGTGATGTTTACCTCCAGCAGAAGAAGAGGAGATGACTAGAGAAGAGAGCAGGAGTGATGGAGTGATGTATACCTCCAGCAGAAGAAGAGGAGATGACTAGAGAAGAGAGCAGGAGTGATGGAGTGATGTATACCTCCAGCAGAAGAAGAGGAGATGACTATAGAAGAGAGCAGGAGTGATGGAGTGATGTATACCTCCAGCAGAAGAAGAGGAGATGACTAGAGAAGAGAGCAGGAGTGATGGAGTGATGTATACCTCCAGCAGAAGAAGAGGAGATGACTATAGAAGAGAGCAGGAGTGATGGAGTGATGTATACCTCCAGCAGAAGAAGAGGAGATGACTAGAGAAGAGAGCAGGAGTGATGGAGTGATGTATACCTCCAGCAGAAGAAGAGGAGATGACTAGAGAAGAGAGCAGGAGTGATGGAGTGATGTATACCTCCAGCAGAAGAAGAGGAGATGACTAGAGAAGAGAGCAGGAGTGATGGAGTGATGTATACCTCCAGCAGAAGAAGAAGAGATGACTAGAGAAGAGAGCAGGAGTGATGGAGTGATGTATACCTCCAGCAGAAGAAGAGGAGATGACTAGAGAAGAGAGCAGGAGTGATGGAGTGATGTATACCTCCAGCAGAAGAAGAGGAGATGACTAGAGAAGAGAGCAGGAGTGATGGAGTGATGTATACCTCCAGCAGAAGAAGAAGAGATGACTAGAGAAGAGAGCAGGAGTGATGGAGTGATGTATACCTCCAGCAGAAGAAGAGTCTCCGCGATGAAGCGTGTGATGGTGATGTCGGCCTGCCTCAGATCAACCGCCACCGACAGCAGCTCGCCCTCGCCGCAGATACTGCGCACACACACAGAGTTATAATATCGTGCGGTCCTGCTGGGATATTGATCACAATATGTAATTATATTATCGCTCTGCTCTAACCTGCTAAATGCAACAATAAGGCATGAATATATTAAGATATTATAAACACTGTATTGAGGAACACATTCTGCCATCTGGCCACGTCTTACGAAGGCTATCCCTAAAGTGATTGTTCTGTTCAAACCCGTATGACTTCCTTCTGTGGAACATGAGACACACACACACACACACACTGAAGAATGCGGTTTCTTCTGTTTTTGAATATTTGAAGCATCCGTTCCGCAGAAGTCAGTCACAGGTTTGGCAGGACATGTCCTGTCCTTCAAGTGTTCAGTGGTAAACACGTGTGCTGTGAGAAACATCAGTCAGAGCTCCAGCCGTCACTGATCCACGTCACTCATGTTTCCTCCTCTAACAAATGAACTGCGTTTGACGTTTATGATGCATTTATAGAGCTCACCATACGTGTGTGTTATGGAAGAGAGCAGCTCTGACATTCATCAAAACATCTTTCCTGTTCCACACTAGAGTCACACACACGTAAGGATTGAGTAAACAGAGCTTTACTCAGTGTGAGTGTGTGCGTACCTGTGCAGGCGCAGACAGTAGTGTAAGTAGTGTGTGTGTGTGTTACCTGTGCAGCCGCAGACAGTAGTGTAAGTAGTGTGTGTGTGTGTGTTACCTGTGCAGCCGCAGACAGTAGTGTAAGTAGTGTGTGTGTGTGTGTTACCTGTGCAGCCGCAGACAGTAGTGTAAGTAGTGTGTGTGTTACCTGTGCAGCCGCAGACAGTAGTGTAAGTAGTGTGTGTGTGTGTTACCTGTGCAGCCGCAGACAGTAGTGTAAGTAGTGTGTGTGTGTGTGTGTGTGTGTGTACCTGTGCAGCCGCAGACAGTAGTGCAAGTAGTGTGTGTGTGTGTGTGTGTGTGTGTTACCTGTGCAGCCGCAGACAGTAGTGCGTGTGTGTGTTACCTGTGCAGCCAGACAGTAGTGTAAGTAGTGTGTGTGTGTGTGTACCTGTGCAGCCACAGACAGTAGTGTAAGTAGTGTGTGTGTGTGTTACCTGTGCAGCCACAGACAGTAGTGTAAGTAGTGTGTGTGTGTGTTACCTGTGCAGCCGCAGACAGTAGCGTAAGTAGTGTGTGTGTGTGTGTGTGTGACCTGTGCAGCCGCAGACAGTAGTGTAAGTAGTGTGTGTGTGTGTTACCTGTGCAGCCGCAGACAGTAGTGCAAGTAGTGTGTGTGTGTGTGTGTGTTACCTGTGCAGCCGCAGACAGTAGTGCAAGTAGTGTGTGTTACCTGTGCAGCCAGACAGTAGTGTAAGTAGTGTGTGTGTACCTGTGCAGCCACAGACAGTAGTGTAAGTAGTGAGTGTGTGTGACCTGTGCAGCCACAGACAGTAGTGTAAGTAGTGTGTGTGTGTGTTACCTGTGCAGCCACAGACAGTAGTGCAAGTAGTGTGTGTGTGTGTTACCTGTGCAGCCGCAGACAGTAGTGTAAGTAGTGTGTGTGTGTGTTACCTGTGCAGCCGCAGACAGTAGTGTAAGTAGTGTGTGTGTGTGTGTGTGTTACCTGTGCAGCCGCAGACAGTAGTGCAAGTAGTGTGTGTGTGTGTGTGTGTGTGTGTGTGTTACCTGTACAGCCGCAGACAGTAGTGTAAGTAGTGTGTGTGTGTGTTACCTGTGCAGCCGCAGACAGTAGTGTAAGTAGTGTGTGTGTGTGTTACCTGTGCAGCCGCAGACAGTAGTGTAAGTAGTGTGTGTGTTACCTGTGCAGCCGCAGACAGTAGTGTAAGTAGTGTGTGTGTGTGTGTGTACCTGTGCAGCCGCAGACAGTAGTGTAAGTAGTGTGTGTGTGTGTGTGTACCTGTGCAGCCACAGACAGTAGTGTAAGTAGTGTGTGTGTGTGTGTACCTGTGCAGCCACAGACAGTAGTGTAAGTAGTGTGTGTGTTACCTGTGCAGCCGCAGACAGTAGTGCAAGTAGTGTGTGTGTGTTACCTGTGCAGCCAGACAGTAGTGTAAGTAGTGTGTGTGTGTGTGTTACCTGTGCAGCCACAGACAGTAGTGTAAGTAGTGTGTGTGTGTGTGTGTTACCTGTGCAGCCACAGACAGTAGTGTAAGTAGTGTGTGTGTGTGTGTGTGTTACCTGTGCAGCCGCAGACAGTAGTGCAAGTAGTGTGTGTGTGTGTGTGTGTTACCTGTGCAGCCGCAGACAATAGTGTATGAAGTGTGACACCTCCTCTCGGCTCAGCTCCTGTGAGAGTTTACTCTGCGCCTCGGCGGGGAACAGGACCAGAGGACAGCCGTGCTGGTCAAACACACCTGCACACACACACTCATGAGACTCTCACGCACACGCGCGCACACACACACACACACACACACACACGGCGGCTCTTACCGGGGAACACGACTGCTCCGGAGTTCAGCACATGCTCTGCGGGACGGGCCGGGGACGAGGAGGAGCCTGGGACCTCTGAAACACACACACACACACTCCTCAATGATCTCCACATCAAACGCTTTTGTACATCATAATTATGACAAAAAGATTAAGTTATGACATACCAAGTTATACTTATGAAGTCAAATTTACAAAAATTTGAAATTGCCCAAGTCATAATTATCACAAAACAATTTCTACTTTAATTACTTAGTATGTCATATCACAACTTTATCTCAGTTTCGACGTTGTGTGATAATTTTAACTTTTTAATCTCATAAATGAGTTTATTATGCGGCGGAAAGTCTTCTCCTGGCGGTTTGAGGAGTAACGTTACTCTCACGAGCTGAAGCGGTTTATCGCCGCGGAGCGACACTCATTAACACACCCAAACAAACACCCAAACAAACACACACACACACACACACAAACACTGACGCTCATTACGCTCCAATTACTGAGGAGAACCCGTGAGGTCACATGTGACTCAAACAAGCACTTGTTGCTCACCTGCGCGTGCACGGCTCATCTCCAGCGGAGCTTCACGCGCTCTCATCTGACGCCGCGGACTCCAGAGAAACTCCTCCGGGAAACTTTATAACACATTGATCCTGCAGCGGGACACAGAGACAGTAACAGCCGGGGTATGAGCGAGAGTTTCCGCCATGTTGAGCCCATTCACCGAAAAAAACACGGCTGAGCGATCCGGAGCCGTGCTGCCGCCTCGAGCGCGCCTCATTTATAATGTACAGCTGGGGGGCGGGGCCACGGGACACACGCGAGCGCGCCTCTTTATAATGTACGGCTGGGGGCGGGGCGACGGGACACACGCGAACGCGCCTCATTTATAATGTACAGCTGGGGGGCGGTGCGACGGGACACGCGCGCGCGCGCTCATTTGTTTATTTATTTTTATTAGCGTCTAGTGTAGACTGGACAAAGTTTGACAGATATAACGAGACAACATTGTAAATGCAAAACAAATCTTTGAAACAGAAAAATCTAAACATTAAAACAAAGTTTGGATTTACGTGGGATTATGAGAAGTGTGGGCCACCTCTCTATACGTCATGTATCTTAATATACAGTATATATGTGTAAGGTAAGAAGTCAGAGAATAAAGGAGGGAAACACCAAAAAAAGCTCATTTATAATGTACAGCTGGTGGGCGGGGCGACGGAACACACACGCCCACAAACACGCACGTGATCTAAATAATTTATTTACAAGTGAAATGAATTAAATAGAAGTGATCGAACATTTCCGTGTTTTAAACTTTTAAACAGATCTGTGTATCTTACAGTAAATTAGGTAAAGTAGTAAACACCCTTCTGTAATAACTGTATTGACATGAAAACACACATTTCATTATCACAAGACCTAAGAGTGTATTGGTGAAGAATAAAAACTCGTTTTCTGTCATGTGTGGTTTCTCTTCCCATTTGACCCATAAATGTCCAGAAACTGGCTTGGCAAACACATGATGTTCAGGAAGATCATCTCCTCAGAAACACACAGATCCTGGGATCTGAACACGTGTGTGTGTGTGTGTGTGTACGCTTCTCTCAGAGGAGGCTTCACTCGTCTGATGCTGATGGATGGAGTGATGAAAACACCAGCGGAGAAATAAAGATGAAGCAGGATTATTCCAGAAATAATGCACAGATCCAATACATCCGATATTCTCCCAACTGTTTATCTCACTTAAGACATAATCAACTGTGTTTACATGAGGACTCGCCAAAACAGGTTTAGTGTGAGATCCGTGAGGTCAGCACTGCCTCCTGCTGGAGACACACACACACACACGCTAACTGAACTGATGACTAGTTCGATGACAAACAGTCTCACAAAATATTTTATATTTTATTTTATCTTCTCATCAACATAATCATAAAAATCAATCGTGAAAGAATTGTCGTTTGATGTTTCTGTCTGTCACCTCTAACACACAAATATGGTTATTTTGTGAAAAGTGCCTTAACACACGTGCATATCTGAAGATCATGTTTAAAGCCGTTTCACTAAAGATCACAACTATGACCTGATTATCAGCTGAATGTGATTAAACATTAAATAACTCATATTGTAGATTAATAAACCAGCCTTACGATTCAAACCTCCACAAACGGCGTCTAATGGAGTGACCACGTGTGGCTTTGGCAATTATTACTATAGTGTGCAATATAAAGTGGAATATGAGACTAATTAAATGACATCACATATGTGTAAAACCATCACACACACACATACACACTGCATGAAGCAGGAGGAAGAGAGCAACACTTCCACTATACTGACATGTCCAGTTCATGTTTATCAGTTATTCCTGGGTGATCAATGGGCAGTGATGATGATGATGGTCAGTCCCATCTGGAGCTCTTCCTCCTCATGTATCTCTCTCCGTCACTGTCCACGGCCTCGTACAGCTGGTCAGTGTCTCTGACGGCGTGCAGATAGCCGAGGTACCCGACACACAGCGTGAGGGTCAGCAGACCGGCGGCCATCACCGCTTTATTCTGCAGGAGAGATGAAGAGCACGGTTACAGGACGTTACAAAGACGAGACTAACACACCGTAAAATCTCACACCGTCAGACCGCCCTCTGTTTTCAACTTACGGAGAAAGCGTAACTGGCGTGTCGATGACGTTGGACGTAACGTAAGCGTTTGGAACAGCGAGAGGCGTTACACTTTCTGCGTAAGTTGAATACAGAAGGCGGTCTGCCGGAAACTATATATTTTACTTTATAACATGTCAAATATGGATATTTTTCTCACACAAACATATGGCTTCGCTTCAGAAGGCCTTTATTAACCCCTGGAGCCGTGTGGAGCACTTTTATGATGGACAGATGCACTTTTATAATGGACGGATGCACTTTTATGATGGATGGATGCACTTTTATGATGGATAGATGCACTTTTATAATGGATGGATGCACTTTTATGATGGATAGCTTTTATGATGGATGGATGCACTTTTATGGACTTCAAATTTTGGGCTGCCATTCACTGCCATTATAAAGCTTGGAAGAGCCAGGACATTTATTAATATAACTGATTGTGTTCGTCTGAAAGAAGAATGTCGTAGAGGATGACTTGAGGGTGAGTAAATCATGGGCTAATCTTCATTTTCGGGTGAACTATCCCTTTAAATATGTTTTTAAACTAAAACTAAAGATAAAATGAACAAAGCATTTCAGTATTTATTATGTTGAAAATTAATTTAGTTATTCTTGTCCATCAGCTGCAGTGTCATTTTCACAATAAAAAAACATAAACGTCATTATTAGTTTTAAAAAAAAAGTTGAAATTATGACATAAAAATGAAATTATGATAAAAAGTTACATAATAAGTCATTGTTATGATATAAATTTTTAAATTGAGGTAAAAAGTAGACGTTATGACATAGTAAGTCATAATTATGAGATTAAAAAGTCGAAATCATGACTGTCATACTTTTAATATCATAATTATAAGTTATAATTTCGATTTACTGTCATCATTTCAACTTCTTAATCACATAATTATGACTTTTCACCTCATAAAAACGACCTGTGTAATAATTTCGGCTTTGTATGTCCTAGTTATGATATGTATATGTGTGTGTGTGTGTGTGTGTGTGTGTGTGTGTGTGTGTGTGTGTGTGTGTGTGTGTGTGTGTGTGTGTGTGTTTCTCTGGTGTCTGTCGCAGTGATAATTGACAGATGAAGAGCACTCGCCGGTCGGATGAAGAGCTCCGGGTTGACGGCGCGGAACAGTGAGGTGGTTCTGGCGGCCCGGAGCCCCGGACTCGAGTAGCTGCTTCTGTCCGGCCGCTGAGCGCCTCCTCTCCCGCTGTCGCCGCCGCCGCCGCTGTCCTGCGCGGGACTCATGATCTCCTCACAGCATTCACACACTCACAGGAACCAGACCATCCACTGTCACACACACGCCGAACACAAACACTTCTTCTTCTTTGAGGTGTTACAGCAGCTGCTATCCACACTGTTGCATTACTGCCACCTTCTGTTCTGTTTTAAAGTCACTTTATTCTAGTCGTCGTTCCTCACTAGCGCATTATCTGCACATTATAATATGCCTTTCATAATATGAACGCGACTCTTTGTGTTTCCTGTACCTGAGTCGCCATTCTCTGTCCTTTAGTGAGTTTTCCACATGACATTGAGGCTCAAGATCACAGGATCGATCATGACCTACAGGAAGAGCCCACAGTGCTCTGGTGTCCACGAGTGGGAACTGTGGTTTTATTTTAATCTGTTTATTAAACTTTTACAGTAATAACAGGATAAAGATACAGGAGAATAGTGGGAAAAATATTGTTCCCACTCCACCCCAACCCCCCAAAAAAGAAAAATATATTAATTAAATTAAAATAAAACAAAATAAACTAAATAGAAAAAAACACTACAGAATATACACCAATCAAGCATAATATTATGACCACCTTCCTAATATTGTGTTGGTCCCCCTTTTTCTGCCAAATCAGCCCTGACCCTTTCGGCGGTGGACAGGGGTCAGCATGGGCACCCTGACTGGTCTGCGGCTATGCAGCCCCATACGCAACAAACTGCAATGCACTGTGTATTCTGACACCTTTCTATCAGAACCAGCATTAACTTCTTGAGCAATCTGAGCTCCTGTAGCTCGTCTGTTTGATCGGACCACACGGGCCAGCCTTCGCTCCCCACGTGCATCAATGAGCCTTGGCCGCCCATGACCCTGTCTCCGGTTCACCACTGTTCCTTCCTTGGAGCACTTTTGATAGATACTGACCACTGCAGACCGGGAACACCCCACAAGAGCTGCAGTTTTGGAGATGCTCTGACCCAGTCGTCTAGCCATCACAATTTGGCCCTTGTCAAACTCGCTCAAATCCTTACGCTTGCCCATTTTTCCTGCTTCTAACACATCAACTTTGAGGACAAAATGTTCACTTGCTGCCTAATATATCCCACCCACTAACAGGTGCCGTGATGAAGAGATAATCAGTGTTATTCACTTCACCGGTCATAATGTTATGCCTGATCAGTGTATGTGGAGACTGATATTGAGACCTCTCAGCGCCCTCTGGTGTTCATTCAGCACACACACATCCTCACAGAACGACCAGAGGCTTCATTCATCCAAGGGTTTTCACACTGGGGTCCGGGGAAAACATGTAACACATAAATAATACACCTAACAGTACAGTACTATAATGAGTAGCAAAATAATCATAATCATATAACATAATAGAAGCCAACTTTATTTTACACATTTATAATGTTAATTTTTCACAGTATATATTTGGTCTTTATACATGGAAATATATTTCTGCCTTTTACATTTTAGAACGGGGTCGCTCGCGTGAGGACGGACATATTTGGCATCTACAAGATTAAAAACCTCTGCATTAATCAATATATGGCTTTATATTGTGTATACGATCTAAATGGAGTTCTTAAGAAACATATTTATAATATTTCATTTGATATTCTATCAAAAGTCTGACAGTTTAGGGCGAACTGATCTGAGATTAGTGATTATTTACAACAATACTTGCACTTCAAATGATAACGTGTGTTCAGCTCTACGTCTATTGTTCATATGCATGTCCAACTTTATCCACATACATACAGTACATTATACAGATAGTATAGATACATATATACTATCTATCTAATGTGCTATATAAATACATTTGACTTGATTAAAATGGTCGTCTCTGCGTTTGTGGGTTTATATTTCAGTGCAGTCATCAGATTTATCCTCCATATTTACACAACACTTGCCCTTCAGATGATAAAGCGCTTTATTTGTGCCTCACGCCCTGAAATTAAGGGACTAAAGAGCTTTTGTGTTTAATAGAGCTGATTATTCGTCCTGTTGACATTAGATTCATTTCATCACTGTGTGTTTAAGCTGGTTCAGTTTGTGAATGTTTATAATATCATATTGAGTGATCATTATTAATGTGTATTATTAGACACTGGTGCAGAGTTTTCTCTTTTTCTTATTGTTGGTTTGTCTTTCTGTGCGTTGATGAATTGATTATGTCCTTTGTAGTTATGCAGGGATTGTGATGTATATCCTCTCAAGAGGTTTGTCCTAATACTTCAATCTGAATGTAAATGAATGAGGACAGACTGATGACGAGCAGTGTTTAGTGTGTGTGAGCAGGAGTTAAGAGTGTAAACACAGCAGTTATTCTCCTCCGACACCTGTACGCATCAGATGATTTCATCTCTCCGCCGGTGAGCCCATCAGTAATTCATCAGACGCTCATTAAATCTGCATGTGTTCCTGATCGAGTTACTCTGAGTGTGTGGAGGCCCCGGGGCCCATGGAGACGCAGAGCGCCCGTCAAGGACACGAGTGTGTGACTCTGAGCCGTTTCCACTGAACTCGACCCGCAGGCGCTGTTGACACTGCTAACACTGCAGCTTACCCGGCGCTCAAAGCCTTCTGATTGGACGGCTGTCAGCTGGTGCGGGCAGAGACTCGGGTCATAGTTACCAAACAGGTGGGGCTCGACGACAGGTGTGTTTGACTATCAAATAGCTCTCGCACACTCAGAGCCAGAGACGGGAATCACACACATCACAGGTAACTTCCTCATCAGCTTAATAATGTCATCTTTGTTAAGAGAAGGATTTCACATGCTGATTCTGAAAGTGATCTAAAACCGTTATTTCTGCATGAATGTTCTACTTTACAACATTACCTTTACACTACTGAAACAAGTAACATTTAAAAATACATAAATAAATACAATAAATATACAGTATCGGTCAAAAGTTTGGAAAATTACGATTTTTAAATGTCTCTTCTGCTAATTTATCTGATCATAAATACAGTAAAACAGTGAAATATTACTCCAGTGTAGATCAGCTGTTCTCTATGTGAATATATAGTAAAGTGTAATTTATTCCTGTGATCAAAGCTGAATTTATCATCATTACTCCAGTCTTCAGTGTCACATGATCCTTCACAAATCATTCTCATATGAGGATTTGATGCTGTATTATTAATAATGCTTCTTATTTTTATCAATGTTGAAAACCATTTTGCATGCATAATATTTTTGTGCATTTTTTCAGGATTCTCTGATGAATAGAAAGTTCAACAGCATTTATCTGAAATAGAATCATTTGTAACATTATACATGTATTTACTGTCACTTTTGACTCCTCGCTGAATAAAATTATTATTATATATTTTTTTAAATATTACTTACCCCAAACTTTTGAAAGGTAGTGTATCATGGTTTCCACAAAAAAAGAGAAAAACAATCTGATAATAATCATAAATGTTTGTTGAGCATCAAATCCTCATATGAGAATGATTTGTGAAGGATCATGTGACACTGAAGACTGGAGTAATGATGATAAATTCAGCTTTGATCACAGGAATAAATTACACTTTACTATATATTCACATAGAGAACAGCTGATCTACACTGGAGTAATATTTCACTATTTTACTGTATTTATGATCAAATAAATGAGCAGAAGAGACTCTTTCAGAACATTAACAAATCTTAAATGTTTCCGAACTTTTGACTGGTACTGTACAATAAATAATGTTTTTTTGTGACCATAACAAAAGACCAGATAACTTTAAACAAACGTTCTATTAATGTTACTGGAATATTTGTTCATAACTCTGAGAGCGTTAGCCGTTTGTTCGCTGTTAGATGTGTGGACAATGCACTGAAGAAGTGTGTGTAACGAGTATAACTTGATATCTGTGGAAGAGTGCCACTGCTCGCTCTCATAAGCAAATGTGACATTAAACACCGCGTTTAATGATTCACTCTTATAAAGGTTCAAAGAGAGGGTTTCCACAGCAATGCCATACAAGAACTATTTTTATTAGTTTAAAAACTTTTTAATAATCTACAGAACCTTCTGTGCAATGGAAAGGTTCTTCATGGAACCATCACTGCTGATACAGAACCGTTACTCAGAGTGTGTATGGTGTGTGTAACTCCGAGTCTCCTCCACAGCCGCCCGATGAATCATGAACTGGGGATTCCTGGAGAATGTGTTGAGCGGAGTGAACAAGTACTCGACTGTGGTGGGACGGGTCTGGCTGTCCATCCTCTTCGTCTTCCGCATCCTGGTGTTCGTGGCCGCCGCCGAGCAGGTGTGGAAGGACGAGTTCAAAGACTTCGTGTGCAACACGCAGCAGCCGGGCTGCGAGCAGGTGTGCTTCGACCGCTTCTTCCCCATCTCTCAGGTGCGCCTGTGGGCCGTCCAGCTGATCATGGTGTCCACGCCGTCGCTGCTCGTGGCTCTGCACGTGGCGTACCGGGAGCACCGGGAGAGCAAGCACAGGAGGAGGCTGTACCAGGACAAGGGCAGCATCGACGGAGGCCTGCTCTTCACATACATCATGAGTCTGGTCCTCAAAACAGCCTTCGAGGTGGCCACGCTCCTGGCGTTCTACTTCCTGTACAGCGGCTTCCACGTGCCCCGGCTGCTCCAGTGTGACGAGAGCCCCTGCCCCAACACCGTCGACTGCTACATCGCCAAAGCCACGGAGAAGAAAATCTTCCTGTACATCATGGGCTGCACGTCTATCCTCTGCATCGTGCTGAATGTGGTGGAGATGGTGTATATCGTGTCTAAGCAGTGCTGGAAGTGCTTCAGCAGGAGGTACGCTCCTGTACGGGACCGTGGCGTCCGGCCTCCGTCCACCCTCACGCTCGGCTCGCCACAGCCGCTGTCCGTGTCCAAGGAGGAAGTGCTTCATTCAGAGCCGGCTGGGAGGGAAAGCCTCACGCTCGCTGCTGCATGAACTCTTGGATTACAAACCTGTGCTTTTCCACTGACGCTCAAATGCAAATAACTTGAGTAGCTGTGATAGAACGCACTTTTAAAGGGGAAGAGTGAGCACTTCCCATATCTTTTGTTGTACTGTATATAAATGTGTCATTTGAGGAGAATCTAGGCAAATTAGATGTCAACCTTCCCCTTGCAAACCATCAACAAACTACACTAGGTCAAAGAACACAACCCAGATGGCATTAAATACAGGATCATTTCTCAATGCAAGTGTTGTGTGCTGAGAATCAAATCATTTAGCATGTATTTATTTATATTCATTTAATCATTTAGCATATTGTTGGGGATGGTAATATTAATGTTTATTTTTGTATGATAAACAATGTCTAATGCAAAACCAGAACTACTGGATTAGACTGTACTTCTGAGTAGTGTTTTTTACATGTCTAAAATAAACATCCTTGTCAGATATCCATGGTGGATTAGTGTGTCACTGGGAACGTGAGTGGCTGGAGAACAGAGAGAAAGAAAATAAACTATTCTAATATGATTAGACTGACACACTATATTGCCAAAAGTTGTGGGACGCCTGTCTTTACATGCACATGAACTTTAATGCCATCCCATTCTTAATCCGTAGGGTTTAATATGGAGTTGGCCCACCCTTTGCAGCTATAACAGCTTCAACTTTTCTGGGAAGGCTTTCCACAAGGTTTAGGAGTGTGTTTATGGGAATTTTTGACCATTCTTCTAGAAGCGCATTTGTGAGGTCAGGCACTGATGTTGGACGAGAAGGCCTGGCTCGCAGTCTCCGCTCTAATTCATCCCAAAGGTGTTCTATCGGGTTGAGGTCAGGACTCTGTGCAGGCCAGTCAAGTTCCTCCACACCAAACTCGCTCATCCATGTCTTTATGGACCTTGCTTTGTGCACTGGTGCGCAGTCATGTTGGGACAGGAAGGGGCCATCGCCAAACTGATCCCACAAAGTTGGGAGCATGAAATTGTCCAAAATGTCTTGGTATGCTGAAGCATTAAGAGTTCCTTTCACTGGAACTAAGGGGCCGAGCCCAACTCCTGAAAAACAACCCCACACCATAATCCCCCCTCCACCAAACTTTACACTTGGCACAATGCAGTCAGGCAAGTCCCGTTCTCCTGGCAACCGCCAAACCCAGACTCGTCCATGGGATTGCCAGACAGAGAAGCGTGATTGGTCACTCCAGAGAACACGTCTCACTGCTCTAGAGTCCAGTGGCGGCGTGCTTTACCCCACTGCATCCCACGCTTTGCATTGCACTTGGTGATGTAAGGCTTGGATGAGCTGCTCGGCCATGGAAACCCATTCCATGAAGCTCTCTACACACTGTTCTTGAGCTCATCTGAAGGCCACAGAAGTTTGGAGGTCTGTAGCTATTGACTCTGCAGAAAGTTGGTGACTTCTGCGCACTGTGACCCTCAGCATGCGCTGACCCCGCTCTGTGATTTTACGTGGTCTATCACTTCGTGGCTGAGTTGCTGTTGTTCCCAATTGCTTCCACTTTGTTATAATCCCACTAACAGTTGAGCGTGGAATATTTAGTAGTGAGGAAATGTCAGGAATGGACTTATTGCACAGGTGGCAACCTATCACGGTACCACGCTTGAGTTCACTGAGCTCCTGAGAGCGACCCATTCTTTCACAAATGTTTGTAGAAGCGTCTGCATGTCTAGTGCTTGATTTATACACCTGTGGCCATGAAGTGATTGAACACCTGAACTCAGTGATTTGGAGGGGCGTCCCAATACTTTTGGCAATATAATGTATACAGAAGGGTCTCATTCCTTGTGTCAGATTCTAAAATCTATTCATCTATCAATGAATTATAAACAACTTCTGTTTTCATGTATATATGATATCATTGCTTTTATACTGAGCTAATCATATTTTTCTATCCTCTAAACAGAGGCGGTTCTACATGGTGGCCAGGGGTGGTACCGTCCCCTGCTGAAATCCGGTTGGCCACCTCAGGTGCCCCCCCCCCATCGGATGTCTTGCGATTGGCTTGTTTTTATGCTAGTCAGTTTCTGCTGAAATTCACGAGTCAAAGAAGTTCAGTCAGTGCTCTAATCTGGTGACGGTCGGATTGAATGTGTAACTTCATTATCAAGCTTGGAGAGAGGCAAAAAGTGCAGGAAGGGTTAGCCTCTGTGTGTGGTTTAATATGTAAAATAACTCTGACAGGTTGATTCAGTGTGTCTTGGATATCATTATTGCGATAAAATGTATAATACAATCAGCCAAGCAACAAGATGAGCAACGATATCAGAATAATCCTGTCAAATTACGTCCTAGAGTGGTTTACATAAAACAAACAGTAACTCTGAACTAATGTAAAATAATGTAATTAACTTGACAAAATAAACCCGAATAAGTTGGCAAAACTAAAAAAAAATTGAGGCAATCGGTTACATCAAATTAGAAAGTTTAGAAATTTAAAGTTCAAGTCAGCAGAACTTGCAGATTTTTATTTTGTACTCATACATTTTAATTGCTCTTAACTTTAAATATTTGAGTGAGCTAATTCATACATTTAAATTAAAGTTATCAAACATTTTTAGTAGTAGAAACTTGGCTAGCTTTAACTAGCTAATTCAATAAATGCTACCTTGTTAATTAGTAACACAATGCTTTGACAACATTAGCATAGCACTCGCTGAATGAGTACAGTAATATAACCCGTTTAACATACAGTATATCTGTTCTGAAACTGAGCTCGTCACGATGGAAACCCCCCAAAACCCCAACACAACAGAAATTCTTCTAAACTAGCATAACAAAACTTTAAACACTACTAAATCTCCACCTTAACATTGATCTTGCACAAAAAAACATTATATAACACTTAATTTTGGCATTACTCCCTTTTCAGTGTCATGGCAAAGCATTCTGGGAAACAGAACTCCCAGCCCAGTTTCAGTTCAATTTAAGTTTGTCTAAATTAGTTCATAAAACTCAAAACATTGAAACAGTTCAGATTACTTAAAATGTGTCCGTTTTGAGAACTCAAAAGAAAAAGAAACTTCTAAATACTCAAAAGTTCATTTGATTGAACTCATTTGTTTAATTTGAGTTGGCTCTACTCAAACCAATTCATTATTTTGAGTGTTAGGGTTTACAGTGAGGCTATTAAAAAGGTCTACAACTCATGCTTCAGTTTTACTATAAAGATTCAATATCTTTAATATAAAATATGAGCCTGCATTCATTCAGATAAAAACTCCTGTACAGTCGTCAGGAAAGCGCTTGACTAAACATCCCTTTAGAGAAATACTGATGTATTCTCACATTTACTTCAAATGTCAATAGCGAGGGCTATTATTATTATTACCCATACGGGGTGATGTGGGCATTACGGAGCATTAGGGCGTTCTGCGTTCCTCTCTGTCTCGCGCTCAGTTGAGTGCACGAGCCTTTCCAAGTAAACTCCTTTGGCATGAGCGCGGACAGACGTGTGCACACTATCTAGGAAGCCGGAGAAATAAACAGACAATTGTGACTATATAGCCTATAGTTTATCTGTGTTCTTCAAGCCATCTTGGGTATTTTCATAAAAATAAAGTATATTTATAATGAAATGCTAATCGACATAGCCTTTATCACAGTACAGAATAGGCCTACTATAAACGAATATATTTTCTGCCTCATCTTGTGATAAGTCGTCACACCGGATCACAGGTTTAACACTCGACTGGCGTTATGAAGTGAGTTAGGCCACAGGGTTTCTGCAGGGTTATGAGGGTACATTTAAGAGCTTTTTAAGACCAATTAAAGAAAATGTAAGGAATAAAATGAAGGGAACAACACATCAGTATGTTCTCTAAATGTAAATGTCTAAGCACACAATGAGTTTTATTAGCAACACTTCAGTTTGAGAAAATTTCCAACAGATCGCCATCACTTTTTAATTAATTTGACAGAAAATGGGTGTGACAAATTTAAGTGATTTTATGATTAAAAGAACAAATATCTGCCAATGTGCTCATAAAAATCAACTTAATTCAAATGTTAATAATTTTCATACCCAGTGACAGATTTGTTCTTGTTTTAAGCACAAACTCACTTAAATTTGTTCAATTTCTCAGAAAACAAGACTTCATTTCTTCATTCTCATGTCATTAAATGTCTCTTGATTTAAAGATGTTTTGAGTTTGTGCTGGAAAACTAAAATCCTGAGGATGAACATCATTTCTGCAGCACGTCATTTAATTTTGGGCCTTATGAAATCTGTTTTATAGTTTATTCTGTTTTAATTTTTCTGCTTTAATGGATTAAATGTGACTGACTCTCGTTCATCTTCTGAACACAAATGAAGATATTTGTAATGAAGTGGGAAAGATTTCTGTCCTCCATTGACAGTCTAAGCAACTTCCACTGACGCTTCAGAAAGTTCATAAAGAGATGGTGAAACTGATCCGTACGGATCGAGCGGATTATTCCAGATGTTCTGAAGAGACTCGATGGCTTTATATGATGAAGGAAAGTCTGACGGGTTTGAATGACATTAGGAGGAAATGATCACAGGATTCTCATTAATGGGTGAACTGGCCCTTTAAGTGTCTGACCTACTGTTGATTTATTCATTCTGCATTAAACAGTAAATTACATTTTTATGAATGGATTCTGCAATTCCGTCCATCACAGAAATCATAGGCCCTCATTATGATATTGAATTTAAGACTTTCTGCTCCAATGTAAGACATTAAGGCCTTAAATTGTGGAAGGTCAAATTTTTAAGGTTTTTTAAGACCTACGGAAACCCTGGGAGCTTAACCGCGGTTTTAATCAAATAAATTGTCGTGTTTTGATGCTGTCAAACACACCCCTGATGGCGTTTTAGAATCTCATTAAAACACTGTTTAGCATGTGTAAGCTGTTGAACTCGAGGGGACATAACCTCTAAAAACCATGTCGTAATGTCCCTGTAATTCTACGCATTATACTGGACATCATCCACCCTAATCTCTACACAAGAACATCAGCGTTCAAAACCATGTGACTGTGCCTTTAAGGACGAGACCAACACGGAGTAACAAAATGCAAGCTGTATTAAATTGGTTGCTATTGATTAACATACAGACTGCTGGTGGCAGTAGTTGATCAAAGAGCCACACACAACATTATTGACAAATTTCAGATTTACAAGGACCAAAACAGTTACGAATTATACACAGCACTACATAACATCAGAATTGATAATGATTCACTTTCAGCTGGATAGAAAAGAGTCCAATGGAATATTAAAAAGTACGAGTCTATACATTACTCAAAAAGAAATAAAATCAACTCCAAAGGCAACAGAAATGTGCTGAACGGCTTCATAAGGACATAACATGCTTTAGAGGTATTTCATCATCTACTGCAACTATAAAGTGAGCTTAACTTACACAGTTCTGTTAATAAACATCGCACTAGGGACCTTTACGATAGTGTGTGTAGTGTTTCCAGATCAGAGAGCATCTCCACAGCACTCGCGTCTGAATAGTTAAAACTAATGGTTTGCAGCAAGTTCACCATCACTTTATCCTGAGTTCAGAACAACACGACACGAGGGTCCGTGCGCTAGTTGTCTTTTTGAAGGATCACCGTGGGTCTCATTTCATGAAGCTGCTTAAGAAGAATTTCAAGGACGTCGGAAAAAACCTTTTGCACCTCAAATGTGACGTTGCTGAGGGAGGTCAACTTTTGGGGGTTTTTAAACTCAATGGGTTTCAGGGCTTCTCTCGAGTGCAATTGTGCATCAGATCGTTTGCACACGACCGTCGCGGTCTTTAGGTGGAACGCCGTATGCAGTCTTTTGTGTGCGTTTCCGTTCAGCGGTACCGTTGCCTTTCTCTTTTGGGACGTCTTTGACTCCTGGAGAAACTGAAGAAAGGACACCTCAAATCCCATGGGTTTGAACGAACTCAGCGGTGTATTCTGACCGGAGACGTCCTCCTGTGTCATGGTCGTGCTGGAGGACATGGAATCGGTGTTCGTGTCCACGTAATTGACTTGAGAGCTCCTCGCAGTCCTCAGTCTCGTAATCCTTTTAGGTCCGAAGGCCTTTTTCTTCACGATGTCGCTCTTGCGCGGACGCCCCCTCCGTCGTTTAACCACCACCGATACCTCCGAGCACGTGTCTGTAGAAGGCTTGCCATCAGACAGATCGACGTCCTCTGTGCTTTCCTTCTCAGACGTGGGCTTCGAGAACTCTGATTCACTATGGCCGGGCTCGGCCACTTCTTCATTCTCAGTCGTCTCAATGGAGCTCTCCTCCGATTTATCCGTGTCGTCGCTTCTGGAGGCGATGCGCTTGTATCTGGACCGGGGAATCTTTTTACAGTATATGAAGTTGCTCCTCTGCTCTTCCAGGTATTGCTTTGGGAGCCCATGCTGAAGATAATGTTTCATTATGTTTCGCTCAGAACTGGTCACCGTTTCGCAACCCTTTATCATACAAGCGTACTGCAGTTGTAGGCGTTTGGTGCACATGGCCGAGGCTTCTTCCTGTGTTTTCAAAATGGGTTTCCCATATTTGGTCCAATTGTTTTTATGAGCTTTTCTCTTTTTAAGAGCTACCTTCTTCATAGCTTCCTTCTTGATAGCTTCCTTCTTGATGGCGTCCTTCTTGATCGCATACTTCTTGATCGCGTACTTCTTGATAGCATCCTTCTTGATCGCGTCCTTTTTGATGGCTACCTTCTTAATGGGTTTCTTGTTAGTCTCTCTGTTTTCCTTCTCAACAACTTCAATCTTTTCATACTTCCTGGGGCGACCGAGTTTAACCCCACTCCCGCCTTCTCGTGGGTTCATGAGCAGCCGTTTGTACACGTCTTGGTGTTTCTTCATGGTGTGCCGCAGCAGATTCGACCGTGTGCTGTAAGCGCATTCGCATCCTTCCACCTGACATCTGAACATCCCTTCCACGGGCTCCACTTTTGATAGTTTGGTTTCTTTATGCTCTTTGTCGACATGGCTGATGTATTTCCAGAAAGCGGTGAAGGTCTCGGAGCAGTTTGGCTGGTCACATTGAAACCTGCCCAGGTTGATACTGCACATCATGGCACCGGCTTTCTCAAGGGCTAATTTGTGGAGCTGAAGGTAGTGCTGGAGCAAGTCTGTAACTGACTGAAAAATGCAAGAACAGTCTTTGACTTGACACCTGAACTCATCCACCTCCGTTATGTCCGCATCCAACTTGTTGTCACACTCCTCGTTTCGATCCTTGTCCTCAACCTCCTCTTCGTTCTGTTCATCTTGACTGTTGACCTCAAATTTAGGCAAATCAGACTGATGCACAGCTTTATAATGCAGGATCAAGTTCTGTTGGATTGTGAAAGCTGCCGCACAGCCCTGGTGAACACACCGATAAGGTCTATAAGGGCTAAAAGCGTCGTCGATATCTGCTTTTTTCTCTTTCGTTTTTTTGGGAGATTCTTTTGGCTTTGCCACTCGAGGCTTGCTAGGTTTGGGCCTTTTGTCCAATGCCTGATTTAATGTCTGTACTGGTGCACAAGGATTCTGGGTAAAAGGGGCTATGGGCAGAATCTCTTTTAGTGGTGACACATGGGTTTGACCAGAAACGGAGGAATTTGTGGAAAACCACCCATTTGCATTCTGATCCATTCTTGGAGTCACTGAGGAACGGCCAGACACAATCACTGACGGCTGAACGGCCTTCTGAGTTTGTTGAGTTACCGCCTGTGTTGCCAATGCAGGACTTTTGCACACAAAAGAAGATCGCTGGACAAGTGGAGTAATGCAACGTGATGTTTTGACATTCTCTTCTTTCTTTAAGCCTGACGTAGATTTAACATCTTTCTGCTGTTTACGTGCATCCACACATGGAGTGTTTTTAACTGGATTGGGGATTTCTGGCACCGGACAAGGGCTTCCTCCATCACTATCCAGGAGTCTGTGACTGGGCTTAGGCCTGATTTTCATCCTCTTTATTTCTTCCTGTGAAAAGTTATGAACGGACATATAATGAGCTTTGAGATTAGAGTTGCGTGTGAAGGCCTTGGAACATTTGTGACACCCGAAAGGGGCAACATTAAACTGGTCTTTCATTTGAGTAAGCATTTTATCTGTGTAATTGTGGAGCTTGACAAGATGTTTAAAAAGAGCATCTTTAGTCATGCAACTATAATTACAACCATTTGTGTCGCATGCAAATGGTTTCACATAAATTGGTATTTCCTTGGGTAAATCAATGGGCTCTGGTTTAGTAGGCTGAGCTTTGCTTGCATCACTCATTGCAGGACCAGCCACAGGTTTGATAACCTCATTGATTTCTCTGTCTAGGTCAAGATTCTCAAGAGCTTTTTGGATCTCCAACACTTCATCCACTTCGGTTACGGGCATATTGGTGGACTGATCATTGACGCCACTTCCCGAAGACACAGATGAAACCGCGTGAATTACGCCTTCACTCGGCCTGACGTCACCCAATTGTGAAACTGCCTCGACAGGGACTTTAACGGTGTTTCCTACAGGTTGCTGCTCACTTTGAGGTGCATTCTCAATCAAGTTTGAGGCATGTTGTGGATCCCCAATGTCAGGACTTGCAACAGACATTTGTGAGTAGGAACTGTCAACACTTGATCCACGAGGCAAGCTGCTTTTTTTGTAAAGGTCTCCAGCCAATATCTGTTGACGTAGTCTTTCTTTGACACTCTTCTCAGACACCAGGTTTTGAGCAAGACTTGCCATGGCTGCCAGAAGCCCATCATTTGATAAGTCACTTGCACTGTCGGTTATTTTTTCCTTGAACTCTTTCATTTTGTTTAAAGTTTCAGCTTGAAGAATTTGACTGACATGATCTGACGATCCGCTAGTCAGGCTGGATGTAGATTGGTCATCAGCCAACAACTGAGAAAGAAGAGGATCACTGACTTCGTCATTAAACAGTGGGTTAGACATCTCAGAGTAACTGGCTTGTAGCTGATGTTTGACACTACCAGTGTGCTGTATGACACTAGTTTCTGACATGCGACTGCTCTGAGCATATGGACCACAGGGATTTGGAAGCGTCTGCTGTTCTTGTCCAGAGCTCGCACACAGATTTGACGAGCTTTGCTTGAACACTCCCCCCATCTGTTTGTCATTGCTGTTGTAGGTGCCATTGGCTTGTGGAAAAGTGACATTTGGGTATAGTTTTGGATCAAGAGGGCCCTTATTCTGTGGCAGGTTCACATATGAGGATGGTGTGGGATGAGGCGAGTTAAGAAGATCAAGAAATGAGCTAGGGAGGTCCGCTGTCAGGTCCGCTTCATCAAATGGTTTGCAATGAGCCCGTTTTGACAAATGTCCTCCCAGAGATTTAGAACTCGGGAATTCTCTATAACACCTGCAGCAAATGAACTTGCCATCTTTAATAATTGCAGGCCATTTTGTTCTTCTGCTTCGTTTAACTTTTTTGATGCCTTTATCACTGGAGATATTTCCAGTGTTATTCTGACAACTTGGAGAACTGCTGTTTGATGGGGGCGTTTCATTGATAGGAAGTGGTAAACCTAAAGCGGTATCTCTCTCCAACTTCACCACACACTGACTATTGGCTACTACGGAGAAATTATCATTTGTTTGCTGCGTGTAATCTGCTGAAGTATCTTTTGAAATGGAATTGTCCAAACTGTCAGCGTAAGACATTTGAGCAGATCCCAGATTTGTCTCTACTACAGAATTAACGGCTGCCACTACATTAGGACCCATGATTTGCTGCGGTGGATGGAGATTGCCAACTGGACGTAGGCTTTCATCCGAGGTGCCATTGAGTTTTTGAACGCTGTCTGCTTGAGCTGGTGCAGGGTAAACATTAGTATTATTCTGCGGTTGTAGAGTAGTGTAGCTCATACCTCTCTGCTCACTAGAAGCTGTATTCATGCGAGTAAAATGGCTGCTAGAAAGTGTGTTCATGTTTTGGGTGATTGATTGAGAATTACATATCTGCTGTTGGAGTACTGAATTGTTCCTGGGGTCCCACAAGTGGTCTGCTGCCATTTGAGACGGATTTGTACCATTTCCAAGCTGAGAGAGAACAATGGGATCTAATATATTGTCCATTTCATTGGTGCGGATATGCCCTGGGGACGCAGTGACTTGGGAGGAGACAGAAGGATAGTTGGGGTTTGCACAGTTGGTAGGGTAGGGAGGATGCTGGCTAACGGGATGAACAACAGGGCCAGTGACTCTCTGGCCCATCTGGGCTTGTGGATTCACAACTGAATTGAGGCTTCCGTTTACAGAAACAGATCTAAGTGTGGATTTGACCGCAACGTTGTTCTTCTTTGCGAGTTTCCACTGTGTGTAAAAGTCAGAATGAACAGCCTTCATGTGTTTAGTAACACTTCTGTAAGAGCTATAGTCTCGAGTACATGTTTCATAGGGACATTTATGCCTCTCTTTGCTTTTCTCCACTTGGACAACATTCATATCTACTGGTTTCACAGATTTGTTCTCCAATACTTGTCCATTATTTGGCAGGGAAGCCATTTGTAGAGGAAGTGTCTGAGAAACAGGTGGAAGCATCTGACCCAACGAGACAAGTGGTGCTGTATTGTGGGAAGTCTGTGCTGGGGAGGTCATGTTACTACTACTACACAGGGTCTGATATGAGGTTTGAACCGGAGGTAAAGGATTAGGGCCGTAATGTCTAAATACTCCATTGTTGTTGTATAGTGGAGTAGTACCTGAATCAGCTGTCTGCAGCTGACCATCAGATGGTGGGACAGGCAGAAAGTCCTCTAATACACTCTGGTATGAAGATGTAGACGGCATAGGGTCTGAATCGCTCATCAAGGCCTCCAAAAGAGACTCCTCGGGTCTATGTGGCATTAAGTGAGGGCCCACGGCTGACTGGCCCAGGTGGTCACTGATCACAGGGATATGCGGATGGATGGGATGTTGCTCAGGTTTACTTGTCCCAGAATGGACACACTCTTCTTGGGCAGAAAAAGCGCTATTTAGCATATTTTCAACAGAATGCTTTATCATCCCCATGCCAGATGGATGATCCACTTGAGACCCTGCGCCGTCGTCATTCAAATGGGCGACTGAGAGAGAGCCCTGATCTGTTTGATTGGAGTGGTCTGGATGAGGTTCTGCTGGTTGAATACTGGTTGAAAAGGCTTCCACTTTCACGACATGGCCCTCTGCATGGAGGTCTAGCTCAGACTGCGAATGAAAGACTTTACCACAGTCTGGTGCTTTGCAGGTAAATGTTCTGTAATGTTGTGCCTCATGGTCATACAGTTTGTAGGATTCAGAAAAAATCTTGCCACAACCGGGAAACATACACTTAGCCTTGAAGACTGGGTGGTCTTTCTTGTGTATGATAAGTTCGGCATTGGAGTCGAAGCTGGCTTTGCAATTAAGCTGTATGCAAATGTATGGTTTGGTGCCACAGTGCGCCTGGAGGTGATCATTTAGGTGATCGACGCTGACAAACTGACGGCGGCAATACTGGCACACCACTTTTGTGTTCTGCATTTCAAGGAAGCACTTCGCTTCTTCGTTGTCGCCGTGATCTTTCACATGGGCAACAAGATTTCGGAAATATTTAAATCCCCTCCTGCAGCTTTGGACTGGGCAAATATTCCCCTCACAACCATTTTTGAAATCTAAGCCATCAGAGTCATTGGCAACTCCATTACTAAGTTTGTTGGATTGCCCACCACTGTTATTTTTTGTCTTGGTCTTACGCGCCTGGTTTTCACTGCTTTTAGCTTTCAGGGCTGCTATGACAGGAGCAGCTGTTTTGGGGTTGGCTAATTGCTTAGTAGTCTTCATTGCAGCAAGCCGCTCTTTGCAAGAAAGTTTAACATGCGATGCGACGTGTGGTTCAAGTGTCTCTTTTGTTTCAAAGGTCTCTAAACATATCGGGCAGCTGTAGAGTCCATCTTTCAAGTGAGTCTGCGCATGACGCACTATTCGGTGACCAAGAAACTCCTTATCGCATAAAACACAGTATTGCATGTAAGCCTGCCAGTTTCTAAACCTAGCTGAGACGAATCCTTTCTCTCGCAACTTTTTCAACTCTCTGTTCTTCTGCTTCTGATCCTCAATTTCATTTAGTTCATTAGTTGTGTCCAGAAAGCGCTGCGAGACATCCTTGAACTCCTCACTAAATATGCCGGTCTCTTCCCCTAAGCCCTCAGGGTCACCATCGTTGAGTTCATCAATGGAGGACACAATTGAGGCCTCCTCCCCCATTAGAGCCAAACAGTGGCGTTTTAATGCCTTCCAGTTCCAGAACTCAGGATCAAAAGGCCACTGGGTTTTGAGGACTAGAAGGAGCTCACAGCGCAGAGAGTTGGGTACCGGTAGGTCTTCCTCGTCGAGCTTCTGGTCTGGCTCATTGTAAAGAGTTTCCACTGCATAGTACGAGTCCACGGTTGGCTCCAGGAGAAACTCTGTCAGTTGGCAGGCTCTTTTGACCTCCAGGTCAGAGGGCAAGAGGCAGGAAATGGTTTTGCAGACAGTGGCCTTGGTGCTTCCTTCGCACGACTCCAATCGCAGAGCTCGTATGCAGATCTCAACACAAGTCGAAAGTCCAACTTTGTCCATCTATTGATTTGGAAAAGAAGTATTTAGTATTTAAGACATTTGATCATGTTTAAAACTAACAGCATGAATCAAGAAAAAGAAAAGGCTCACCTCTGACTGGATGACTTTGATGAAAAAGAGTAGGTGGAACACAGTTTTAGACAGAAATGACATCTGACGGCATCTGTCCAAAAAGCCTTGATCTGAAGGCTCTAATCGCTTGAGCAGTTTCCCCCAGAACAGAGTCAACTCCCTGCCAGAGAACACACAACATCCCGCAAACTCTTTACAAACAGAACACTTTAAATTAATCATTATCATAGTTGCAGCAAACTCTTATTTGTCAATTCCCAACTCTACACTGATTCTACAAGCATTGGTAACGTTTGTGACTTGCCAAGCACAGTAGGTATCCTCCTGTAGAATCTGACGGGTCAAAAAACCAGAACACAACGTAAACGCCGCTTTCTCATCACCATCAGCCTCAAGGTTACAAATCATCTCTAAAGCATCACGACAGTCCACTTTTGACAGCTGAAAAGGAAGGGAGAGAAGTTGCAGATGTAAACCCTATACTTGTCTTCGGAATTATATCCAATTTTTAATGAAGTTGAACTTTTATTTAAGCTTTGGCTTCTTGAATACATTCATGTTAAATCTGAACAGGAATGGTAAGATGCAGAAATAGAGGTATATTCTCAGTCTTACCTCTTCCATTATAAGTTCCTGCGGAGCAACCGTGCACAAACACACCAGGTACATCTGCTTGAAGTGTCCCGTCTCCTCAAACCCAGAGAACTCAGCACAGGCCTTGGCCAGCGACGCAGCCTGATCCACACAGCTCTCTTTGATCAGGTGCTTGACCCGCATCCTCAGAAGTGTTGGACCTTCCAGGGTGAGGAACTCATGGACTAGACAGAAAATAACAACCTTTCAATGCTTGTGTAACACAGGTCGACAGGTTAACTCTACCCAACCGCCGGTGCTGTTGTCCGCTCATGTGTGACGGAGAGAAGCCCTAACTCTCACCTTTCTCTTGCGGTGGCAGGTCATTGGTGAGGATGGCCTGCAGTGTCGGATTGGTCCAGACCCCTTGCTCTCGTGCGATGGTGGAAAGAATGAGGAGATGACTGATTCCCTTCTCTTGCACAAGAGGATGGGCGATCTACAGACACAAAACAAACATTAAAAACTCTGCAAGTCTCATTAGTTGTTGACTATCAAGTTCTGTACTTTACTGAAGAAGACAACAAAGTTGATCAATGCAAATACTAGTAACTAAATATACCTGGACAGATGACCTAAACCTTTCCCACAATGCATCTGGGATATTCCGGGGCATGGAAATCAGCAGCTCTGCACAGCTCCTACAGAAGAAAGGCAACACATACTGATATAATAGAGTGCAGAGAGAGGAGAAGTGTGAGCCAGGGCCGTACTCACAGCGAGAGCCTCTCCAGCACCACGGGCACCTTCTCACACTGGGCGGACAGGTACGGCGACACCTGTGCAAAGCTCAGCAGGGCCATGATGTACACCTCCAGCACCGGCAACGGCTCCTCCTCCATCCTCCACAGGCTGGCATACTCCACCAACGTCTGAAACAGCACAAGCGTCAGTCACCGCACACTCAAGCTCACTTGGCCATTGGGTTGGGTACCTATATAACCGGTGTGTAACCGGACCCAATCAGAATGCAGATTTCGGTGCCACTTAAATTCAAACGTACCTTCGCGCTTTGGCTAGCGCCGACCCAGAGATAGACGTGCCCAGCGCTTGTCACATGTCGCAACTATTCATACTGTTATACTGTTTTCAACCACTTCAAATTTATTTTAGGTTTTCAGACATTTAAATGCACATATGTACTAGCAAACAATACACTTATAGTTTGTTCAATTCACCGGTCGGTCACTTTTATGTCTTTCGTGTAGGGATGTGCGAGACTAGCCGAACAGTCGATTAAACGTTAGCGCTGCTGCTAGTCGACTTGGAAAATACTAGTCGTTTACAATTTTTTGCACATTTAATGTTATGCTTTATATTTTTACAAAGGCTACATTTAAAGTCATGTTAATGTTATGTCTTGATATAATAATATACTTAATATATTATTCTGAAAAGTGTATATCTGCAGCAAAACAAAATCATTTAATTGTACCTCTTGCATGCGTTGGTTTTCTCTGGCGCTCAGAGAAATCTCCACTCGGAAGATGAGGGAGGATTTTGAAAGCTTACACAAAACTTTTCCGTTTTCTTCTGTCATGTCAAACTAACAGTTAAGCTCACTCAGGCTTTATACTACCGGTTATGAGGGACATACAACGGTATGAAATTTTATATCGGATTAAAGGAAAAACATTAAGAATGAAACTTACTTTACACTTAAACAGTTGCTATCTCAACATCCTAACGATAAGAAAATGCGGTTGAATAATG
Organism: Coreius guichenoti; assembly: GCA_039654105.1. Lineage (NCBI taxonomy): Eukaryota > Metazoa > Chordata > Actinopteri > Cypriniformes > Gobionidae > Coreius > Coreius guichenoti. The sequence goes on from CM077185.1 coordinate 425,434, forward strand.
TATAGTTGTCAGTACATGACAAGCTTTTCTTGCGATTTTGCCGCCCGATGTGTGCAGATACTTTTCATACACGAAGCGCGTTCAAACCCGGACACGCAAGTGGTTGCCGTGGTAACGAACAACAATACCTTAACGTGCTGGCGTAACTTTTATTTGAGGAAATCTGTTTATAATAGTCTATAAGTTTTGAACTTATTGGTCCTGCGCTGTCTATTGACTCATATTTGAACAAATATGTCTATAATGGCTAACGTTGCTTCAGTGAACGCTCAAGTTTAATACAATGATCATAATGCAAAGCAAGCACGTCGCATGTATGTGATCTGTTTTTAGCGGCATTCAGTTCAGGGATTTGACTATCATAGATTAAGTGTACTTTCATATACAGACTGTCTCCAGGGAGTGGGGTTAGACTAGTCGAATACAAAATTTCAGTTTAAACGGTTATGAAATTAGCCGTTGCGCACATCCCTAATTTCGTGAGATGTGGATGAATTCACGTGATGTAAATCCAACAGATCCGATTCTCTGAGGCACAAACTAACATGCCCTTATAGATCAACTAACATGTATTATAAAGGGTTTTAAATGACAAAACATTCACTTACATGTATTTGAAAATCAGAATATTAGATAGTTCATGAATATTTTGAATAAAAAGGAAAAACGAAATAAAAGCTTAATGAGCCGTTTTCCAGTCGTTACCCGTCACACTGCTCTGTAGTGTCATTTCTACAAAAAGATTAGACATTTTTGCTCATTGCGAGTGCATAGAACTAAATATTAGCTGTGACTTTAAACATATATACTTTTATTTCTGATTGGTTATTGCGGCATTTGGGGGGCGGTGCCTGATATCTGATTGGTTAGCGTTAGACAGCATGACGTCCAGACCGGCGAAATAAAGTGAAAGTATGGATTTGAAAGAGTGCAGGAATCACTTTGATCATGAAAATACAGTTAAAAGCAAAATATGCATATTATAATAAGAACAGTAGTGTAATAGAATGCAGATTCATTCACTCATGCAGTTATTCCTTTGAGATGGCTCTTTTCCAAAGCCAGATGGAGACGGTTTCCCATCATACCTGTGAAAAGGCAAGTTTTAAAGAACTACTCCAGACATCTGACAAACAGAACTGCCATCCCTGATCTGGACGATAACATGAGGGAGAGCGTCGCTACAGTGACTCTCTGACCACAGACACGTGGTCAAGCATAAACACGACTCCCTGCGTGTCTGTGACAGCCCATTATATATAGGATTGGACACTGGACACAACACTCATCCCGGAGCACCGAGGCGCTGGCAGAGTTTCCAGCATCACGGCTGACAGCAGGCCAACACCAGGGCTCAACTCACGGCTGAACTGTCAATGTAACAGTGAATTATTCACTACAAAAGCAGAAAGCAAGAACTGATCGTGCTTTTGGCATCCGTCGCTCCATTAATGAGCGTTCTCTCACAGCTGGCAGAGGCGAGAGCTACGGCTCAATCTACACCAAAATATGCTGATAACCGTAAGTCAATTTATGGCTTAATGTCTCTGTACAAATATCCTAATATAGCCTAATAATAGGCTACAGAGAATAAACTGGAATAGGCAAATTCTTCTTCATATTATTATTGTTATTAATTATAATCAGGGCTTGACGCTTACTTTTCCCAAGGTGCATCTGTGCTGCTAAGTTGAAAAATTTAGAAGCGCATTAGAAACTTTATTTCTACCTTATATTATATTTTATATATATATATATATATATATATATAAAAAACAGACTGCAATAAATAAATTTTGCCATACTAGTGTTATATTGGCATTACTGAGATACTATTATAGTTTTTATTAATATTTTGAATTCAGTTTAATTTTATATTTTTTGTTGTTTTTAAAACTGTGTATAGTTTTTAATGAATGTTTATTTCAGTTTTAGTTTGGTACATCAGGTTAATTTCAACTAAATGAAAATAAGAAATGTTTAAGTTTCTTATATTTTATTTTATGTTGGTTAACATTCAAGCAATGAAAAATTATGAATTGAATAATAATGTTCTCAGTCTTTCCTGTGACGGGGCGTCCCAGACAGAAGATACAAGAGTTTACTTTAAATTAAATGGAAATTAAATTAAATTACATACAGTTTGTGTAACCAAATAATAACCGGGTGGAAACGGACACACGGCGTGACTTATTTAATAAATGAGCCTGAAATACAGCAGGACTCTTATTTTGAAATGTCTATTATTGTGGGAGCTCATTCAGATTCAGACGAGGAGATAAAATATGCATTCACACACCCATACACAACATATTACAGTATAAACACCGTACAGTAAACACTGTCATGATTGATCATTAGTGTCGTTTGGCATAAATGTGTGTGAGCCTGAACGCACAACAGCGCCACCTTCAGGCTCTGAGACGTGAAGCGCTCACATTTATTAATGAAATCACAGCCTTATGAAGATTAATAACCACATTAGGCAGTGTCGCCATTTATGTTTTATCCCCAAAATACAAGACGCTTGTTATACCATTTAAGGCATTGAAGACTTTTTATGATCTTACATTTATGAAAACTGATCCGCATGGATTGCTTATTCACACACGTGCTCGAAAACACATTGTACGGTTCACACACATCGATTTGTGCAGCTCGATGGGGATCAGCGTATGCCATGATAGCAAGAGCTCCCAGCAGTCAAACGTGTTTCTGCTGATGAAGAGCGTCACACACACACACACACACACACCTGACCGGTCAAAGATGGGCTGATGCCCAGAGCCACCGCCCTTGACCCGCGCTATAAGGGGACCGTACTGATGCCGGACACCTGATGTGATCAGACGTCAGCTTGAGGTGGAGACATACGGGAAAGATCAAGCCAGCTGTGCACATCAGAGCGAGACGGACACAAACACCCACAATCCCCACAGACCAGCCAGCAAAATCACAGGAGACCACATCCTACTGGCAACTCATGGATGGTGAAGACAAGCCACTGGGATGGTGTAGAGAAACCTCTCCATCAGAGTCCACAACCTCAAACCACAGAGAAACAGCTGAAGATCTGCAGGCATACACACCTCAATGTTCACACGAATCTCATGCGGTTCCAAACCCGTCAGACCTTCGGTCATCTGCAGAACACAGAATGTGTTTTCTGTCCCTCCGCTGACAGCGACGCAACTGAAGCAGAAGCCCAGAACGGCAGTAAAGACATGATTAGAGTAATCTGCGACTCCAGAGGTGTAACCTCAGTTTAATGAAGCAACGCGAGATCTGTGCAAAAACATAATTTACCACTTTATTTACAGAAGTATTAATGTCCAAGGCACGAGAGCAGCACGACGCATGGACGCTGTTGTGCGAACAGATATTTTGTAGGGGTGGGAATCGAGGCTCCACGATACGATATTATTGTGATTAAAAAAAAAAAAAAAAAAAAGCGATATGCTGAGTAATGCAATAACATATTGCGATTTATTACCTTTTTTCAACTGCGAATGTCCCCAAACTGCAAACTTTCTCCACATATTTTTATCTAATAAGCTTCTCAGACTGTTTATTTTACATCTTCAAATCCACATCCCTTCCTCATATTTTAGGCATATTTTTAATAGAAATTACATTTGCTCATTAACAATGTTTTCCCACTCAATTCAATGCATGTTTTTTCAATACATATAGTTAAGCCGCTTTATAAAGAACAACCCTAACACCCGAGCTAAAGTTGACACTATTCCATTATGAGATGTAATTATATGCTGAATCACAGTTATATGATCATATTTCTATCATAATAAATATATCACCATCACAACAACTTCTCCTTGCACTTTAAAAACGACTGAATGATCACATTTAGCACTCTTATGGGAATGTTTTGTAATTATTTAAATCTCACTAGTTTTCAAATAGTTTGTTATAAATCAACATCTCAGGAAAATGTTATGGGGTTTCTAATCAAAATATGACTTTCTGTTACAGAACAGGGCATTGATTTCATTCATGTAGAGACGCCGCGACTGAATCAGGCATTCTGGAGAAAGAAATCACTCAGCAATATTCCTATAAAATATTAGAAATTATCATGAAAATGCTGCCAACTATTACTCCCATTATTAAACGTCTTTTTTCATTACGTGTTGCTCCAAGAACACATTAGAGACATGGCATTGAATGGGAAAACATGTCCATTTTACACACATACTACATAAAGTAAAATGATATATCAATTCATTCCGTTATATATTTCATAACACAGTTGAGAAAAAACATAAAACAAAATCTTGAAAGCTGAAAATTGATGGGTGAATGAAAAAAATCCCATCGTTTTTGCCTGTACGTCATTAAAACATGTTTTATTAGAACATATCAATAAAATATCATTTTTCAAAATGTTTTTCCCCCATTTGTTTCTTATGCTCTAAACAATGACGTGAAAAAATACTAAATTCAAAAAACGTTTCCCCCCGGGTCTTAATATTTATAGGAAAATACATAAATGTGCCATTAACAGCACAAAACATGGACGCTCGATTCAGGAGAGTGTGTATCCTGCACACACAGCTCACCCCACGTGTGTGTGTGTGTGTGTGTGTGTGTGTGAGAGCGAGAGTGATGCGCTGTTTCTGATATTACAGTCTGAAAGAAATATTTAACATTATTATTATTTCTTCCCGCATTATAAGCGCAGAGTAGGGGTGTGCGATTTATATCGTCTGCGATATCGTAATTGTTGTTTTAACGATGTGCGATCTGACATTATAGAGTATATCCCTCACACACACTGCGTGATGTAGTCCTGTAGATTAGACTAGTGTGTGTGTGCATTTACAGTGCACGCTTTCACTGTGTGTGTTACTGTATATTTATATCATTTAATATAGTTAATAAATATCACACAAAGTGCCGTTTTTCTCCAGGCATCAGCATAACAAATGTGATATTGATTTTATACAAATTTACTAAACAAAGTTATTATTAAGTGACTTAGACACCATATTGCCTGTTTTTGCTCTGTTTCGCCAACGAAAATAGTTCAAAACAAAGCCACAGCTGTAACTGCATCTGAGCGACACGCGCGGTGTTTCTTTACTGAGTGAATCAGCTTTTGAACGAATCGACTCAATGACTCACTCATTAACTGTGTCTTACTGCACCGACTGGCGGTTTTAATTTCACATTTAAAGTATCTTCATGTTTTAAATCATTTCAAATATCAATACTCAATGTTTTATGTTTAAAAAAAACATTATGCATAACTGCAGGTTATTAATTAGTCCCTCTGAGCTCATTAAACAGTGTAAATGATCTAAATCCACAGCTTCTGTGTTTCCTCTGCACTGCAAAGATGAATTGTGTTGATATTTAATTTGATTGGTAACAGCCCTATTGTGTCTTCTTATTCAATTTGATTACATTTATGATTTTGACAAAAGATGCATGTAAATAATTAGGTTTAAAATTTTTTTATAAAAGGTAAAAATGCCCATAAAAAAGGTTAAAAAAAAAATTCGTATTGTAAAAGATGATTTCTGTCACCAGCACACAGAATATGAAGAATATCATAAACTTCAGGAGTCAGCTGACCACGCCAGTCCTAAACCTGCCCAGTACCGGCACAACAACACTCAGCTAAATATCCTCTAATTATTGTTAGAGAAAATCCCAGAAAATATCAATATCATTTTTTGTCAATATCGCACACCCCTAGCGCAGAGCTTACGCTAAAATTTTGCACAATGAGCTGAAATTCAGTCCCTGAAAATATCGATACAATATCCCACACAAAATATCATGATATTATGCTGTATGGACTCTTTCCCCCACCCCTAATATTTAGTAAATAAAGAAATCAAAGCACTCACGTCACTTCATGAACTTGTGGTTAAAGCGCTCGATTCATATGGATCAGTTTTACGATCTCTTTATGAACTTTATGAAGTGTCTGTAGTTGCGTAGCTTCCAACGGAGGGACAGAAAGCGCTCAGATTGCATTAAAAATACCTTCATGTGTGTTCTGGAGATGAACTGTCCCTGTTTTATGAACATGAGCAGACGAAACGTCACTGTCTTACAGTCAAACCAACATTGACTCAGACACCTTCAACATTTCTCACATTATCAGTTTATTCACTATAGTTTAGAAAATGGTAATAAAATATGCCAAGAACTCAGAGTTAAACTGAACATTCATCTTGATAATGTCAAATAACTTTGATAGGAAGGGATGTAATGGATTCAATCAACTGTTAAATTTAAGAACACAATCAGATAATACCAGTTTAGCTCAACCAATGACTGTATGAAGAGTTTTTGGGTATAATATGTCAGAGTTTACTTTATTTTGCTCTCCTCACATCAGAAACGAACCATAGTGTCCCGCACACACTAGAGAAACATTATATCTGTGTCTAAATATCACTGTAAATCACAGGAAACACACACACAGGTCAGTGGATGTTCAGAGCGCACACACACACACACACACACACACACACACACACACACAGCTTAAACTTCAGTACACACAGAGCAAAAGAGCTCTGATGACACGGTAGATGATGAAGATGTACAGTTAGTGATTGATTGATTATGTTACCACATTACTGGATTACTGGACAGACAACACCAGTCATGATCTCACGGGTATATCTGTGGCGATAGCCAACAATACATTGTGTGGGTCAAAATTCATTTTTCTTTTATGCCAGAAATCATTAGGATATTAAGATCATGTTCCATGAAGATATTCCTACCGTAAATATATCAGAAATGTATTATTAGTAGTAATATGCATTGCTAAGGACTTCATTTGGACAACTTTAAAGGAGATTTTCTCAATATTTAGATTTTTTTGCACCCTCAGATTCCAGAATTGCCAAATATTGTCCTATCAAACCATCAATGGAAAGATTATTTATTCAGCTTTCAGATGATATTTACATCTCAATTTCAAAAAAGTGACCCTTATGACTGGTTTTGCGGTCCAGGGTCACATATCATGATGCTGCTGCACAATATAATCACAGACAGAGATTATTATAGTGATGTACAGTGAGATTATCTACCAATCAACGCACATCATTATAGATGATGATGATGATGAAATGCTGTAAATTCATTATCAGCACTGATTATGGTGATGTAATAGATTATGATGATGATGGGTGTGATATATGATGCTGTGCAGCACTAGTGTAGGATTGTGGGAATGATGGGCAGTGGACACACACACACACACGATGTGCAGTGGACGGTGGGTTTAATGCTGTTATGGATGATGAGGCTGTGTGCGCGTGCACGCTGCGCGCTTGTTTACAGTCCTGCAGTCTCTGACCGAGCCACAAAAACTACCCCGAATGACCGCCTGACCCTCTATAACCGCGTTAGGAGAGCGAAGCTGTGTGTGAACCCGCCGAGCAGAGCTTCTGTTCGGCGGGATCGCTGTGTTTATGAGTGCCGCGGAACATTGTTGTGCCACAGGCGGAATTACGGGCTCACCTGACAGAACTCATAGCAGTACTGCGACGCGCGCTCGTCGGGAGTCTCCTGGCTGGTGTTCAGAGCCGCTGCTATCTCCTCCAGGCGCGCTGTGAGCGCGTTTAACGCGCTGGAAGGGTCGCTCCGCTCACTGCGGTCCTGCTCGGCCTCCTCGTCCGCCATCTTCCCTTCCAATTCCGCCGCGTACGCACAGCGCGTCACGTGACGCCAAATCACTGTGCGTGCTGACGTACTGGCCAGGTCACATGACCCTGCGCTCGAAATCTCTGATTTCTCTTAGAACATAGAAAATAATAAGACTTAGAAGATGCAGATCTTCATATTATACTCCTGAATGGATTATGTGAAGTATGTAGAATGTCTGAAACCATAGCTAATGTAGGCTATTATGAATGTTTGATATATAATAATGCTAGGAAATAATTATATATGGAAAATTAGAGAAAATGGTGTAAACACTAGTCAGGAGGAAATATCTGAAACATCAGAATACGTTCTGGAATGTTTAAAAACGGGACTCTAACAGGATATTAGGGTTTTAGTTCATTTATTTTTATTTTCACCATAATATGTGATTTTAAAAGTCCTGATTTGGATGATAATGCGATGAATGGCGTTCAATATGCCTCTTTTTCCATTTCAACCACATCATGTGACCTCTTTTATAATGTTGTAGTGCTGTCAAATCGATTAATCGCATTAAAAATAAAAGTTTGTGTTTACATAATATATGTGTGTGTACTGTGTATAATTATACACATGCATGTATATATTTAAAAAAAATATACATTACGTTGTATATACATTACATAATAATTATACACAGTACACACACATATATTATTAATCGATTTGACAGCACTAGAACACAACAACACTTTTCAGTATCTTTATTAATATAGCCCGGTCATAGGGTTATGGCATTGTGATATTTTGTGATATCAAATCAAACTGATTTGATCTTTTAATCAAATAAGATGAAGCATCTGACACAAACCAACTGAAACCATGAAGCACAGAATTCATAACACATTGAGAATATTTTCCATGAAAAATGATGTCATGACAGACCTGATTCTGTTAGTTAAAGTCATCTTAGACTAACAGGAAGGAACACATGTTTTATTTGAAACATTTAAAAGAAAAAACACCTGGAATATTTATTTCTGAACATTTCTGCATAAATTTCAAAATTTGTGTCAGTGCATGAGTTCAGATTCACATCTATGTCCACTTCTGGTAAAGGAAAACTAGTGTGATTTCTATCTTTATTTCATTCATTATATTAAGACACATATCATGGACATAAACATATTCTGCAGAATGACCCGGCTTTTAATTTATGTGCTGTATTGTATCAAAACTGACTAAATAATGCATTAATACTTGATATTTCAGCTAAAGAGTTTAGATATGCAGACTGCTGATTTATTAATGTTTGTGAAAGAGTCTCTTTTGCATTTATTTGATCATAAATACAGTAAAACAGTGAAATATTACTCCAGTGTAAAGCAGCTGTTCTCTATGTGAATATATAGTAAAGTGTAATTTATTCCTGTGATCAAAGCTGAATTTATCATCATTACTCCAGTCTTCAGTGTCACATGATCCTTCACAAATCATTCTCATATGAGGATTTGATGCTCAACAAACATTTATGATTATTATCAGTATTGAACACAGTTCATATTTCTATGGAAACCGTGATGCACTACAGTTAAAAAATTGGGGATTTTAAAAAATAAGTAATTAATATTTTTATTCATCAAGGATGCATTAAATTGCTCAAAAGTGACATTTATAATGTAACAAAACCATTTATTTGATTCTATTTCAAATAAATGCTGTACTTTTGAACTTTCTATTCATCACAGAATCCTGAAAAAATGCATTCCACAAAAATATTATGCATTGATATTATGCAACATTTTCAACATTGATAAAAAACATTTTTAAATAATATAATAGAAAATGGTTATTTTAAATTGTAGTAATATTTCACATTTTTACTGTAGTTTTCTTACATTAAAAATCTTTATTATTCCAAACTTTTGACTGGCCGTGTACATGTTTTAGCCCCACTTCTCTATTAACTCCCTGTGTTTTTGTGGTGAACCCTCAGTGAGAGAGAGTGTGTGTGTGTGTGTGTGTGTGTGTGTGTGTGTGTGTGTGTGTGTGTGTGTGTGTGTGTGTGTGTGTGTGTGTGTGTGTGTGTGTGTGTGTGTGTGTGTGTGTGTGTGTGTGTGTGTGTGTGTGTGTGTGTGCGCGCCTCATGGGGGCGACACTGCAGCGTCTCCAGAGCAGGACAGATGCTGTTGTGGAAGTGACAGCTTGTTCTGTGTACTGTAAACCCCAGTGTAAATCATACAGATGAGTTGAACTCAATCCATCTTGATGAGCATTTGGATATTTCTATTGCTTTTGAATTTAATGAACGTGTCTCTTTAAATTCCCAGGAACTTAAGTTTTGTCAGCTTTCTTTGTGATGATGATGATCACAGGATCCAGCCTGAATCTGGCAATCCGTAGCGCCTCGACCGCATCTCTGGTCAAGTGAAGCAGTTCTTTAATTTAACACACTCGAGTTAGCAGAACTTTAGTAGTAATTTTATACTAAACAAGCTTGTTGATTGCACTTAACTTGAAATACTGAATAAGCAAACTCATACAATTTGATTGCGTCTTGGGAGCGGGGCTCGGTTCCCATCATGCACCTCAGCTCAAATTGATAGTGAGAATGACTGATTGACTGAGATATTGCTTATGGTACTGAAATGGTGTTGTTGTGTCTGTGAGTTATAGGTTATGGCGTGTTGTAACTATGAGTCCTGTCTACTGTCACCGTCATTATAGTTCATGTGTTGGAGGTCAAGAACACAAACACAGTCCTGTTTGAGATGTTTGGTTAAATCAACCACCAATAGTCAGGTGTGCTGTTGTGAGTGTAAAGCCTCCCTCCAAAAACATGCCAAATGATGTCATACAACTGCCCTTTTCCTGTAGTATAGTGTTCCTGACCTCCAGAACTCAAACCACAATGACTCTAGCTATTTTCCATCCACCTATTTTAATACGAATTTTTGCGTATTGCATAAAAAATGCTGGATGGAAACGCCAACATGCGCATAAATTCTAAAAATGCGCATTAAAAACGTATGCACTAAATAGAGGCGGATCATTTTTTTATCCGATAAGAAGACAAGCACATGGACTTGATGCACAACAAAAACATCATGTGACTTTTCCTCAACAGACCAACCAGCACATCTCAAATGTAGGTTTGGTTATTCTGAAACGCCTGAGCCAAAGTCAACAACACCACTGCAATAACATGAACAACACAGTTCAAAAACAATCAAAATAAATCAATAATTATCATCCATCTCAGCCGCGGTGCATGATGGGAGCTGAACCCCACCCCCAGAGAGCACTGTTGAGCTGTTACTGTACCGTTTCCACATGATTTTGAGTGTAATAATGCTGTAGTGTTTGAGGTATGTGTAATTAAAAATAATGACAAAATTGGGGTTGATGGTTTTCCGGGTTAAAGGTTTGACATACTGCATAAATTATATTTTATGATTACTACTATACACTTATTTTCAGGTTTAAATTGTGTATAATGCATAACGGTGACTGTGATATATGTGTTTAAGGTATGGGAGACTTGATATTTGGGATAGGGTCATTGGGCTAGATTTGGGCTATTCTGATTGGTCATTGGGCTAGATTTGGGCTATTCTGATTGGCCATCGGGCTAGATTTGGGCTATTCCGACTGGCCATTGGGCTAGATTTGGGCTATTCCGACTGGCCATCGGGCTAGATTTGAGCTATACCGATTGGTCATTGGGCTAGATTTGGGCTATTCTGATTGGCCATTGGGCTAGATTTGGGCTATTCCGATTGGTCATTGTTGTTAGGTAGACCTGGTAACTCTGCATGCAACGTTAAAAATTATGTGTTCATCAACTTAAAAAAACAGTTTAGTTAACATACTGGGGTTTACAGTGTACTAGTATTACAAGCATTTTTATTTGTCTCTCTCATCCTGGAAAACAGATTATACTGTTGATGTTGCACTACACAATCAAATGCTTCAGCCAAGAATGAGAATGAAAAAATTACCAAGAGCCCATTAGTTACATAAAAAAACACACAATACGAGCCCTTTGGATGAGTCCCATTCAAATTCCCTGCTTCAGTACGGTGTGCAGGAAAGAGCGCTGTTCTTGTCAAGCCTTTCCACGCTGTCACTCAGGAATCAAATGATGATGAGCTAGACAAGCAGATAATGGTTTTTCACTGGATTTTATTAAATCTCTTGCCAAGGACACTGCGTCATGCGTGCTTTCCGTACTCCTGTAATCCAGCTCTAATAGAGCTCCAGAAGGTTCTGATGCGGTCTATGTGTGCTCCTTACGCCTGAGCAGTCTCTTGAAAGCCTGCTTGAAGTCCTCGTTGAAGCTGGTGTACAACAGCGGGTTGATGAGCGAGTTGACGTAGCCCAGCCAGGTGAGGGCGTCCGACACCTGAGGCGAGGGGTTCAGCAGCATCAGGCCCACCAGCAGCTCTTTCAGGAAGAACGGCAGCCAGCACAGGATGAAGGCTCCCAAGATCAGGCCCAAGATCCGTGCCGCCTTTCTCTCCCGAGACGTGCAGATCTGATTCCTCTCGTCCAGCTCCGGCGCCTCCAGATCGAAGGGCGGCACGCGGACGGCGGCGTTGTTCCGGTCAAACTCCACAGTGGGGTCGGAGGTGGACACGTCGGAGACGCAGAATGCGTGCGTGACCCGGCAGTGGTTGACCGAGTTCTGGCTGTCGGTGCTGCGGCTGCTGAGGTGCCGCGAGGAGCCGCGCTTCTGGTACAGCGTCTTGGCGGCGCTGTAGATGCGCGAGTACAGGATGAGGATCAGAGTCATGGGGATGTAGAAGGCGCCGAAGGTGGAGTAGATGGTGTAGCCCACGTGGTCGTGCTCAATGATGCACTGCTGCGGGCCACTGCCATCCCCGCGCTGCCGCCAGAACAGAGGCGGGATGGAGATGAAGATGGAGATCACCCACACGATGGCCACCATGACACCGGCACGGCGGGCGGTCCTCTTGCGGGCGTACTCGATGGCTTTAGTGATGGCCCAGTAGCGGTCCAGTGCGATGACGCACAGGTGCAGGATGGAGCAGGTGCAGCAGGTCATGTCGACGCTCAGCCACGCCTCGCACACGAACGGCCCCAGCAACCACGCCTCGGTGGTGATGTACAGGATGCTGATGGGCATGACCAGCACGGCCACCAGGAAGTCGGTGACGGCCAGCGAGCAGATGAGGTAGTTCGCGGGGAGGTGGAGCTTCTTGGTGTTGCAGATGGCGGCGATGACCGCACCGTTCACCACGGCCGTCAGCAGTGTGAGCAGCGCCAGCAGAGCCACCACGGCGAATCGCTCCGACACCGCCTCAGCACGGAATGCTGCTCCCGGTGCGCCGGTGGTGTTGGTGCTGTTGGCCGGAACACTGGCGCTTTCTCCCAAGTAACGTTCCATCTCCATCCCGCAGCTGGAGTCGCTCCGTCAGTCCGGAGAATGGCCCCGCTTCAGGACTACAGCCCCGAAGACTGCGCTGGATCGGTGACTGCCTGTCAAACACACAGTCAGGTGATCAGTTAGCATGGCTTTTTTTTAATCAAATTTCAAGAGCATGTAGAAACTAAAAACTAATCTCTTGGGCTTTTAAAGGGATTGTTCAAAAATGAAAATGACCCAATGATTTACTCATCCTCAAGCCATCCTAGGTGTATATGACATTCTTCTTTCAGACGAACACAATCAGAGTTATATTAATAAATGTCCTGAATCTTCCAAGCTTTATAATGGCAGTGAATGGCAGCCCAAAATTTGAAGCCAAAAAAAAACACATCCATCCATTATAAAAGTGCTCCACACAGCTCCAGGGGTTAATATCGGCCTTCTGAAGCGAATCGATGGGTTTGTGTAAGAACAATTACATATTACATAAATCCATATTTAACACGTTATAAAGTAAAATATATAGCTTCCGGTGGACTGCCTTCTGTATTCAACTTATGAAGAAAGTGTAACGCCTCTCGCTGTTCAAAACGCTTACGCCACGTCCAACGTCATCGTCATGCCAGTTACACTTTTTCCGTAAGTTGAATACAGAAGGCGGTCCAACGGAAGCTAGTTATTTTACTTTATAACGTGTTAAATATGGATATTTTTCTTACACAAACGCATCGATTCACTTCAGAAGGCCTTTATTAACCCCCAGAGCCGTGTGGATATATGTTTAGTTGCAGTTAATGCAGGTCCTGTGATGAAGTGATTTTGTGAAAGAGATATTGACGATGGCGTTTGTCCATGTCCTCTAGTGTTCAGTATTGATAAATTGAGGTTTTCTCTAGTCACAGCCGCTCTGACCTGCAGCCTCACGGGCACGAACAGAACAGAATGAAGTGAATCTAATGCAAGATTTGTGTCTGCAGGGTAAACCATTTATTTTAATACCGTTATTTAGAGGGAAAGTAAATACTTTACAGAAAGAAGAGAGCACACATACACACACACAAACACATGCATCAACACAACACTGTAATTTGGTTCATATTTAAACCAAAGAGGGAACCAATTAATCTCCTTCAGTTAAAACATAGCAGATGCTCATATGGTAAATATAACCATTTTAACATGTGCATTTAATGAAGGCTGTTATTGGTCACTGGTATTAGCAGAGCTATTACTCACTGAGAGAAGCAACATACACTACAGTTTCTGATGACCACAAAAACTTCAACAGAGACTCTTTTAAAGGTCTGAATACTAAACATAAGCAAATCAATCAATCAATCAATCAATACTTAACACGGAGTCAGGGCAAGGAAATTTGTAGTTGTGCTTTCCCTTAAAGTCCCAATTGTATCCTTTAAAATGCATCTTTGACAATCAAAATTACATATTTAAATGTTTTTTTTCCTTTGTGCCTTAAAATAGCTTGAATGTAACTCTACACCCTCGCCTCATTTAGTATACGCAGGCCATGAATATGCAAACTGGCCCCACCCCCACTCTCCACTGCACAATGTCAAGTGGAAATACTGGTTTAATTCAGCCATATATGTGAACCTGATTCAGAAGAAGAAGTGGAGGAGTGAATTATACAGGCTCGATGTATCCGAATGGTTGTGCGTTTTATGTATCGCTCTCCACAATGTTGGACACGTAACGGTAATTAATATGATTAGCCTTTCGCTTGACTAATAATGTGTTGCTAATGTTACACAAAACATGTTCCCGTTCGCCATCTCAGCCCCAGATGCTGCCTTCTAAACATCAGCATCCTTAAAAACACCTAGAACAACTCAGAACGTCAGTGGAGAAAAACCAAAACCGCTTTGGTTCACTGCAGTTTTAAGGAGAAAATACTCAGCAATGGCGTTGACTGATGAATTTGCAGATGGTTAGTCTTAAAGCATATTAAAAACACCACATAGACATATAAACAACATTAAACACTTCACAATCTTTAAGGAGTCTGGCAGCTGCATTCTGTACCCAGTGTTGGGGAAGTTACTTTTAAAAGTAATACGATACAAATATTGCGTTACTTCCTTAAAAAGTAACTAATTGCATAGTTACTTTTTATAGACAGTACATTACACATGAAACACAAATGTGATGTTCATCTAAAGTCATTTTTCTTATGTATGGCTGAATTGGATCATTGAAGGTCAGCAGCAAAGACATTGGTTAATAAAGTGAGATTAAATACATAAAGTGTATTTGTGTTATTTAACATATTTAATTATTGCAGGTTTGCATTTCACTGTTTTTATTAATTTTGATGGATACTGAATGTGTTTCTGTGCCAGTGAGATGAGTAAATGCTCAGATTCAGTCTAGAACTCACACACACACACACACACGCACACTGTGAGCGAGAGAGAGAGCGAGTGAGACAATGTCATAAAGTGAATTACAGTAATCTAGGCCAAATGATACAAACGCATGAACAGTTTTTCTGCAATATAAGGCTTATTACGGAGAGATACGAGGCACGGCAGGTTAGAGAGTTTTAGATTGCATAAAATAATAAAAGAAACAAACAAAAACATGGTGAAGAAGGAGAGCACAGCAGAAGAGACTCAGGAGGAGGCTGAGTGGGACTCTCACGCATCTTAGCGTGTGTGTGTGTGTGTGAGAGAGTGTGCGTGGAAAAAAGGCTGCCGAGTGAAAACTGTGCAACCCAGTGTCACAAAAGACTTGTATATCTATTATAGTTAATTTTTCAATTCTGAAGTGTTAGATTCTGTCCATCAAGTCAGCTGATAGTAAATAACAGTGTTGGCCAATAACGTTACAGATTGATGAGCATATATTAATGGCCAACACCACATTATGTGCGCAGTTAGCAGAACACCAGCAGAACTAAAGAATTAGAAACTAAGAGAGTGTTAATAAACTCACCCAGTCGTCACAGGTGAGATGCCGTTCCCTTCCTCGCCCCCGCGACCGTGTGTTTCTGTCCATGTTCACTCTCACACACACACACAAGACTGAGTGTTTCTAGAGGTTTGGTGTCTCCCCCAGGTCCCAGTACAATCACACTAATGATAAAGACATGAATGAGCAATCACACAATGCTAGCCTGTAATTTCCCAGGTTTGATTGACAGGTTGGCCGGTCCCTAGAGGTCAGAGGCGGCCGTGAAATCATGGAGAAGAGGTTCAAGCCTCACAATAACACAATCACCTCTGGCGCTCTTCTTCCTTGTACGTGCGAGTCGTGTTTGCGTAGGCCGACTCATTACATGCAGTTGTTGGGATCTTTGTAAAGCGGCTGTCGTCACACGTGGGCCTGAGCGCCCATCTGTCCACACGTCCCTAAGTGAAGCCCAGAGATGCAGACTCATGAGACAATCACAGATCCCAGGAATTACTGGTGAAAGAGTAAGCTTCATTACAGGTTTAATGACTTAACTGTGCACTCAGTAAGTTTTACTGGCTTTCATTAATTTTCACGCATGAAAAATAAAGACAAGTCTTTGATATGTAATGAATTAACATTTAAAAAGAACACATTTTTAAATACTTCAAATGAAATAAAACCTTTTTTTATTTTAGATAGTTGCCAAAGCAACATTTTTTGCCAATTCTCATTTTGATTTAGTTTAACTTGATGTACTAAAATAACTTAAACTGAAATAAAAATGAATAAAGATTATATAAGTCACGATCTGTGTGTTTAGTTTCATTTTTTTGTTTCTCTTCAGTTACCTGTTTCCTTTGTTCTAGTTTCCGCCAGTCTCCCGCCAAAATACTCTTTTGCATCTTTATCATCATCCTCTGGACTAAAGTGTGACAGAATACTGGACCCACAAAGAAGTGAAGATGGAGATCGCCTCCATTAATGTAGCTCCCACGGGGAGCTTGCTTAAGCCCAACGGGGCTGTGATTTTTATCTTCCAAAGAGGAAGAGAGCTGGAGGAGTATGTGAAGGAATTCGTCAGCATCAGCCACCTCGCTCATTGCAATGACATTGTGCTCATGGAGGGGTTTTGGATCGGGATCGAACTCGACATCGAGATCCGGCTGCTGATGCTGCAAGGAAATTCCTGCTGGATGCTGGAGTACATCAGTTCACCCTGTGGGTCGACGGTTCTTCTTATGATGTAGGTGAAGAGGATTCAGCAGCCAGCATCCAGCCACACTCTACATCCGTTACCTCCCCAGAGCCAGACCCAGCACCCACGCCCACTGCAGATTAGTAGCCAGAGCCCACCTCAGACCGGGAGACCCATCTGATACCTGTGACGGAAATCAAGCCTGAGCCAATGCTTGCTAAGGAGGCAGAGCCAGCACCCAAGGTCCTGGCTGACCAGGTGTGTGAGCCTGCCATAACATCCATGACAGTGGAGGTTTTAGTGGACATGGATTCAATGGAGTGGCTAATAGACTGGGAGACAGAGGTAGTGCTTTCCACACCACCCGCCCACGAACCTTCTCTGCTGCTGGTTCCTTTCCTGCACTAATGTATGTTCCTCACCTCTGTCTTCATCCTCACTGTTAGTCCTGTCCAGTCCTTGTTTATCGTCGTCACCAGCCCTGTCCATCACAGTGTGTTCTTCATCACCACCATTCCTGTCCATCACGGAGCCAGGTTCCACAACCAGTCCTCCTTTCTGCACGCTCCACCAAAGCCAGCCATTCCCTCGGCTCCATCACCGCTGTCTCCCTTCAGTCCCTCAGCTCCACCATCAGAACTGCCATGCAGCCCCGATCAGCTTTGGGGCTTCCAGTCCCCAGACCTTCCGTGGCGCGAGGAGTCCAGAGCTCCATCTTGTCCCTCGGAGCCCTCAGTTCCACCTCAACCCGTAGACCAATCGGCTTCGCCCTGGCTCCTTGCCCCCTCGGCTCCACCTGGAACTGACATCGGTTTGACTTCACCAGGCTCCCTCGTCCCAACGGCTGCACCTGGAACTGACATCTGTTTGGCTCGCCTCAGTCCTCCGGCCCCCTGGCTCCATCTTGGCCACTTGTCGCCAGGACTCCGCCTTGGTCTCCCAGCCCTACGGCCTCACCGGGTCTCTCTGTCCCACTGACTTCACTGGGCCTCTACATCTCCAGGCATCATTGCTGTCGGTTGGGCTCAAAGGACCTCCTTCGCTCCCTCTATCACTGCTGCCGTGGGTCGCCTCCCTCATTGCTGTCTCCTGGGTCGCTCTGAGATCTTGTTGGCCGTCCGTTCCTCCCTGGATCCTACCACCGTCAACTCCTCCATGGGTCCTTCTACCATCCTCTCCTCCATGGTTCCTCCCATTATCTCCTCCATGGCTTCTTCCTTCTTCTGTCCTGGTTCCTCCCATCTCCCCCCTATGGGTTTCCAGCACATCGCCTTCTTCGCTCAAGCCATCCATCACGGTGTGAGGCCACGCCTTCCCGGGAGGGGGCGTTCTGTCACAATCTGTGTTTAGTTTCATTTTCATGGACTTTTAGTTTGTTTCCTTTGTTCTAGTTTCCTGCCAGTCATTAGTTGTCATGGACACATTCAATCATCACAAATGCTCGTTATTTAGTCACAATCACTGTGAATTTAAGTCCCTCTTTGTTCTCAGTTGAGTTGTCCGGTATAGTCGTTCCTAGATGCTGTTATGTTGCCTCATCTGTGTATTACCTGAGATTGTTTTATTTAATAAACCCTTTTAATTTAAACTCTTTTTGCATTTTTATCATCATCCTCTGGATTAAACCGTGACAGTAAAGTGTTACCAAATGTTTTTTATATTTTATTTCAGTTAACGTTTATTTTTATTTCAAGTTACGATTTTTTTTATAGTTTTAGTTTCAGTTAACTATAATAACCCTGATTCAGACCTAACACTACAAGACATACACATCCTTATGACATGACAATTAAATTTGGGACTTTGTCTCCCATTTTCCATTAATTTTCCATTAAGGCACATTAGGCTGTGCCTTATCTAAAATCACCCTTACAGTCCAGCGTTCGTACCTTCAGAAACTGCAGTTTCACATCAGCTGACTGGTATTTGTCTATTTAAGCGTATTTGTAATCTTTGAATACATTTATTCAAAACATATTAAAATGCTATTCATACAGACAATGACTTGTCAAATGTCAAAAGAATTTTTGAATCATTTTTTTTTTTTTTTTTTTTACTTTTAACCTTGAAAATTTTGTTTGAAATAATGACAGATCAAGATCAATGTGAAGGAAAAATATTTAATTACTTTTTACTTCATGGTTATACACCACTTCAGTCATTAAATTAACTTTTGTTTAAAAAATACTAAATTAAAGAATCCAGCAGGAATACAAAGAGAACATTTCTAAGACCTTGGCTTATGCTTTTCAAACTAGATTTTTAGACGCATTAAACTAGACCCTCCTTTTCATCTTCATTTGTCATGCGCTCGTCTATCAAACGGCGCTGTGTGTGTTGTGTCTGGCTCCACAGTGGCGCGATGACAGTGGGAATGAGCTTTGGAAACTCGGTGGTGTCACTGACGTGCTGCATGGGGTCGTGACCTCGTAACATCACAATAATCAACTCGCTTAGAAACATCAAGAAGATCCATAACCAGAGGTTCTTCATTCATCCACTTGGTGGGGACAGAGACAGAAACACAATCATGTCTACACATTCATGAGCACCACTCATTTTATGCACGTCTCAATTGAAGTAAATGGTGTAATGATAGCGGTTTGTTATGTCTGAGCAATATTTCACATCAAAATCAAGAGAAAATTAACGATTCTCATTAAATTGGCATTACTACAATATATTGAATGTCAGGTTACTGATCCTTTTCTTTAAATTCATTGAACATTTCAAATTCATGATGATTCATTTTATATAAGCAAAATATAATTTCTCATATCGTTCTTTTCATTTTGGGGTGAAATATGACATGGTTCTTGACAGGTCTTGTGAAGCTCAGCTTTTGTAAATCTCAAATGATTCAGGGAAAGCTTTGAACACACACGAGTGTTGTTTTAAATGGCAGATTCACTTAAAGAAAGTGATTTTAGATGGTTTAAGGCCTGTCATTATTGTGAATCTCCTCCAGGGATCATCAGGAAACTACACTGAAAAAAATGACAACATTAAAATGAATTGGTTGTATTCAAGTCAAAAACATGGTAACACATTTAATATTGATGAATCATCCAAAATACATTCATTTATACCAACCGAAAGTTTGAAGTGTGGTCAGTCACATGGTGTTTATGGTTCTGAGTGACCATAAGATTCTCATCAACATCCAGCTGATGGACCTCCAGCCCTGCTGTCCTGTGGAGTTCAGCTCAGCCCTAATCAAACACACATGATCAGCTGATCAGGCTCTTCACTGATTGAACATCACAAGCTGAAGAAGGGTGGATATAAACTGAGCGGGCAGTGGATCTCCAGGAGCAGGCCTGAAGACATCTAACATATTACAACTCCCTGTCCGCACATGCAAAAAAAGTTTCCCACTGGTAATTAACGAAAATTGAAAAATACGGAGGTAGGAAGGCAACAAGGCGAGTCCTGTGATTGTGACTAGGCAAAAACTAGTCACCAAATGTTAGTCAATGAGAAGAGGCTTAGTCCACCAAATTTTAACTCTTTCCCCACCGGCGTTTTTTGAAAAAGTTAATAAAAAAGCAACATTTGGAGCAAAAATCTGAGAAAATCATGTTTTTGTCAAAGACTCCATCCAGATGTGATTCAGAGCGATGATCAAACACAGATGGAGTCCATCAACACCCCAAAGCTTCAGTCCTAGAGCTCGTCCTGAGGCCACATCTCATTCACTAACATTAGGCCGTTTTGATTCATATGCTGTTTAATGTTGATGATCACGTTATTTTACATGTGCATATGATTACATATGATGTCACTTGTTTCTGATTCTTCTTCTCCTGTGTTTTGATCAGGAGATTCTGTACTCTTTCAGGAGGTGTAATAGCGCCCCCTACCGTATAACAGTGAAGACACGGAAAGCCGGAGAATTCAGTCAATGGCAGGGAAAGAGTTTAATACTCGGTTAGGAAAAAACCTCCACAGGAAGGGGTCACTCCTGATCCATGGCTGGTCCATGTGGTAATCATTCTATCATTCATCATTCATAAACCTTAAACATGGCTTATCATTTGAAACATGTAAGCCTCTTTATAGTCGTTCGCTCTAACCCAGATAAATGTGCGCTATTATTAGTCGCATGTCCAAGTGTTCATGCAGACTTTGGAAGCTAAATCAAAACTGCTAAATCTTACTGAATGACATGTTCAACTTAACATGCATTTCTCTCTATTGTCGTCAACTTCATCTTTGCAGCCGACACCGACTCAGAAACACTAGTTTATTAAAGGTGCACTACGTAACTTTTGACCCTCTAGCGGTCAAAAACAAAACTGCATACATTTTGCAGAAAAACATTGTGTTGATTGTGCGGATGAACATGGTTCTTTCTCATAACTGGAGAGATTATCCTGCTGCTCATAAAACATTCACTGCTAATCCCTCAGTTCTCTCCATCTCCTAAAGCCGAGCCCATGTTGATTCTTGTTTTATTACGAGCTCTGTCGCGTTCTCTTTTCTCCAGCAGACTCTCCTCTGTTCGGCATTTGTTTAAAACGGGTGATTCCCCGGAGGCTGGAGATTTAGTGGCTTCATGTTGAACTTTCTCACTCACTGTGACAACTAACCTCTGACCTCACACACCAGACACACACACACACACACACACACACACACACACACACACACACACACACACACAACAACTAATGCTGAGTTCAGACTGCATGATTTTCAAACTCGTCAGATCACTGTTCTTTTCACACTGTATGACTATCAGAGGTAGCATTCAGTGTCTGCTGACCGATGGATCGGCGACAGGAGGTTTCACACTGACCGATGGATCGGTGACAGGAGGTTTCACACTGACCGATGGATCGGCGACAGGAGGTTTCACACTGACCGGCGACAGAAGGTTTCACATTGACCGATGGATCGGTGACCGGAGGTTTCACACTGACCGATGGATCGGTGACAGGAGGTTTCACACTGACCGGCAACAGGAGGTTTCACACTGACCGATGGATAAGCGACAGGAGGTGTCACACTGACCGATGGATCGGTGACAGGAGGTTTCACACTGACCGATGGATCGGTGACAGGAGGTTTCACACTGACCGATGGATCAGCGACAGGAGGTGTCACACTGACCGATGGATCGGTGACAGGAGGTTTCACACTGACCGATGGATCGGTGACAGGAGGTTTCACACTGACCGATGGATCGGTGACAGGAGGTTTCACACTGACCGATGGACCAGGGCGACAGGAGGTTTCACATTGACAATGGATCAGGGCGACAGGAGGCTTCACACTGACCGATGGATCGGCGACAGGAGGTTTCACACTGACCGGCGACAGGAGGTTTCACACTGACCGATGGATCGGTGACAGGAGGTTTCACACTGACCAGCGACAGGAGGTTTCACACTGACCGATGGATAGGCGACAGGAGGTTTCACACTGACCGATGGATCGGTGACAGGAAGTTTCACACTGACCGATGGATCGGTGACAGGAGGTTTCACACTGACCGGCGACAGGAGGTTTCACACTGACCGATGGATCGGTGACAGGAGGTTTCACACTGACCAGCGACAGGAGGTTTCACACTGACCGATGGATAGGCGACAGGAGGTTTCACACTGACCGATGGATCGGCGACAGGAGGTTTCACACTGACCGATGGATCGGCGACAGGAGGTTTCACACTGACCGATGGATCGGCGACAGGAGGTTTCACACTGACGATGGATCAGGGCAACAGGAGGTTTCACACTGACCGATGGATCGGCGACAGGAGGTTTCACACTGACGATGGATCAGGGCAACAGGAGGTTTCACACTGAACGATGGATCAGCGACAGGAGGTTTCACACTGACCGGCGACAGGAGGTTTCACACTGACCGATGGATCGGCGACAGGAGGTTTCACACTGACCGATGGATCGGCGACAGGAGCTTTCACACTGACCGATGGATCGGCGACAGGAGGTTTCACTGACCGATGGATCGGCGACAGGAGGTTTCACACTGACCGATGGATCAGGGCGACAGGAGGTTTCACACTGACCGATGGATCAGGGCGACAGGAGGTTTCACACTGACAATGGATCAGGGCGACAGGAGGTTTCACACTGACCGATGGATCGGCGACAGGAGGTTTCACACTGACCGATGGATCGGCGACAGGAGGTTTCACACTGACCGGCGACAGGAAGTTTCACACTGACCGATGGATCGGCGACAGGAGGTTTCACACTGACCAATGGATCGGCGACAGGAGGTTTCACACTGACCGGCGACAGGAGGTTTCACACTGACCGATGGATCAGGGCGACAGGAGGTTTCACACTGACCGATGGATCGGCGACAGGAGGTTTCACACTGACCGATGGATCGGCGACAGGAGGTTTCACACTGACCGGCGACAGGAGGTTTCACACTGACCGATGGATCGGCGACAGGGGGTTTCACACTGACCGATGGATCGGCAACAGGAGGTTTCACACTGACCGATGGATCGGCGACAGGAGGTTTCACACTGACCGATGGATCGGCGACAGGAGGTTTCACACAGACCGATGGATCGGCGACAGGAGGTTTCACACTGACGATGGATCAGGGCGACAGGAGGTTTCACACTGACCGATGGATCGGCGACAGGAGGTTTCACACTGACGATGGATCGGCGACAGGGGGTTTCACACTGACCGATGGATCGGTGACAGGAGGTTTCACACTGACCGGCGACAGGAGGTTTCACACTGACCGATGGATCGGCGACAGGAGGTTTCACTGACCGATGGATCGGCGACAGGAGGTTTCACACTGACGATGGATCAGGGCGACAGGAGGTTTCACACTGACCGATGGATCAGGGCGACAGGAGGTTTCACTGACCGATGGATTGGCGACAGGAGGTTTCACACTGACGATGGATCAGGGCGACAGGAGGTTTCACACTGACCGATGGATCGGCGACAGGAGGTTTCACACTGACCGATGGATCGGCGACAGGAGGTTTCACTGACCGATGGATCGGCGACAGGAGGTTTCACACTGACCGGCGACAGGAGGTTTCACACTGACCGATGGATCGGCGACAGGAGGTTTCACTGACCGATGGATCGGCGACAGGAGGTTTCACACTGACCGATGGATCGGCGACAGGAGGTTTCACTGACCGATGGATCGGCGACAGGAGGTTTCACACTGACCGGCGACAGGAGGTTTCACACTGACCGATAGATCGGCGACAGGAGGTTTCACACTGACCGATGGATCGGCGACAGGAGGTTTCACACTGACCGATGGATTGGCGACAGGAGGTTTCACACTGACCGATGGATCGGCGACAGGAGGTTTCACACTGACCGGCGACAGGAGGTTTCACACTGACCGATGGATCGGCGACAGGAGGTTTCACACTGACCGGCAACAGGAGGTTTCACACTGACCAATGGATCGGCGACAGGAGGTTTCACACTGACCGATGGATCGGCGACAGGAGGTTTCACACTGACCGATGGATCGGCGACAGGAGGTTTCACACTGACCGATGGATCGGCGACAGGAGGTTTCACACTGACCGATGGATCGGCGACAGGAGGTTTCACTGACCGATGGATCGGCGACAGGAGGTTTCACACTGACCGATGGATCGGCGACAGGAGGTTTCACACTGACCGGCGACAGGAGGTTTCACACTGACCGATGGATCGGCGACAGGAGGTTTCACACTGACCGGTGGATCGGCGACAGGAGGTTTCACACTGACCAATGGATCGGCGACAGGAGGTTTCACACTGACCAATGGATCGGCGACAGGAGGTTTCACACTGCATGACTGTACAAGAGGAAGAATCGCCGACAACTCTGTCCCGTCCGCAAACTACGTTTCACAACCAAACACACGTGAGAAGTGACAAGGAAACAACGCGAGATCATGCGTGCGTCAGACCGGAGTTCTTGTGCGAGACTGGAATTGTTATTAAAAATGATAGCCCACAAGAAGCTTGCGATCCAAATTGTCTGTGTGCTGATTTGCAGCGAAAAGGAGAAAAAGAAAAGATTATGGAGGAGGAAATAGTTGGGGAGACGCAGAGAGAAAGGATTGAGTTCTGCAAAGAGAGTTGGAGGTAAATAAATAATTTTGCAATGTGCTGCTGTTGCGGCTGGTCAAGCAAATGTTTCTGCTTTGTTTCTGTTTGATATAATTGTAAATATGTCTATTAAAATACTGATATTCTGCTCTATAACTCCTCCCCCCTGTATCTTGCTCTCTCATTGGCTGTAGGTCATCGCTGATGTCATTTTCAGTCAGAACACATTTCACACAGCAGGATTATGAATTGCCGACAGGTCCAGATATTTAACAGGCCAAATATCTCACGGGCGTCTGCAAATCGTCGGCAATTCTCTCAGATCGCATCTTTGATAACTCACACTGTGTGATTGGCACTCGCGTGAACGAGCACCGATTTGCCTATGATTTCGGGCATTTGTCTGTGATTTCGCAAAACCTGTTGGTGAGTCAAAATCAGGGCTAAAATCGTGCCGTGTGAACTCGGCATAACCCCTGCCACTTCCACACCAGACACACACACACTCACTAACACACCAGACACACACACACTCACTGACTAACACCTCACCTAACCCTAACACACCAGAGACACGTGTCAAAGCAGCCGAGCAACTTCTCTGTTTACGGATATGACAAGACACAGACACACACACACACACACACACTCTCACACAAACACTCTGTTTACGGATATGACGAGACACACACGGGCGAGTGACGCATGTACACAGTTTTCCCACAAAAACCATCCTGACAGCTCTAAAATATAAACACTGATAACAGGCGTACCAGTGAATCAGGGTAAGACAAAAACACACTCTGGAAGAAGGATTAACGATGTATTGATGCCTTATTTAAACCTTCATTTTGAATAATTGAATGAATTATTAAAATGTTCCAACAGTCTCCTTTCTGTTTTTTTACTTTATGTGCGCACTTGAGCTCTTAATTTACATACTCATTATTACAGTATGTCTCTGTAATCAGGGTTTGAAATGAAATGTGATGATGTGGTTTATTTCTGTGGTTGTTTTGGCTAGGAGAAATTCTGAATGGCTGGTAAAGTAAAAATCTAGTAGTGGCTGGTGAGTGAGAAATTTAATTTCAAACCCCGTCTGTAATGCAGAGCAATGTCAGCAATATTACCTATGATATTCATTTGATAACTCATGAGTCAGTGCCTAGGCTTCCAGACGCGGTCAGGGACGTAATGAAGATCTCATAAGTCTGACGGTTCTGTGATGCTCAAAGGCACACGTTTCCTTCAGAGACTCGTAAGCGAGCACACACACATCCTCTGGCTCATCTGCTGTGGGCACAGTGATTATTCAAGGCTCTATTTAAGGCAAGATCACATTTGTCACTGATCAAAGTGTGTACGACGGACAGTAGATCATGAATCAGGTGCTCCGAGCCCACAGACGCATGAATTATTCAGCTCTGGCTGTATTGGATTACACATGGCAGGAGATCTGCTGGCCGCAGCACTTTATAATGCCACGCTCCTCAGCAAACCCCGGTCATCTTCACGGATGAAGCACTAAAACTTCCGCTGTCACGCAGGAACTGGGCTTGATGGATGCAGTCTCCTGGAGCGCCGGTTCAGGACCGGTGTCATGTGAAAGTGTTCAGATTGATGTGAAGGACTGCGTCTGAGAGAGCCAGAAAAACCCAGTGTCATGAAGTTTCTTTACGGGCCACTTTACTTCACAGTCCACTGCGTTACACGTGTTCAAGTGAAAGCATCATCGCATTCAATCATTAGAACGTTTAGTGCTCGACACACAAAAAGAGTTCACTGTCTGAAGACGGCGGATATAAGCAAGATGCAAAACACAATTTTACTTCATTCGTGTTTTTGAAAGGCAACATTTCACTGTAAATAAATATTGTTGGTTTAAATTTAACTTAAAATGTTAAGTTCATTAAAATTAAAAATGTGAGTTAATGCAACGAAGGAGATTGGTTTAATAAACTCAAAGTATTATGTTATCTGCACCACATTAGAGTTGATTTGACGAAAGATAAACAGTTGTGATCAGAGATCACTATTTCATTTAAACATTTAAAATAATTAAACAATGTACAACATTTAAAAATAAATATTTACTCTATGCACTGAAAAAAATATACTTTGTACTACCTTAAAAAAATGTTTTAATATGTTACAGACTAACAAATTAAATTATATTTATGGTTTGGATCAAATTTTGATTTAATATGAATCAAAAATATTTATTTTCCCACAGACAAAAACACTCATAGAAAGTAAAAAGATTGTTTATTATAAAGACAATATCATGTTATGTAATGTTATATAAACTAAACAAAAGCTAAATGTGACCCTGGACCACAAACCCAGTCATAAGGGTCCATTTTTTGAAACTGAGATTTATACAATAAATAATCTTTCCATTGATGGTTTGTTAGGACAATATTTGAAAATCTGGAATCTGAGGGTGCAAAAAAATCTAAATATTGAGAAAATCTCCTTTAAAGTTGTCCAAATGAAGTCCTTAGCAATGCATATTACTACTAATAATACATTTATGATATATTTACGGTAGGAAATTTACTAAATATCTTCATGGAACATGATCTTAATATCCTAATGATTTCTGGCATAAAAGAAAAATGGATAATTTTGACCCACACAATGTATTGTTGCTATCACCACAGATATACCCGTGAGATCATGACTGGTGTTGAGCTCCAGGGTCACGTGTGTTCTGTAATATAAAAGAAGAAATCACGTAAGATAAAACTAAAGACCTTTTGTTAGTCAATGTTTAATTTAGTTTAGTTACTATGAATAAATACAACTTTGAAAGAGTTTAATGTTCATTGTATGTTCTGTTTAAATTAGTTTCTGTGTTCCTGTTTTTCTTCGTTCCTTAAGTCAGTAAAACTATAGCCAGTAAGTGTTCCCACATCAAGCCAAAATGCTAATTAAACTAAATAGTTTATTTAAATATGCTTGTGTAATTTGCTTTAGACAAACTAAACAGGTTTAAACTGGCCTGTTTATTCATGTGTGACTGAGAGCGATGCATGACGTGTTCCACTAAGAGAGTAAGAGGACTTCTGCAGAAGAACATGAGGAACGTCTCCTGTATCTGTGCGTGAACATCTTTCATCGATCAGTTTCATCTGTGGTACAGTAATGACCCTCCACGGGGAAATGTCCTGAGGTGATGCAGGACGGCACAAAGCTGCCACGACTCCTTCAATCGCCCGTCAGCGCACAGCGGCGAGCGCTCGAGGGTCACATCTCCATGTGAAATCCCTTCAGATGGGATGATTACAGTCCGCTTGGTGTCCGAGCGATCTGATTGGCCAGCTATGCTAATGGATGTAAATGTATGCAAATGAGTGTCAGGACCACCTATCACGGCTGTGTTCTTACACATGTCCACAGTCTATTCCCAGTGAACTAAAAGAGGCAATTACCAGTAATTACAGGTGTTACGAGTCCGCACGGCATCCTGAAAAATGAGTTTTTGAATTATTGTCCTTGTTATACGTATTACATGCAGTTACTGTAATAACTATAAATCATGCATAATTACATGCAACTAACACATGTGACCCTGGAGCTCAACACCAGTCATGATCTCACGGGTATATCTGTGGTGATAGTCAACAATACATTGTGTGGGTCAAAATTATCCATTTTTCTTTTATGCCAAAAATCATTAGGATATTAAGATCATGTTTCATGAAGATATTTTGTAAATTTCCTACCGTAAATATATCATAAATGTATTATTAGTAGTAATATGCATTGCTAAGGACTTCATTTGGACAACTTTAAAGGAGATTTTCTCAATATTTAGATTTTTTTGCACCCTCAGATTCCAGATTTTCAAATATTGTCCTAACAAACCATCAATGGAAAGATTATTTATTCAGCTTTCAGATGATATTTACATCTCAATTTTAAAAAAATTACCCTTATGACTGGTTTTGTGGTTCAGGGTCACATGTAGTTAATTACTCAGTACTTAAAATAAAATAAATGTAATTAAAGTGTAACCAAAAATATTATTTCAGAATAGTAGTCTTTCTACTTCAAAACTTCATGTTTCATTCAATATTTTACTTTTGAATTTTACATTTTACAGAAGTTGACATGCAATTTCTGAGAAAAAAATAGTTTTAAAGTAAATCCTACACCCGTTTTTTAAACTATAACACCTAAAATCTCCTCAAATACACAAGAAGATACAAGTTCATGCAGAAAGTTTGCCATGACTTGTTTTATTTAGCATTTAAACGCTCTCTGTGGTTGAATTGTGCTTTCACTGCGAGAGAAACACGTTTACAGTGCGTCTTAATAATGCAAAACACCAGTTGTGATTTCTCTGGTATAGTAATTGATTTTCCTGTGCAGACTGGACATATTTGTCTAATATTTGTAGAAGGGGCATAGTGGCATAACATAAAAGAAAATAACATTATGAAGTTTAGTTTAAAATATTAAGGTTACGCTAAACTCAAGTACCCTAACGCAGAAGTCATTACCCTAAAGTAAATAAAACAGGAGCGTTAAAGTTAAAGTGATCCACATACAGATGAAATGTGTTTGGGTCAAACGAGGGTTAGCCAATGCTTCAGCTGAAGTGCAGCTGTCACTCAAAGCTGTCGCCATGGCAACAGTGACCCACTCATCCTCCATTGTGTTTGCACGAGGTGAGCAGCAGAGAAAAGACTTCAACACAGCAGGAGAGCGAGCGCTAGAAAAGGGAGTGATGTTTGGACTCATTTTGTGACGACTTCAGCCAAAACATGAGAAGACTCCTTAAATCCTCACATCCATCAGCACAAGTTAGTACAGAGAGTGTTTCCAGCACCTTGGCTGGCATGTTGACCACATCTACAGCTTCCAGTGTTCCAGCACAACCCACCACCATCCCATCCCAGAAACCGTTAGACCCAGGAGCCCTCAGTGAGGATCACCTCCACCTTGTTTGGCACATACGCTGAACTCATGATCAGAGCTGCACTGAAGGAGATCCAAGCAATATTACAAAAGGTCAAGACAACGGTTGACTCTCATGAATGCATCTCTGCCAACCTTGTCGCCAGAGGAATGGGACATTTCCTGAGAAATCGTGGATATTATTAGTCCATTTGAGGAGGTCACCACCGACGTGAGCGCAGAAAAGTAAGTAGTTCAGGTTTTTTGATTAACATTCATATTAAAACCATATTTTAAACTCTATGGGCCAGATTTGCTAAACAGGGCAGATTAGCGTGAGCGCTATGATCCCATAAAAGCACCGATGGGAGTGTAAAGTTCAGCGCGTGATCTACTGACGACACACACATTAAAGCACACAGACACAGCCGGATCATTTCCATAATGACCAACACAATCTACCCGTTAGCTCTGGTTTAAGACACACTTTTTTGGGCTGTAAATAATGGCGCAAACACCAGTAAACTGACGAGCACAAACCTTAGTAAATCACCTCATGATTCATTTAAACACTCTCCTCCTATAAACTCCTACAAATGCATATGCAATAAGATCAGCCGCAGAAATAACCCTGTCCACTCATTTATCACTGCGTGTCTTTAGTAAATCCTGACTGTGGAAGCAGCGAGGCCGAGGGACCGTGAGAACGGGATGATAATGAGCTCCAGCTGCGCGCCGCACCGGTCTCGTGTCTCACGGAGGAGCTCGGACGCATTAAAGGAGGAGCGACGACAGTGAAGGACGAGAGAGGACCAGGCCTGGACTTTACCTTGTGTTTTGTTTATGTTTTATTATGTGTGTGCGCGGCAGCCGTCCGTGAGGGGCCGCCTGCGTTACTTTTAGTTTGTTTATTCTGGATTAAAGTGTTGAACGTTCGCCGGTTCCCGCCTCCTTCTTCCCATATCAACATACTTCATTACATTGACAGTAGATTTTAACGCCAAAAGAGGGTTTATGCTGGCGCAAACTGTTAGTAAATCTTGCCCTAGATCTCTTAATCATGCATGTTTTCCTGATTTTTATCAGAGAAGTACACTGATCAGGCATAACATTATGACCGCTGACAGGTGAAGTGAATAACACTGATTATCTCTTCATCACGGCACCTGTTAGTGAAAAACTGCAGCTCTTGTGGGGTGTTCCCGGTCTGCAGTGGTCAGTATCTATCAAAAGTGCTCCAAGGAAGGAACAGTGGTGAACCGGTGACAGGGTCATGGGCGGCCAAGGCTCATTGATGCACGTGGGGAGCGAAGGCTGGCCCGTGTGGTCCGATCAAACAGATGAGCTACTGGAGCTCAAATTGCTCAAGAAGTTAACGCTGGTTCTGATAGAAAGGTGTCAGAATACACAGTGCATCGCTGTTTGTTGCGTATGGGGCGGCATAGCCGCAGACCAGTCAGGGTGCCCATGCTGACCCCTGTCCACCGCCGAAAGCACCAACAGTGGGCACGTGAGCATCAGAACTGGACCACGGAGCAATGGAAGAAGGTGGCCTGGTCTGATGAATCACGTTTTCTTTTACATCATGTGGATGGCCGGGTGTGTGTGTGTGGCTTACCTAGGGAACACATGGCACCAGGATGCACTATGGGAAGAAGGTAAGCCGGCGGAGGCAGTGTGATGCTTTGGGCAATGTTCTGCTGGGAAACCTTGGGTCCTGCCACAAAGCAAAAATGGTTCAGGAATGGTTTGAGGAGCACAACAATGAGTTTGAGGTGTTGACTTGGCCTCCAAATTCCCCAGATCTCAATCCAATTGAGCATCTGTGGGATGTGCTGAACAAACAAGTCCGAGCCATGGAGGGCCTACCTCACAACTTACAGCACTTAAAGGATCTGCTGCTAACATCTTGGTGCCAGATACCACAGCACACCTTCAGGGGTCTAGTGGAGTCCATGCCTCGACGGGTCAGGGCTGTTTTGGCAGCAAAAGGGGGACCAACAGAATATTAGGAAGGTGGTCACCCGGCAAGCACCCGGCAGCAGAAGAGACGGTGAAGAGGCTTCCAGCAGCTCTTAACCCGCCTCAGAGAGAAGAGGACAACTGTGCCAGCGCCAGTGCAGGGCCATGCTTTCAGAAGACAGATGAGAGGATAGCAAGCTTGAGGCCTTCCACCACTTCAACTACGTCAGGAGATGCAGGCATACCTTTCCGAGCCACTCTTACCCTGCATGTCAGACCCTCTGGAGATGTTCACCAGTGTATAAAAAGCCTTTCTGAGGTCATGAAGGCTGGACGTTGCACTGTGGCCACATCTGTGCCGTCTGAAACAGTGGGACAATTATCTCAGGCAGACGAAACAGACTCTGGGAGCTTGCTTTTATGAATGCAAACATGCCTTAAAGCAGGCCCTGAAAATATCACCACAGTGCTCATTTATTTTTTATTGATTTGAAAAGCCCAGCTTGTTGTGCAAAATTGTTTTAGGCTTTATATTGTGATTTAAAAGTTGCATGGCTGTGGTTATTAGACTCTCACTCACCGGAGTACTAGCGTTAGTTTCGGACTGATTACTGCACACCTGATTCATGTCAGCAGACTATATAAACCCCGCTTGTATAGAGGGTATGCATCGCCGTCACTTTCCCACCGGAACACGGCCCTTAACCGGAAGAGCTGAGAGTTCATTTGGCCTACTCTCAGGCCACATCCACACGAAGCCAGAGCTTTCCCTATCCGATCTTTTTTTTTTCCTTGTCTCCAGAAATATCTGCGTACACACGAAACCACTGAACCAGACTCAAAACGATGTAGTACACATGCCAGACCAGTATGTGGCGCTGTAATTCTGCCACAGAGATACACTAAAAAAGCATGCGCGAGACGTGGGGTGATGACATCACCGTTTCACAGAATATACGGATTGGCTGTACGCACGACAACGCAAGGGTGTCGTTTTCAGATTTATCCACTCTGGGACCCGGTTTCAAAAAAATAGCGGTTTCAGGCTCCCAAAACGGCGGATCCGTATGGACGAAACGCCGAAACGATACAAAAACAGCTAAACGCGTCTCCGTGTGGACGGGGCCTCAGGTAAATGAGACCTACGGTTAATCTGATGCAAAGAGAAATACCAAACCAGTCCTAAATGAAAGAAAACAAGATGGCAAAAAGATTGAACCCAATATTTGGTGATAATATAGCATAATGAGAGATTTATAAGCAATTTTTTGTAGGCCGGTCATTTCTGACCAGGAACACCACAAGTGTTATAGGGTTTTCAACACAACACAAGGGTTAAATGCTAGAGAATAAACCTGTCAGCACAGCCCTACCATCAGCACTGAGGCTGAAAAAATATATATATTATTCTACTGAACAATTTACTAATGTAAAGTATGAATTATTCAGGAACAATGTGCATAAAGCTCATTTAAATGAATACTTGTTCGTACACATTTTCCCTTTACTTAATCTAAACTGGTAACTGCTATAATAAAGGCAGATGTTATGTCATGGCAACAGTTTTACAACTGCGAGCGGTTTCCTTCCAGACGGTTGTGCCGACTCAGTCTCTGGAGCGGATCACACACTGACATGAAACCAGACTCCATTCCCCCCGAAGGAAAGCATATTTACACTCTCTCAGTCACTCAGACACTCTTCAGGTCTCGGCCTGATTCACATGTGCATTAAACAACATTAAAGTCACCTCCACAGATGAGACATGAGACGTAAATAAACACGCGCACTTTCATATGTAAACGCATCACAGCACTGCACGTGCGCAATGTACATGGGTGCATGTAAACGAAGTCCTACTTACTCTTATGCTATCAAACCAACCAAGCTCTGAGCTCCACTTTAGGCTGATTCAGCCTGTCCTTGAGCTCATCCTCGGTCATTCTCTCTCTCACATACACACACACACACACACACCTTGGTCTTGCAAAAAACATAAAGTCAATGCCCACCTGGGGGGCCTGAAAAGTGATCTGTAAAAACAGCCTCCCAAAGCGCAGAAGTGCTGCTAGAAGCATT
This sequence comes from Coreius guichenoti, assembly GCA_039654105.1. NCBI lineage: Eukaryota > Metazoa > Chordata > Actinopteri > Cypriniformes > Gobionidae > Coreius > Coreius guichenoti. The sequence continues at coordinate 459,590 of CM077185.1, forward strand.
TGTCAAGTTGTCGGCTCCTTGCCGTAATGTCCTGCCTCGACCTCAATCGCTCAGATGACCTGATAAAAACCTGCCGCATTAAAGTCCAAGACATCAGAACTTTACAGCATGTTAGCAAAAATACTCAGTACTTAAATATATAATTACACTGTGACAACGACACCTTAAAGTAAAGTGTAACCCAAATCTGAATAATTTACTAAATCTTAGGTAATTCCACAGACAAATCCTAAAATGGTCAAAGTCAAAAATAATTAGATTTCAAGCACGTTTACTCTGGTTTACTTTGAGTTGAAAAAAATAAAATAAAAAAAAAAGTCAGGCCGTTTGAATAGAGAAAATGACTCAACGAGAGCATGGACAGAATAAATCAAACCAGAGAAATAACTGAGAAGCTCAAGCACAAGATTAAGATAGAGAATGAAAGAGACTTCAGTGATGAGGACCGACTGCAATTTACCAAAACACCTGAACAAGCCAAAATCCTTCTGGGATAATGATGTGAGGACAGACGAGAGCATTAAACCACACCATCTCTGTTCACAGAAAACAAGGTGAAGCTTTCAGAGGAAAGAACATGACGGATCTTCAGTGATGTGCTTTGCTGTTTCTTGATGCTTTTAGGAAATGCGTGATTGCAGTTATTTTTGACCAAACGCTGTGATCCCAAAATATTACACCTGAGGAAAAGAGCGCTGTTCACTCACTCCTACATTTCCTGCCGGTATTGAGACTCAAACCGCAACATTTGGGTTACAAGTCTGACTCTCTTGCCCATGTATGGGACATCATACTACGTCACTTAACTTTTTGAGTCAAGCGCCGCTGAAATGGGGATCGATTCTGATGGTTTTTCATCTTTCACTGAATGAAATCGGAGATGAAACAGGTGCTCGTAATATCTTGTCAGCATCCAGAATGAATAAAGCCATCCCAGACAGCAACATAGATCCAGCCCAGATCCGGCCCACATCTGGTACACGTTGAATCCACACATGTTGCTGTCTGTGATCTGTTTTTCTTAAAGACGAGTCTATAGTAGGCGTTTTGGTTGAGCGTGGATTGTCTGTAAGGGATGTTTTCTTGCCAGTGTTACCGCTATCTAACCCTAACCCTTTCTAACGATTCATTAGAGCGCTTTCTTGGCTGTTGTGGCAAATTGGTGGGGCCGATAAAAATGATTCCTCTTGGCCTAAAAAACCCTGGTTTGAAACACATTATGTCTTTTAGGCACCAAACACACACGGTGTTGAACGCAGATTGTCTAATGTCCTTAAATGTTTCTGCGAAGATGACTTTACAAGGCAAGGATTACACAATATTTATTAGCACAGACTCAATGAAATGTTTCAATTGTGGCAGATATGGACATACACTATATACTCAATGCCAAAAGTTTTGGGACGTCTGCCTTTACATGCACATGAACTTTAATGCCATCCCATTCTTAATCCGTAGGGTTTAATATGGAGTTGACCCACCCTTTGCAGCTATAACAGCTTCAACTCTTCTGGGAAGGCTTTCCACAAGGTTTAGGAGTGTGTTTATGGGAATTTTTGACCATTCTTCTAGAAGCGCATTTGTGAGGTCAGGCACTGATGTTGGACGAGAAGGCCTGGCTCGCAGTCTCCGCTCTAATTCATCCCAAAGGTGTTCTATCGGGTTGAGGTCAGGACTCTGTGCAGGCCAGTCAAGTTCCTCCACACCAAACTCACTCATCCATGTCTTTATGGACCGACGCTTTGTGCACTGGAGCGCAGTCATGTTGGAACAGGAAGGGGCCGTCCCCAAACTGATCCCACAAAGTTGGGAGCATGAAATTGTCCAAAATGTCCTGGTATGCTGAAGCATTAAGAGTTCCTTTCACTGGAACTAAGGGGCCAAGCCCAACCCCTGAAAAACAACCCCACACCATAATCCCCCCTCCACCAAACTTTACACTTGGCACAATGCAGTCAGGCAAGTACCGTTCTCCTGGCAACCGCCAAACCCAGACTCGTCCATGGGATTGCCAGACAGAGAAGCGTGATTGGTCACTCCAGAGAACACGTCTCACTGCTCTAGAGTCCAGTGGCGGCATGCTTTACCCCACTGCATCCCACGCTTTGCATTGCACTTGGTGATGTAAGGCTTGGATGAGCTGCTCGGCCATGGAAACCCATTCCATGAAGCTCTCTACACTCTGTTCTTGAGCTCATCTGAAGGCCACAGAAGTTTGGAGGTCTGTAGCTGTTGACTCTGCAGAAAGTTGGTGTCTTCTGCTCACTGTGACCCTCAGCATGCGCTGACCCCGCTCTGTGATTTTACGTGGTCTATCACTTCGTGGCTGAGTTGCTGTTGTTCCCAATTGCTTCCACTTTGTTATAATACCACTAACAGTTGAACGTGGAATATTTAGTAGTGAGGAAATGTCAGGAATGGACTTATTGCACAGGTGGCAACCTATCACGGTACCACGCTTGAGTTCACTGAGCTCCTGAGAGCGACCCATTCTTTCACAAATGTTTGTAGAAGCGTCTGCATGTCTAGTGCTTGATTTATACACCTGTGGCCATGAAGTGATTGAACACCTGAACTCAGTGATTTGAGGGGCGTCCCAATACTTTTGGCAATATAGTGTATGCAGAAGGGTCTCATTCTTCTTTATTAAAGAGTTATGAAAAATTGTTTTTTGATTGTATAGGGAAAAATATTGTATCACATATGTTAAAACTTTTGGATCAATTGAAAGAAAAATTGATACTAAATGGAGATCTCAACTTTCTATATCTGAAGTTATTTTTATCTTGGAGACTTTTGTACAAACTTCCTATTTCTAAGAGATCTTCAGTGGAGATTGATCCATTGTATCTTAGCCACAAATCAGGGAATGAAAATGTTACATCAAATTGTCCTTTTTGTGATGCTTTAGATACTGTTTTTCATGTTTTGTGATTGACACTTATCCTATTTTTGTACTGTTTTTGAACAAAATTTTTGATGTTCATCTGTCTCTCTCTCTCTCTCTCTCGCTCACACACACACACACACACACACACACAAAAAGCGCAGAAATGCTTTAAGTAATTAGATAGTGATTCTCGTTTACTGTGGAACTGAGCTGAGAAAACCTGCAGTATAAAGTCAGGTATTCAAGCAGTTTGAATGGAGAAAGTGACTCATTCTCCTGTCTGTCTGTGTGTGTGTGTGTGTGTGTGTGCGTGTGCGTGTGCGTGCGCGTGCGTGTGTGTGTGTGTGTGTGTGTGTGTGTGTGTGTACAGCAACGAGAGCATGGACAGAAGATAAATCAAACCACAGAAATAACTGAAAAGATTATAATCAAGCATGGACGATCACAAGTTTACTTGAATGCTTCTGTTTCCACCGTACGTAACGTTATCAAGAGGTTTAAGGTCCTGGCTCTGAGCCAGCCTCACTGGACGTGTTCGCTAGAGAAAACTCAATGGACGATAGCAGACGATGTTCGAATGGTGGAGAAACCATATCAGCCAAAAACCACACAGACTCAAGCTGAGCGTCAGACACAAGACACGACTCAACTCACACAATCCATCGCCAGCTCAATGATGAAGACCGACTGCCATTTACCAAAACAAGCCACAATCCTTCAGACGAGAGCATTAAACCACACCATCTCTGTTCACAGAAAACAAGGTGAAGCTTTCAGAGGAAAGAACATGACGGATCTTCAGTGATGTGCTTTGCTGTTTCTTGATGCTTTTAGGAAATGCGTGATTGCAGTTATTTTTGACCAAACGCTGTGATCCCAAAATATTACATCTAGGATGTCAATCATCAGTTTGAAAGAGTCTCTTCTGCTCACCAAGGCTGTGTTTATTTGATCATAAATACAGTAAAACAGTGAAATATTACTCCAGTGTAGATCAGCTGTTCTCTATGTGAATATATAGTAAAGTGTAATTTATTCCTGTGATCAAAGCTGAATTTATCATCATTACTCCAGTCTTCAGTGTCACATGATCCTTCAGAAATCATTCTCATATGAGGATTTGATGCTCAACAAACATTTATGATTATTTCTGAAACCGTGACTGCAGATTTCTTCCATTATCTTTGCAGCATGTAAAACATTTAGACCATTTTGAACGTGTTGAACATCCATTGATGCTCAGAGGTTGTAAAGATGAGAGTTATTGTGGCGTCTGTCTTTCTTTTAGCGGTCAAAGAGGTCAAAAATATGACTATTGATTTTCTTGATTGAAACTATTCTTTCTCAGCAGGTCAAGAAAGCAGCATGTGGGTGGACAAACTGCACAGATACACAAACTGAATCTCTGGACGACAGATAAATCTAGATTTGCATGACCTTAAGGAAATGGTTCAGGGACAGCGGCCAAAACAAGAAATGATCATTATTACAATAATACACTCAAAACAATAGTGTAAAAGTGGTGTGAAAAAAAACACATATGTGACCCTGAACCACAAAACGTCATAATTCTTGAAACTGAGATTTATACATCATCTGAAAGCTGAATAAATAATCTTTCCATTGATGGTTTGTTAGGACAATATTTGAAAATCTGGAATCTGAGGGTGCAAAAAAATCTAAATATTGAGAAAATCTCCTTTAAAGTTGTCCAAATGAAGTCCTTAGCAATGCATATTACTACTAATAATACATTTATGATATATTTACGGTAGGAAATTTACAAAATATCTTCATGAAACATGATCTTAATATCCTAATGATTTTTGTCATAAAAGAAAAATGGATAATTTTGACCCACACAATGTATTGTTGGCTATCACCACAGATATACCCGTGAGATCATGACTGGTGTTGAGCTCCAGGGTCACATTTACTAGTGTACTAAAACACATTTACTATGTATTTATGTGCTAATTGAAAATACCCTGTAACCACCATAGGCATTGAGGGGGTCAATCCCCCCCCCAATAATTGAAAATGGCCAAAATGGTCCCCCCCAATATTTGATATTTCTTAATGCTGCTCTCCATTACACACTGCTCTGTTTGCTGTTATTTACATGGTCTGCCTCAGCGGTCTAACAGCACTCGTCAATGTCAAAATGATGGTCAATCAGATCAAAGAAGGCGGGGCTTAATGTCCACTGAAGATGAGTGTGAATTCCAGCGCGGCGCTTTTAGTTTTTACAGTGAAAGAGTGCGTGTGTGTTAAGATATAAGTAGCTAAACATTTAATATTTCACAACTGTTTTACGATGGATGTTTAATGACCCACAGTCACATACAGTGATGCAAACTACTAGCTTTTATAATGTAATTTTGCCATTTTGAAAATATAACTGAATGTGATGACACAAAACGTTTTTACATTTTTGACATATTAGATTATTAGCTACAAATAAAAGTGAATGGGTGCATATTTTAAAAAAAAAATAAAATATGCACCCATTCACTTTTATTTGTAGCTAATAATCTAATATGTCAAAAATGTAAAAACGTTTTGTGTTTTATATTTTTAAACGGTTTAAACGGATTACTTCACAACTATATAGGCTATAATTAGACCTAGAACTTCTTTATTCCCCTAAATACTTTTTAATCCTTTATTTAATTTCTTTAAATAAAAAGTACCCCCCTCCAAAAAAAAACAAAAAAACTTTGGTCCCCCCCAAATGTTCAAGACATGATTAATTGTAATTAATTGAATAACTCTAATAATATAATATGAATAACTCTAATTGTACTTATTTCTTGCACAAAGACGAACTTTTGTTTGTTGTGCTTAAAGAACATATCATAATTACATTTAATAGACAGGTTTCAGACAATCATACTGTTAAATTATAAAAGTTATTGATGTCTGAAAGTACAGCTCATACATTTTTATAATTACATTTGTGATACCGATACTACTAACAATAAGCACAATTTCAGGATATTTCTAAAACTGTAGATAAACAGCTGATGTATTTTTAGTGTGCTATATTTTATACTCATCAAGCAAACACACACCAGCCGAGGTGCCGGTCAAAGAAAATGTGAATGTTGATACTCAAGTTATCTCTATATTTATTGCTAATGGATTGATTGTTTGACTGAGATTGATTGTGTATTTATGTGAGAAATCACACCTTGACAAAGGCTTGTTGCCGAAACGTTTTTGCAAGTGAGTGTGCGGTCATATCTCCTTCATACATATTCTATATGACTAATGGTAAATGGTAGTGGAAAACAAATTTGGATGTGAACTTGCTGTGCTTGGGTGATTGTTCTGTTTCCTGTGGAAACACTTCTGCTAAACGATATTACATTGTATCATGCACGTGACATTTTCAAAGAGAAATGCTAAAAGCGTGCACGTGAATCTGGCGAAGTTTTATTTTGTAGGTTATTGTTATCATGGCAGTTCATAATGAAACGTCCAGTGAAATAATGCAGCATAAACCCCAAACATATCCAATAGTAGCCGCGTTTCCATTAGCCTTCAAATTGTGCAAATTGAAATTGCAAATAGAAAATACGCTCAATGGAAACGCGTCAATTTCGCAAAAACTCACATATATCGCAAAAAATGTTTTTACGCTCGCATGAGGTGATTTTTCAGGCAAATTTTCGCAAACCTGCAATGGAAACATTCGCATTTACAGGTCAGCTGGCGTACGTAAAAGTGGATCATTCTTTACAGATGGCGCTGTGTTTGGACAGAAGACGAGACAGTTCTTTATTAAACTCATAAAACACAATAGAATTACAGGAATACTGGATTCTAAACACAGAAATGCCACATTATCATGAAGACCTTGAAGCAGATATGAGGGAGAAACACACACACACACACACACACACACACCTCATACGTGACGCTCACAAGTGTAAGGGGCTTTCCTTGCTATGCTTGCTTAACACACACGTCTCCTTCCATTAATAATAATGGCCAGTGCGGTGGATGGGATATACATAAACCTACCAACATCCGTGGCATAATTTTTTGAATGACTTATCGCGAGAGGAAAAAAATAAGTTTTAGTCGCATAACATCGGTTAATGGAAACGTTGTCATTTTGCAATAGTTTTTTAATCGACATTTATAAATATCGCAAATGTTTTGCGCAAATCTGTAATGGAAACGCGGCTACTGTTATCAAAAGCAAACGCGAGTTAAAAACACACCGTGTGATTTGAGCTTGTGTCAAGTCTCTGAGCTGGTGTTTTAGTGTTGGGGAGTAACTAGTTACATGTAACGGAGCTACAGTGGGGAGAACAAGTATTTGATACACTGCCGATTTTGCAGGTTTTCCTACTTACAAAGCATGTAGAAGTCTGTAATTTTTATCATAGGTACTCTTCAACTGTGAGTGACGGAATCTAAAACAAAAATCCAGAAAATCACATTGTATGATTTTTAAATAATTAATTTGCATTTTATTGCATGACATAAGTATTTGATCACCTACCAACCAGTAAGAATTCCGGCTCTCACAGACCTGTTAGTTTTTCTTTAAGAAGCCCTCCTGTTCTCCACTCATTACCTGTATTAACTGCACCTGTTTGAACTCGTTACCTGTATAAAAGACACCTGTCCACACACTCAATCAAACAGACTCCAACCTCTCCACAATGGCCAAGACCAGAGAGCTGAGTAAGGACATCAGAGATAAAATTGTAGACCTGCACAAGGCTGGGATGGGCTACAGGACAATAGGCAAGCAGCTTGGTGAGAAGGCAACAACTGTTGGTGCAATTATTAGAAAATGGAAGAAGTTCAAGATGACGGTCAATCACCCTCGGTCTGGGGCACCATGCAAGATCTCACCACTTGGGGCATCAACTATCATGATGAAGGTGAGGGATCAGCCCAGAACTACACGGCAGGACCTGGTCAATGACCTGAAGAGAGCTGGGACCACAGTCTCAAAGAAAACCATTAGTAACACACTACGCCGTCATGGATTAAAATCCTGCAGCGCACGCAAGGTCCCCCTGCTCAAGCCAGCGCATGTCCAGACCCGTCTGAAGTTTGCCAATGACCATCTGGATGATCCAGAGGAGGAATGGGAGAAGGTCATGTGGTCTGATGAGACAAAAATAGAGCTTTTTGGTCTAATCTCCACTCGCCGTGTTTGGAGGAAGAAGAAGGATGAGTACAACCCCAAGAACATCATCCCAACCGTGAAGCATGGAGGTGGAAACATCATTCTTTGGGGATGCTTTTCTGCAAAGGGGACAGGACGACTGCACCGTATTGAGGGGAGGATGGATGGGGCCATGTATCGCGAGATCTTGGTCAACAACCTCCTTCCCTCAGTAAGAGCATTGAAGATGGGCCGTGGCTGGGTCTTCCAACATGACAATGACCTGAAACACACAGCCAGGGCAACTAAGGAGTGGCTCCGTAAGAAGCATCTCAAGGTCCTGGAGTGGCCTAGCCAGTCTCCAGACCTGAACCTAATAGAAAATCTTTGGAGGGAGCTGAAAGTCCGTATTGCCCAGCAACAGCCCCGAAACCTGAAGGATCTGGAGAAGGTCTGTATGGAGGAGTGGGCCAAAATCCCTGCTGCAGTGTGTGCAAACCTGGTCAAGAACTACAGGAAACGTATGATCTCTGTAATTGCAAACAAAGGTTTCTGTACCAAATATTAAGTTCTGCTTTTCTGATGTATCAAATACTTATGCCATGCAATAAAATGCAAATTAATTACTTAAAAATCAGAATGTCACTCACAGTTGAAGAGTACCTATGATAAAAATTACAGACTTCTACATGCTTTGTAAGTGGGCAAACCTGCAAAATCGGCAGTGTATCAAATACTTGTTCTCCCCACTGTACGTCATCTAATTACAAAATAAATGTAACTGTTACTGAGAAAAAATTTGTAAGTAACTTACAGTTACTTATGAAAATGTTAATGATTACCAAGGGGGTTACATCTGAATATTTTCTGTAGAAAGCTAGATATGTTGAATAATATCATTTGTTGCTTTGCCTGTCTTTGATGTGCACGATGTCTCTAGTCATTTAAAGGCCGTTTAGTAAAGTGGTGCTATTCTGATGCTTTTGACTGGCTCTCTTGTTTGAGTTTGCAGTGCACCACCTCTGCCAATCACATCGCCGCTGAACGCTTTAGGCTACAACCCGTCTGAGAGCTTCCACCATGAGTGATAAAAAGGTTTCAGGCCTGGAAATTTAAAAATCATTCCATGCAGAAATTAGAAAAGGGTGCAAATATAACAGTTCAGTGCAAAATGTGTTTGCCAACTATTAAAATGTTGTTGACATCGAAGGCTTCAATGTGGAACCTGAGGAAGCATCTCCTATGATGAATGTTAAGCGCCACCTAGTGGACTAATCTCTCTATTAGTTTGAAACACACACGTATGGAGCTGCGCATGTGATGCAAACGGCACAATGTGTTCGCTCACAAATCATGCACTATGATAAGTGTTTTGAGCACAATAGTATTGTGTAAGGAACCACGTGAATGTTTTCCAGTTAATACATACTGTAGATAAATAGCTAATATATTTTTATGACCAGATTTACTAAACAGGGCAGATCACAGATAGAAGTGTAAAGTTCAGCGCGTGATCTACTGACAACACACACATTAAAGCACACAGACACAGCCGGATCATTTCCATAATGACCAACACAATCTACCCGTTAGCTCTGGTTTAAGACACACTTTTTTGGGCTGTAAATAATGGCGCAAACACCAGTAAACTGACGAGCACAAACCTTAGTAAATCACCTCATGATTCATTTAAACACTCTCCTCCTACAAATGCATATGCAATAAGATCAGCCGCAGAAATAACCGTCCTCGCCTTTTCAGTGCTCATTTTTAGTAAATCCTGACATTTTTACTACTTTTTTAACGCCAAAAGAGGGTTTGCGCTGGAAGCTGTTAGTAAATCTGGCCCTTTGTATGCTATACTTTATACTCATAAAATAAATATACTTTAAATACAATTTGGTTTATTTTTTCACTAGCGACAGTAAACTCTAAACCTAACTCTAAACCTTTGGTAAAAATGTGTTGAGCTCATAACATTGCAACACTGTGCAAGGAACCACATGAAAATAAGTCTTCATTAATCAATAATCTTCTCCGTAATCATGCCTTAGTGTCAAAAGGAATAAAAGTTGTTGATTATTTACTACCTCTAGTGTTCACTGCAGTGATATATATATACAGTGGTGGTCAGAATTATTGGCGCCCCTGGTAAATATGATCAAATATGGCTGTAAAAAATAAATCTGCATTGTTTATCCTTTTGATCTTTCATTCAAAAAAGTCACAAAAATCTAACCTTTCATTGAAGTAAAAGAATTGAAAGTGGGGGGTAAATCACATTATGAAAGAAATGCTTTTCTCCAAAACACGTTGGCCACAATTATTGGCACCCTTTTATTAAATACTTTTTGCAACCTCCTTTTGCCAAGATAACAGCTCTGAGTCTTCTTCTATAACGCCTGATGAGTTTGGAGAACACCTGACCAGAGATCAGAGACCATTCCTCCATACAGAATCTCTCCAGATCCTTCAGATTCCCAGATCTTCTCTTCAGGTCATCACTCATTCTCTATAGGGTTCAGGTCAGGGACTGGGATGGTCATGGCAGAAGCTTCAGTTTGTGCTCAGTGACACATTTGTGTGTTGATTTTGATGTTTGTTTTGGATCGTTGTCCTGATGGAAGATCCAACCACGGCCCATTATAAGATTTCTAGCAGAGGCCGTCAGGTTTTGATTTTTTATCTGTTGGTATTTGCTAGAATCCATTATCCCATGTGTCTGAACAAGATGTCCAGGACCTCCAGCAAAAAAATAGGCCCACAGCATTAAAGATCCAGCTGTATTTTTAACCGTGGGAATGGGGGACTTTTTATCCCCGTTTGCACCTAAACCCATCTGGTGGATTTGCTGCCAAAAAGCTCTTTTTATAGTTTGATCTGACCACAGAACCAGGTCCGTCTGAAGCTCCAGTCGTGTCTGAACTGAATATGCTGGAGTTTGTTTCTGGATGAGCGAGGAGGATTTTTCTTGAATCCCTCCCAAACAACATGTGGTGATGTAGGGGTTGTTTGATTTTTTTTTTTTTTTAGGCTTTCTGACTCAAGACTCAACTAATCTCTGCGATTCTCCATCTGTGATCTTGGAGAGTCTTTGTCCACTCAAACGCTCCTCCTCTCGTGCATTAAGACAATATAGACGCGTCAGATTCATAACATCTTTAGTTGATTGAACTTCTTAATTATTGCCCTGATGGTGGAAATTTCCAATGATTTCCAATGCTTTAGCTGTTTTCCTACAGCCACTTTCTATTTTGTGAAGCTCAACAATCTTTCTCTGCACATCAGAACTATATTCTGTGGCTTTACTCATTGTGATGATGATTAAGAAAATCATAGCTGGACAATTTCATGTTCCCAGTCACCCTGGTGTGCTAAAAAATGTAAATATTAATGGGAAAATACTTCAGAGATATTTTACTCATAAAAAATTCTAGGGGTGCCAATAATTGTGGCCAACGTGTTTTGGAGAAAAGCATTTATTTCATAATGTGATTTACCCCCCACTTTCAATTCTTTTACTTCAATGAAAGGTTAGATTTTTGTGAAATTTTTTGAATAAAAGATCAAAAGGATAAACAATGCAGATTACAGCCATATTTGATCATACAAACCCGATTCCAAAAAAGTTGGGACACTGTACAAATTGTGAATAAAAACAGAATGCAATGATGTGGAAGTTTCAAATTTCAATATTTTATTCAGAGTACAACATAGATGACATATCAAATGTTTAAACTGAGAAAATGTATCATTTTAAGGGAAAAATAAGTTGATTTTGAATTTCATGGCATCAACACATCTCAAAATAGTTGGGACAAGGCCATGTTTACCACTGTGTGGCATCCCCTCTTCTTTTTATAACAGTCTGCAAACGTCTGGGGACTGAGGAGACAAGTTGCTCAAGTTTAGGAATAGAAATGTTGTCCCATTCTTGTCTAATACAGGCTTCTAGTTGCTCAACTGTCTTAGGTCTTCTGTCGCATCTTCCTCTTTATGATGCGCCAAATGTTTTCTATGGGTGAAAGATCTGGACTGCAGGCTGGCCATTTCAGTACCCGGATCCTTCTTCTACGCAGCCATGATGTTGTAATTGATGCAGTATGTGGTCTGGCATTGTCATGTTGGAAAATGCAAGGTCTTCCCTGAAAGAGACGACGTCTGGATGGGAGCATATGTTGTTCTAGAACTTGGATATACCTTTCAGCATTGATGGTGCCTTTCCAGATGTGTAAGCTGCCCATGCCACACGCACTCATGCAACCCCATACCATCAGAGATGCAGGCTTCTGAACTGAGCGATGACAACTTGGGTTGTCCTTGTCCTCTTTAGTCCGGATGACATGGCTTCCCAGTTTTCCAAAAAGAACTTCAAATTTTGATTCGTCTGACCACAGAACAGTTTTCCACTTTGCCACAGTCCATTTTAAATGAGCCTTGGCCCAGAGAAAACGCCTGCGCTTCTGGATCATGTTTAGATATGGCTTCTTTTTTGACCTATAGAGTTTTAGCCGGCAACGGCGAATGGCACGGTGGATTGTGTTCACCGACAATGTTTTCTGGAAGTATTCCTGAGCCCATGTTGTGATTTCCATTACAGTAGCATTCCTGTATGTGATGCAGTGCCGTCTAAGGGCCCGAAGATCACGGGCATCCAGTATGGTTTTCCGGCCTTGGCCCTTACGCACAGAGATTGTTCCAGATTCTCTGAATCTTTGGATGATATTATGCACTGTAGATGATGATAACTTCAAACTCTTTGCAATTTTTCTCTGAGAAACTCCTTTCTGATATTGCTCCACTATTTTTCGCCGCAGCATTGGGGGAATTGGTGATCCTCTGCCCATCTTGACTTCTGAGAGACACTGCCACTCTGAGAGGCTCTTTTTATACCCAATCATGTTGCCAATTGACCTAATAAGTTGCAAATTGGTCCTCCAGCTGTTCCTTATATGTACATTTAACTTTTCCGGCCTCTTATTGCTACCTGTCCCAACTTTTTTGGAATGTGTAGCTCTCATGAATTCCAAAATGAGCCAATATTTGGCATGACATTTCAAAATGTCTCACTTTCAACATTTGATATGTTATCTATATTCTATTGTGAATAAAATATAAGTTTATGAGATTTGTAAATTATTGCATTCCTTTTTTATTCACAATTTGTACAGTGTCCCAACTTTTTTGGAATCGGGTTTGTATTTACCAGGGGTGCCAATAATTCTGACCACCACTGTATTCGTATGTTTTTTTTCAACAGGACATAAATAATAAAGCATTTTCAGTGCTCTTGAAGTACAGTTAAAGAACAGATGTAGCATGGATGAAATCTATAGTATTTTAACAGCATTTGAAATTAAATCAAATCACAACCGCAGCAAATTATTCCTGAAACATCAGTGAATTATAATTGAATTCTGAATTTGCAATTCTAAAAGCAGTGCCAATAATCATAAAATAATGTATTGTTACTATAAACTTATAGTAAGCTCATCTTTTTTGTCACTATTAGTAAAATGATAGAATGACCTCAGTGTATTTTCTGCATGACATGAATGTATGTCCAGCACATTAAATGAAGTACAACCAAACATACGTGGCAGATCTTTAGTCTCAGAACTTCTAAAATGCATTAAGTACAACATAAGTTGTTTTGATTTAGTAGACTTTACCAGTTTATACAGTTAGTACACTAAAGTACCCAAGAATTCAGTGTGCTTCACTATATTGTAGGGTTGGTGATTTCAACAAATCCCTGACGGTAAGTAAACTCCTCATGGCAGCATGTGTTCATTTTCTGTAATCACTGTAATTCAGTCCTGATCACTGTCACACACATTCAGATGTGACCCTGGACCACAAAACCAGCCATTAGGGTCAATTTTTTGAAATTGAGATTTATACATAACCTGAAAGCTTTTTTTTTTTTTACTTGTTAGGATTGTTATTTGGCAGAGATGAAACTATTTGAAAATCTGGAATCTGAGGGTGAAAAAAATCTAAATATTGAGAAAATCTCCTTTAAAGTTGTCCAAATGAAGTCCTTAGCAATGCATATTACTACTAATAATACATTTATGATATATTTACGGTAGGAAATTTACAAAATATCTTCATGGAACATGATCTTAATATCCTAATGATTTTTGGCATAAAAGAAAAATGGATAATTTTGACCCACACAATGTATTGTTGGCTATCACCACAGATATACCCGTGAGATCATGACTGGTTTTGAGCTCCAGGGTCACGTGTGTTAGTTGTAGATCATGTGATTGCTGTGCTCCGGTGCTCAGACACTGATCCATCCCTCAATAACGGCTGCATCACACCGTGACAGATTCATAAATCATAAATCATAAATCAATTAGACTGCTCAGATCAGACTGAGGGGTCGTGCTGGAAACAAACGTGACCGGAGACTCTTCACTGAACACTTGAACACATCGGACTCTTCTCGCTACAGCGTCTGCTGTTCAGGAATCACCTTCCCTATCACTGATCGCCCGACGTGAGGATGAAGGCACGGGAATCACAGACTGAAATATGCCATCTGACTGTAAACATCATCAATATCTGCAGGAACAATGTCAATGTCATGCCAAAATCTAATACCTAAGAAAAAGAGCAGAGCCCAAACTAATGAGCAGTTTCAGGACATCTGCTGCATTATGCAATGTAGAATCTACGAACACACGTGACCCTGGAGCTCAACACCAGTCATGATCTCACGGGTATATCTGTGGTGATAGCCAACAATACATTGTGTGGGTCAAAATTACCCATTTTTCTTTTATGACAAAAATCATTAGGATATTAAGATCATGTTCCATGAAGATATTTTGTAAATTTCCTACCGTAAATATATCATAAATGTATTATTAGTAGTAATATGCATTGCTAAGGACTATCTCGGCCAGATATTGTCCTAACAAACTATACATCAATGGAAAGATTATTTATTGTATAAATCTCAATTTCAAAATATTGACCCATGTGACTGGTTTTGTGGTCCAGGGTCACATATGGAAATTATATGTCCTTGTCCTTGTCTTTACAAACAATATAATCTGTGAACGATTGAAGCCAATGCAAAACCACAAACAGTGGACTGATCAATGGAGAAAGCTGTCATATTTCTCATTATGAATAAAGAAAGCCATTTAAACACCAGTTCGTCATATCAAGCCACTTGTTCAGACACTCATGTTTGTATAAAATGTCTTTATTGTTCCATATGAAACACCAAGATATATTTAGGTCCATTTAAAGGCACAATATGTAATTTTCGTCTCTTATTCAGAACAAAGGCGTGTCTTGATGTCTTGATTGGGCGGAGCTTTTATTCTGTCAGACGAGTGCTTCTGCTTCTTCCGCTCATGTGTGTGTGTGGTAACGCAGCGCTGTTTTATCATATTACACACATTTGAGTGTGTTAAAGTGATGTTATAATGCTACTCTGTGCGTTCGCTCGGCGCTACTACGAGACACTTGTTCACACTGCAGTGAGCGAGATCATATTAGGCATGGTAAAACATGGTACTCGCGGTAAATCAAGAACACCAGATTTAAACAATAAGACTAACTGTGTTGAGCTGGAGAACAATGATTAGTTTCTGTCCATGAATGATCCAAACAGTTGCTCACCTGTCTAATAAAACACATCATATATTAAAGCGGCTTTGGTGTTTCCATGGTTTTTACAAAATAAAACCGGAGGGTAACGCGGGTATGATGTCATTGATAGGCGACGCACGGTCCGTGTCCTGGTTAAAATCGATTATTTCTCTGGATTTTAACATTCCTGGAAACATTGGGATAATGTACAAGTCAACAAAATATATAACACTGTTCTAGTGGTTTTGGATATTCTAATCCTAGAATCTTACATATTGCACCTTTAATCTAAAAATCTTACATACTGTGCCTTTAACAGTTAGAACACGACGCGATGGCTCCATCATAACATTTGCACTGAATCGCGGTTATTCTTTTTTCTTGCACTTTTAATCATATCTCATATCATCAGCTCGTGATGAGTGTCATGACAACAGCAGATCGAGAAGTCACTCAAACTCTGACACGGTGAAAGTCTAATCAAACACTGAAATCAGACGCTTTTCTGTGTAATATGAACTCATGAATGGCTCTCCCGTGCGTAAACGGGACAAATGTTTGATTAAAGTGTGCAAAAACACATTTTCTCTTCATAATCACTGTGCAAAGTCAGACTGTAACTCGTTTCTCATCTAGTTTTGCATCGGCTCTTAATTGTTTTAACGCAATCCAGTAATAAACAGCAGAAGTTTGTCTCACCTGCATGTCGAGTCCGTGTTCTTCTCTAAAGGTGAATCACATATCCATCATCCGTGCACGCGTCCGTGTGTAACTGGCCCTTCATCAGGTGTGCGTCTATGAATCTCCCACACACACCTGGGGAGATGCCTCTGAACGCGCCATCATCATCATCATCATCATCACCTGTCCGCGCGCGCGACGCCCTGAGCGCGATGTGAAGCGCGTGAACAGCAGAGGCTCCTCACATCACATCAGCTGGGAACCATGGAGACGGGGTAACACGTCATGATGCTGATGATTATCTGCTGTGTGTTAAATGATGTGCGCTGATACAGCACATTAATTACTATAAACGCATTCATTATATACATAATGATGAATGACAGTGCTTGTTTGAAAATGAAGCCCTAGAAAATTAATAATAAAAAAAATTAGGTTGGACCAAGATAAACTAAATTGTGTCGACCCAACTAAACTGATTTATTTTGAATGATGAAAAATTTAATTGTGTGTAAAAATGTCTTCAATTAAATCTAAGGGTAATAAATTATTTTTTTGTGTGTGGTAAAAAGCAGTAAAAAATGCTTTCTTTTTTGTAAAACACCACTTTTGAAGAAAAAATGCACATTGTTATGTAGTGTGAAGTCTGGTGCCTGAGGAAATATTAAGGGTCACTAACTTTGTCAATTCTTTCACTGTTTTTTGAACATTTTTACTGAAATGTGTCCTGTGGTGTGACAGAAAGAATATAGGGGTGTCGCACCAAAGGACAACAGAACAAGAAAAAGTTAAACATTTGAACAATTCTGAGACAAAATCAAAATCTTAACATGCACATGAGCTTGAATGGGGTCCTTCAACTAATTAAAGTTGTCTGTGGAATTGCCTGATTTAATATTAGGATATGGTGTCCCACCGGAGGACATGGTTTTCTGTATCCTACGCTTTTAGAAATATATGGATGAAAACAGACACTTGTAAAATTATGCCTGAGGAATTTATTAACATTTGTATGTTTTTCTTTTTAATTTATTTTGTAAAAAAGTTGTAATTTATTGACCCATGCTTGAGACAGTCACACCATAGGACAATTTTGAGATTTGGCTCAAAAATTTAAAAACTCTAAAGTTTTTATATCAACATGTAAGACAAAGAAATATTTACCATTTACTGCATTTTAAATGACAATACTAATTATATTAATTTTTATTTTGTGTGACAGTGAAAATGCCATGTCAACAACCTGTGTATTTACATCAAGGTGGAAAATGACTTTCATCATATAAAACAAAAAAGATTATATCAAACTTATTAAGTAGGCTAATTTTACCCAGCTGGAGAAATCAGATCACATCTACTGACAGTTCTTCAGTAAAACCTTGTGTTTTCAGGTTGGTTGAATTTTCTAAGTAGCATTTTTTTCAGTGTGTGATATTATTTTCATAAATTTCTGCTCCAGATCTTGTATTATCAATGCAAGAGTCCAGCACTCTGTAAAGTCTCGTCCAGCACATCCCACAGACTCTCCGTGAGTTTAAGCCAACGCCAGAGGGGGCAAAACGGGGCACCCCCAGTTTCAATTCACCCCCCCCCCAAAATGAGATTTTAACCCTTTGGCGAGTACGATCACACGGGTGTGATTAGAAACTTTAGTACGTCACTGGTATTCAAATGTGGTTTCGCACAGAGCCAGAGACAGACACGCTCATTGCTTTTCATATATCACTATTCACAATATCATGTTTCAGACATTTAAATGAATTACTATTAAAAAAAAAAAGACATTTATAGTTTGTTAAATACAAATTCCATACACTGCTGTCTATGGAAGCTACAATAATAATCCTTTCAATTATAATTTGATGAATTTTATTCATATCAGATACACATTAGGAAACTATTAAGTTTGCTCTATTCTTCTCCCAGTTCACTGGCCACTTACTTTTATGTATTTCTGGAGAAACGGATGAATATACCCAATGTAAATTGGTGCAAACTAACATGGCACCCATTGCGTCTGATAGATCATTATAAAGGTGTTTAAATGACAAAACACATTCACTTACACATATTTGACAATTGGAATATATCATATAGTTCATGATATAGAAAGTTGGTGAATATTTGGTGAAAAAGGAAATAAAAGCAAAACATCTTACAGTGTGGCTGCAGTGAGTCCCCATGGAACACGTTCTCAAATAACCGTCGCCTTAAAAAACTCACGCTGGGGGCTCAGCTAGAATATAGAGCCCCACCTACAATACCCCCCAATATCCCCCCAATAACCCCCCAATATCCCCCCAATACCCCCGCAATATCCCCCCATACCCCCCAATACCCCCCCAATATCCCCCCAATATCCCCCAATACCCCCCAATATCCCCCCATACCCCCCAATACCCCCCAATATCCCCCCATACCCCCCAATACCCCCCCAATATCCCCCCAATATCCCCCAATACCCCCCAATATCCCCCCATACCCCCCCAATATCCCCCCAATACCCCCCAATATCCCCCCATACCCCCCAATACCCCCCCAATATCCCCCCAATATCCCCCAATACCCCCCAATATCCCCCCATACCCCCCAATACCCCCCCAATATCCCCCCCAATATCCCCCAATACCCCCCAATATCCCCCCAATACCCCCCAATACCCCCCAATATCCCCCCAATACCCCACAATATCCCCCCCAATACCCCCCAATATCCCCCCCAATACCCCCCAATATCCCCCTAATACCCCCACAATATCCCCCAATACCCCCCAATATCCCCCAATACCCCCGCAATATCCCCCAATACCCCCCCAATATCCTACAATACCCCCCAATATCCCCCCAATACCCCCCTATATCCCCCCAATACTCTCCAATATCCCACAATATCCCCCCCAATACCCCCCAATATCCCCCCCAATACCCCCCAATATCCCCCTAATACCCCCACAATATCCCCCAATACCCCCCAATATCCCCCAATACCCCCGCAATATCCCCCAATACCCCCCCAATATCCTACAATACCCCCCAATATCCCCCCAATACCCCCCTATATCCCCCCAATACTCTCCAATATCCCACAATACCCCCCCAATACCCCCCAATATCCCCCCAATACCCCCCAATATCCCACAATACCCCCCCAATACCCCCCAATATCCCCCCAATATCCCCCCAGCCCACGATGACCTCTTTTTATAAATTGGCGCCGGCTCCGGTCTGGACTCAGAGCTGATTCATGTGTGGAAATGATTCTTCATGCTCCCTCCCGACCGTTCTTTCACAGGTTGAGTTGATGAATCTTGACATTGTCATCCTGAAATACGGCCATGATGTGTCTTCCTACGTGGTTGTTTAAGAAATTAAAAGCTACACACTCCATCAGTTAAGGTTAGAAGAACTGTTATCAAACATATAACATGCTAGAAACATAATAATCTGCAATAATGATCCAATCATTGACTCATTGGGCCCTATCATACACCCGGCGCAATGTGACGCCAGGCGCGACACAAGTGTGTTCTGTTAGTTTCAGCCCGACGCAGTTCTCATGTTCACGTCCAGCTCCACGTTGTTTAAATATCAAATGCACTGGCGCATCTGTTCACCCATGGGCGTCTGGTCTAAACCAGGTGTGTGTTCAGGAGCATTGTTGGAGCGTTGCTATTGTGAGGAACTGAAAACCACTGCGCCATTGACCAACACACACCTGCTCTAAAGTCAATAGTGCAGTATTTGTGTGTTATTTAAAGGGTGTGTTAGTAATATGAGCCTATAGGTGGTGCACAACACACACACACTCGGCTTATTACACACACAGGGACGCGCAGCAGCACACACACATTTAAATATTGAAAATGAAAGGATTCCTTTGTGTGTATGCAACTCTTTCCCTGCCTGCAACGTTAGAGAGATATAAATACATTTTTACCATAGTTTTTTGTGCATGCAAATGATAGTTTAAGTTGTTAAGCTAAATCATAAAGTTTATAAGACTCATTTATTCTTTTTATATACCTTTAGATACGTAGAACATATTCACATTTGTGCGTCCATGTTTATAATCCACCTGTGTGTGGCGATCAGTGCTCCTGAAGCTCTTCATTAGCGGGGTCAGGTGTGTCCGGTCAGGGCTGGAGCTGACCTCTGCAGGATCTCGATTGGCCGGGAAGAGGCTCGTCCTGCTTGGCTTGTAGGAATGGAAAAAGCTGAATAATAAACTGAGAATTATCATTCTCTTTTATGTCATTGAAAGCTATCAATGTGTCTCGGACTTATTAAAAACTAAGGTTTATGCATAATTAATATTCATTGTTGAAAATATCACACCTCACAAAAGCGCAGATTATTTATATTCAGCTGTTCTCTGTGCTTTAATTAAGCCTGCTGTGTGCTTTTAAGGAAGCTCTTTGATTTAGATTGAATGCGGAATTATCTCAGCTGTCAAAAAGCCCCAGGAGCAGTTTAAAACAGAAAAGGGCCAATGCAATTAACTGGGTGAGAGAAAAACCGTCCAAATCTGCTGCTTAAAGGCCTCATAATGACAAGTGTAATTAAAAGAACATGTTTAGATTCCCAGATGCTTCATTATTGTTCAACAAACCTGCTCTATCTGTGTGTGCTTTTGGATTCGTCTAATGCACTGAAATACTGCCTCATTATTATCTGTGTTCATCACGTGCTGCTATTGCGTTTAATTTCATTCTGTGTATAGCTGAGGTACAGTGTGTAACATGAGAATGTGTGTGAGATCTGAATCTATAAACTAATTGTGTAAGTGTTACAGTGGTTTTCCTGTCCTCTAAAGCTGCTCAAAGTGGACCTAGTACGCTTTTTACACCTTTTCTTTAGTGTGTGACATACACTATATTGCCCAAAGTTTTGTTCTTTACATGCACATGAACTTTAATGACATCCCATTCTTAATCCGTAGGGTTTAATATGGAGTTGGCCCACCCTTTGCAGCTCTAACAGCTTCAACTCTTCTGGGAAGGCTTTCCACAAGGTTTAGGAGTGTGTTTATGGGAATTTTTGACCATTCTTCTAGAAGCGCATTTGTGAGGTCAGGCACTGATGTTGGACGAGAAGGCCTGGCTCGCAGTCTCCGCTCTAATTCATCCCAAAGGTGTTCTATCGGGTTGAGGTCAGGACTCTGTGCAGGCCAGTCAAGTTCCTCCACACCAAACTCGCTCATCCATGTCTTTATGGACCGACGCTTTGTGCACTGGTGCGCAGTCATGTTGGAACAGGAAGGGGCAGTCCCCAAACTGATCCCACAAAGTTGGGAGCATTAAATTGTCCAAAATGTCCTGGTATGCTGAAGCATTAAGAGTTCCTTTCACTGGAACTAAGGGGCCGAGCCCAACCCCTGAAAAACAACCCCACCCCATAATCCCCCCTCCACCAAACTTTACACTTGGCACAATGCAGTCAGGCAAGTCCCGTTCTCCTGGCAACTGCCAAACCCAAACTCGTCCATGGGATTTCCAGACAGAGAAGCGTGATTGGTAACTCCAGAGAACACGTCTCACTGCTCTAGAGTCCAGTGGTGGCGTGCTTTACCCCACTGCATCCCACGCTTTGCATTGCACTTGGTGATGTAAGGCTTGGATGAGCTGCTCGGCCATGGAAACCCATTCCATGAAGCTCTCTACACACTGTTCTTGAGCTAATCTGAAGGCCACAGAAGTTTGGAGGTCTGTAGCTATTGACTCTGCAGAAAGTTGGTGACTTCTGTGCACTGTGACCCTCAGCATGCGCTGACCCCGCTCTGTGATTTTACGTGGCCTATCACTTCGTGGCTGAGTTGCTGTTGTTCCCAATTGCTTCCACTTTGTTATAATCCCACTAACAGTTGAGCGTGGAATATTTAGTAGTGAGGAAATGTCAGGAATGGACTTATTGCACAGGTGGCAACCTATCACGGTACCACGCTTGAGTTCACTGAGCTCCTGAGAGCGACCCATTCTTTCACAAATGTTTGTAGAAGCGTCTGCATGTCTAGTGCTTGATTTATACACCTGTGGCCATGAAGTGATTGAACACCTGAACTCAGTGATTTGGAGGGGCGTCCCAATACTTTTGGCAATATAGTGTACCTGTTTGTGCATGTAAAGAATCTGCAAAGTTACAAAGCATCGTTTTAATTGCATAAAATAATAATTGCATGGTCATTTGTGGCATTCAGCATTAAAAGATTTTCTGAATAATGACCATTATCCATGGCAACACAAAATAAGTGCTCGTTCAGGAAAGCTGTTTGCTATACTTTAGCTGTGTGTGTTTTGTCTCTCTTAATGGTTATTATTACAAAATTAATTGCTTCATGGTGATTCAACACCTGACCACTCTTTTCTCTATAGTGTTTTGCTATAATTATGTATTTTAAAGAGTTTTATAGAACTCCCTGTGCCACATCAGGTCTATATACATAAGCATAAACACATGTCATATTACAAACCTTTAGAAAGATGTTTGCTCTTATAGCTATAATTTTCTATGCTGTAGTTTATGAGGGCAGGACCAATCTCTGAATATGCCGTTAAGCTGTCATTAAGTCAACATCAGCCCATGTACGCTGTCAATCACACAGAGACATCTTTAAGGACAACACCTCGGGAGACTCTAGAACCGCTTTTTATATCTTTGCTATCATAAGAGAAGATGAGTGTCAACTTAAAGTCTAGACTGAAGATGAGAAGGCCTGTGAAGAATCAGCTTTCATAGCCATCATTATGAATACTCATATCTGAAGAAAATGTGTATCTTGGCTGTGGACAACTCACACACACACACACACAGACAGTATGTCGTTCTGTGTTTCCTGCTGTCTCAAGTCCCTATAGTGTTCCCTGTGACAGTCAGGATCCTCCGTCAGTGTAAGTCTGTGTGTTCAACAAGAGACAAACAGTCAGCCAACAAAGACACGTTCATATTGACATCAACATATCGACATTCATAGTGTTCCGAAGTGCCGTTGAAAGATTTTGTAAAGTGGAATGATGCAGAATTCAGTTCAGTTTAATTCAAATAGCTTTATTGGCATGACTAGAGTACATTTTGCATTGCCAAAGCATTAAAACGGCATGTCTGATCTCTAACATGACACTCAGCCTGTCTTTGACTAATGAGGCCGTGTATACACACACACACACACACACACAGTGTGTCATCTAAACGCTGATGAGCACAAGCCACTGCAGTGCACAGGCGTGCTGGCAGAGCTACTGTCATGTCACATTTACGCTCTGTGAGTCTGGAAGGAAAACAGTGAGACTCCTGTCAAACACACAGGCATTGTGTTGCAGAAACAGCCCAAATCTACTGTTAAAGTGTTTCAGATTCTTCCATTTAATGTGAGTCTCTCACAACTGTGACATTTGGAGCCCACATTGTAGTTTAAAATCTTAAACACTCACACACACACACGCACACACACACACACTCACACACACACACTGTGAACTACCACATTAAACTGAGCACTATTACTTACTAATTCATTAATCAGAGTTTCTTGTTAGGTAATAGTAGTTACTAGAGTGTTAATAGTGCGTTACTCATTTGTTCCTGTGTAGTTACTCAGTTACTCAGGAACAGTATTATAAAGTGTCACCGTGAGAGTTCATTTCATTTGAAAGTACATTATAAAGTTCATCTTTTAGTCCATACAGCTCATATATATTCTGATTTCATATGATGCTTTGTGTGAGGAACAGATGGAAATTTAAGTTAATGACTGCAGAAGACTCAAATGTATGTTCTACTTTAATTGTGATTTTGTACTATAAAAACCTGCTAAGCATCTCCACGTGTGTTCTTCAGATGCTGGTTTCAAACTCACCCTTAAAACCGTGTCAATATTCGGCTGTGCATGACTGGCGTGTTAATGTTTGAGCAGCTGACAACAGAAAGGTTGCGAGATGCCGGCTGATGGTCCACGCTCGATACTCAATGAAGATGTATTAAACTTCATACCCGCTTTAGATGTCATACACCTCACAATCACAAGCCATATCAGGTCTGGATCGGCACAAGGATTTGCTTCTCCTTTCCTCTCAAGTCAAACACACAAACCTTGTGATTACTAACAGCCCATCTCTCTCTCTCTCTTCATCTCTCACCTTCTACCACCCCTCCACATAACTTCAGACTCTATGGAGGGATACTGTCCATGATGTTTGTGTTCAGACTGTGGCCAGATGGCCCTTCTCATTTTTATTTTTCAGGTCTTTAGCTGAATAGCACCCAGAAAGCTGACTCACACACATTCCCACTGCGCCGTTCAGGTCGGAGGCGATCAATCTCGGATGATATTAGCATTCAGTTAATGTTTGAGTCTGCTGGAGTCTGTGAGAGCTTGCTTTCATAGCTACAATAGAGTCGAATAAAAGCTGCAAATATCTACCTGTCAGCCGTGGGAAGAAGATGAGCATGAAAAAACAGCAATGCAAAATTTGAATTTGGTCATGTTGAAAATCATCTTTCCTATTTTCAGGTGTTAAATGCCATGGTTAATTCTGCCGTTAAATGACTGTGATTTTAAATGCACCTGTCTAATTTTGTGCATGTAACACACTGGTCTAGTTTCACAACGCCATGATAATACAAACAAGCACTTAGAGAGCGACTGTCTGCTGTCGACATAAGCAGCTGTGTAATAAAAATAAACTGTGCATGAATCAAAACCATATGTATATAACATTTAAAAAACACTGTTTATCTGAGGGTTTGGTTCCAAAATCTACAAATACAGATACAATATTTGCTTTGTTTGCAAAAGTACGACTCCAAAATTTGTAACTGGTTTGGTTTTACCCAAAACACAAAGTCTTTTCTACGACTACAAATTGAGAAACACTTCAGCACGTATAGTTCACTCGGGTTAACAACAAGTAGGGTTTCAGCTGTGGGCTATTTCCAGCACCAGGAAGTTTGTATTTTGACATCTGCCTCCACTAAGCAGCTGTGGATTCAGGACAGAAAAGCTTGCTTTGGACAGAAAACTACTAATGGATTTCCAATTGGAACATATCAAATGGAAAATCCTCACTCATACTGCAAACTGCGTGAATGGTGGGTAATGAAAACACTACTGAGTCCTGTATATTTATATTAATATGCCTTTGAAAAAAGTGTTTTGCATGTCTTATACCACCTGCAAAAGAGACGAGGGAAATGAAGCCATTCAGCTGGCAGAGTGGGAAATTATTCCAACGTTTTCCAATTACATTTATTGAAGCATTTCTTGGAGCTCCTCCAGACATGGATTTTCATGTGGAATAATATGAGAGAAGTGTAATTTAAGCTCTTGTTAATATTATGTATGTTTTGAAGGCTGCTAAAAGGAAAACACTGAAAAGGAAAACATGACTCTGTCATGAGGTAAAAATTATTGATTGATTGACATGTAAAAATGATTGACAGAATGGTGTCAACATAAATGACAGTATTTGTCAAGGTCATGTTCTGTTTCACATGGTTTTCATTGTTTTACCTGTGTCCTAGTTCTTCATTAGTTGTCATGGTTTCTCATTAGTTCTCTCCTGTTCCCTGTTTCATTGATTGCCATGCTCCTGTGTATTTAGACACTAAAGTTCATGGTCTTGTGTTAACCTCATGTTGGTATGTGTAAACTATCGCTTTTTGTGTTTATTAAAAGACTATTTCATCATCTTTGGATTTAACTGGCTGCATGCAACCCCTGACAGAACACAATACCTCAAGATAAGATTTTTAAGGCAAAAATATCATGGATATTCATGCTGTTCACCTTCTTCTGCTGGAGCAGGGGGATCGCTCCCTCAAGGATCACTCGAGGGATTTCTCGGAGCCCGAGCCCGCCACGAAGATCGAGCCAGAGCAATCACCAGAGGCTGTTTTTGTCCTGGAGCCCGAGCTCAACGTGGAGTCTGTACAGGTGTGCTAGCTGGCAACAACGTCCATCACGAAGAGCATTTTAGTGGAGTTCCAGGGGATGAATTTGAGCCCTGCCCTCACTCCCTTGGCTGAAGCGTGTAATGAAAGCTGGAGCTCGACTGATTTGATATTGAATGAGGAATTATTATGTGATAAGCTGGATGAGGTGTTTGCTATGCTACAGTCACCGCTGGTCCCATCCAGTTTAAAGGTAGTTAAATCATTGTTGGATAAGTCCCAGTCCATTTGATATGTTCCAATTGGAAATCTATTTAGTAGTTTTCTGTCCAAATCAACCTCTTCATGTGTCCTAAACCCATAGTTGCTTAGTGGAGGCAGATGTCAAAATAAAAACTTCCTGGTGCTGGAAATAGCCCACAGCTGAAACCCTACTTGTTGTTAACCTGAGTGAACGATAGGTGCTGAAGTGTTTTTGAAGTTTTGAAGTGCTTCTCAATCCCAAGTCGTCTAAGTCATCACTGGATAAGCCCAGTTCCAAGTGTCTAAGTCAGGGCTGGGCAATTCCAGTCCTGGAGGGCCACTGTCCTGCAGAGATTAGCTCCAACCCTAATCAAACACACCTGAACCAGCTAATCAATGTCTTCATGATTACTAGAAGGCTACAGGCAGGTGAGTTTGATCAGGGTTGGAGCTAAACTCTGCAGGACAGTGGCCCTCCAGAACTGGAATTGCCCACCCCTGGTCTAAATCATCGATGGATGATCCTAGTTCCAAGTCGTCTCTGGTTAAGTCCAGTTCCAAGTCGTTGTTTGTTAAGCCCAGCTCCAAGTTGTCTTCATTGTCCAACTTCAAGTCTCCTTCATCGCAGATGGTCCCACCCAGCCTCCATCTCCCTCCTCCACTGTCAAAGCCATCCAGTTCCTCTGCCTCGTCTCCGCTGTCTCCCTTCAGCCCCTCAGCTCCTCCAGTAGGTCCGTCCAGCTGCACAGATCTGCTTGGAGCTCCCCAGTCATGAGCTGCACATTGGCCTGTGGATCCCTCAAATCCATCTCTATCCTCCTTGCCTTGGATTCCACCTCGGCCCTCCGACCCATCGGCTCTACCTTGGCTCAACGCTCCATCGGCTCCACAATGGACTGCCATCCCTCAAAGTCCGCCAGGCTCCATCGTCACTCTGACTTCACCTTGGACTGCTGAGTCAGCAGTTGCACTTCGAACCTCCATCCCTCTGGCTCCTCATTCCCTCCGGTTCCTCCATTGTCCTAACTCCCACCATCTCCGCCCCGGTCTGCCAAGCCCATGCCTTCACCTCGGTCATGCCCTGCAGCTCCGCCGTGGCCCTCCATGTCTTCAGATGACCTCAGTCGGTCATCTCCCTGGTTTCACTTGGCCTTTCCATCAAGGCTTCACCCTCCATCAGCTACACCGTGGACCTTCATGTCTCTGCTCTAGTTCCTCCTGTCTCTGCTTTGTCTCCTCCCACCTTCATCTCGTCCCTGGTTAGATAAACATTACTGGTGGAATGTTGATTTCCAGATGATCAACAGGTAAACATGACTGACGGAATGATGATTTTGACATGGTATATGTACTACTCACACCTGATCAATGCACAATAAGAGACTGTGACTGATGATAGATAGATAGATAGATAGATAGATAGATAGATAGATAGATAGATAGATAGATAGATAGATAGATAGATAAATAGATAGATAGATAGATAGAACAACCGATCTAATAGCTAAGTGTCAACAGCATAATTTAAACCCATTCCTAAAGCTGAGGACACTTCACACTGCCGTCTCCTCATTCATAGAGTGTCTCCCTCACACTGAATGAGGCACTGAGAGGACGAGCAGCCATCCATCTTTTCCTCTCTGTGTCAATGCAATGATGCTTTTTATCCATGAGAGCTGGAGGAGAGCGAGGAAATGTCTCAAAATGAGAGGGTCATGCTTGAGTGGTCCGCTAGTGTGAGCTGGTTTAAGAGCAGCTGGGATATGAGTGGTTTTATTTTGGGTTATAGAGATAGCAGCACTCTTCTGTATGAAATGAGACCTGCTCCATTTCACTTATTTTTGACAAGGATGTGTCTAATAGAGTGAAGCATCTCCAATCGTCCAGCAGGAGATTTGTTTCATTAGTTTGTGTTATATATAAATTATTTTTCTGATCATATCTAATTGTAGTGCTACTGTTTGCATTTTAGTTCAGATTTGGAGGTGGGGAAATTCTCAACTGCAGCGATGATATCTGCATCCATGCATCATATAAACTGTTTATCAGAGAAAAAAATAATGTCTTGGCTGTCTCTGTTTTGTAACGCATCATTCAGCACACCTGTGCTAGTAAGATTGTTAGTTTCTACTGCGTGCTCTTTGTGCAGTTAATACAGTGCATTTCCTGATATTTATATATATATATATATATTTTTTTTTTTTTTTTCTTGGCTCATTTGTCCTGTAGTAAAAGCTGGTGCCTGGTTTCCATGGAAATCCAACCAATGATGCTGTGCAGCAAAACAGAGGCAGTGGCATCATCATCATCATCATCCACACACTACAAATGTGACTGTTTTTTATTCTAAAAGATTTTTAAATTCATGACCACTCTCATTGTGTGGTAATGAAATCCAGACTCACAATCCAAGGGCATTCCTTTTATTGAGAGATGATCAGTTTATGTGTTGAAAGTTTCAGGTGGCAGACTGGATTTATAAACATAAAATCAAATCTCATCAGTTCATTTATTTTGGCAGAGCAGTGAGATGATCCTGTTTCATAAAGATGTATTAGAAATGTTATAGAGGCTTACTTTATAGTCAAATCAGTGTAAACTGGTGTAGCCTGGGTTCTCCCAAGTTTCGTCATTGCCATCATCATGACTTGCTTGATGAAATCATTATGTGTTGACTTTCTAGCAGCTCCCTGTTTAAAAAAAGAGGTGGACAATATGAACACAATATTTACCATAATATAAGTCATTTTCAACCAAAGTAAGGAACGACATCACGTCATAGTAATTCTGGTTGAAATCAGGGACATTACTAATTGAAATTAGAGCAATAGCCTATATTTCTTAACATTGTCACTTACACTGATAAGCCAAAACATTATGACTAGTCACAGGTATCGTTGGTCATCTCGTAACAAGGCCACATATTAAGGTCTGGGTAGACGAGAGTGTAAGCAAACAATCAGTTCTTGTAGACACAGACCAATAAGAGAGCCTATGATGACCCCTGTCCACCGTCAGAAGCGACTACAATGGGCACGTGAGCACGTGAACTGGACCTTGGAGCAGTGGAAGAAGGTGGCCTGGTCCAATAAGTCCCGTTTTCTTTTACATAACGTGGACGGCCGTGTACATGTGCAGTGTTTACCTGGGGAAGTGACGGCACCAGGATTACTGTGGGACGAAGACAAGTCGGTGGTGGGAGTGTGATGCTCTGGGCAATGATCTGCTGGGAAACACTGGGTCTGGCCTTTCATGTGGATGTAAATCACTAAGCACTAATTAAGGCATTCATTTGTTGATTTGCAAGCCACAAAGCTGGACCCTGGACCACAAAACCAGTCATAAAGGTCAATTTTTTGAAATTGAGATTTATACATCACCTGTCTAGTTAGGCAGCTCACTAGGTTTCGGAACAGAGCCAGTCTCTCTGTTTTCCATGATGAGCTCCAGGGAAACGCTTTCACACTTATTACTTCTGAACTTTATGGATAATATTCATGTGTTATTTCATATATTAATGGATTCTTTTATTTCATTCTCCTTTCCTCTGTACTTGTCAGCACACAGTTACATCTTTAATAACCTGCCGACTCCTAGGGGAAGTGCGTCCTTGAGAAGGATTTCATTAGAGCACTCTTCAGTTCTCTGCCTGATGCGCCACAATCCACACATTTTCTGCTGCAATCATGTTCCTCACGGAAGAGCGTACGGGTGCGAGGAGCTGAGCGGGAAGTAAAAGACTGTCATCAGCTCCTGTGAACCTCAGCCCTAGTGATTATTTATAATAATATAAGGAACAGAGGCATTTTCATCTGTTCCTAGAGCCATGCGAGGTTGATTTATAAGGGCAGCCGATGGCCTGGGCCAGTGTGAGGACGGTTCAGATCAGCTGACTGTGTTTGATGATCATTTGTGTGCTTTATGCCTTGCAAATATAAACATTTGGTTTTCTGTTAAGTATTGAAGTTTTGGTGTAAATTCTATAGAAGCTTGTTTCCACAACAGAATAAAAAAATCAAAAAGGTAATTGCGACTTTTTATCTCACAATTGCAAGTTTATATCGCACAATTCTGACTTTATAACGCACAATTCTGACTTTATAACTTGCAATCGCAAATTTATATCTCGCAATTTTGACTTTTTTCTCGCAATTGCAAGTTTATGGCCTGGTTTCACAGACAGGGTTTAGATTTAGCCAGGATTAGGCCTTGGTTAAATTAGGACATTTAAGTAACTTTTTTAAAGAAAAAATATTACTGGTGTTTATCTTGAGACAAAACAATGGCACTGATATATTTTAAGATAAACTATATTGCTAAAAGTTTTGGGACGTCTGTCTTTACATGCACATGAACTTTAATGACATCCCATTCTTAATCCGTAGGGTTTAATATGGAGTTGGCCCACCCTTTGCAGCTATAACAGCTTCAACTCTTCTGGGAAGGCTTTCAACAAGGTTTAGGAGTGTGTTTATGGGAATTTTTGACCATTCTTCTAGAAGCGCATTTGTGAGGTCAGGCACTGATGTTGGACGAGAAGGCCTGGCTCGCAGTCTCCGCTCTAATTCATCCCAAAGGTGTTCTATCGGGTTGAGGTCAGGACTCTGTGCAGGCCAGTCAAGTTCCTCCACACCAAACTCGCTCATCCATGTCTTTATGGACCGACGCTTTGTGCACTGGAGCGCAGTCATGTTGGGACAGGAAGGGGCCGTCCCCAAACTGTTCCCACAAAGTTGGGAGCATTAAATTGTCCAAAATGTCTTGGTATGCTGAAGCATTAAGAGTTCCTTTCACTGGAACTTAGGGGCCAAGCCCAACCCCTGAAAAACAACCCCACCCCATAATCCCCCCTCCACCAAACTTTACACTTGGCACAATGCAGTCAGGCAAGTACCGTTCCCCTGGCAACCGCCAAACCCAGACTCGTCCATGGGATTTCCAGACAGAGAAGCGTGATTGGTCACTCCAGAGAACATGTCTCACTGCTCTAGAGTCCAGTGGCGGCGTGCTTTACCCCACTGCATCCCACGCTTTGCATTGCACTTGGTGATGTAAGGCTTGGATGAGCTGCTCGGCCATGGAAACCCATTCCATGAAGCTCTCTACACACTGTTCTTGAGCTCATCTGAAGGCCACAGAAGTTTGGAGGTCTGTAGCTATTGACTCTGCAGAAAGTTGGTGACTTCTGCGCACTGTGACCCTCAGCATGCGCTGACTCCGCTCTGTGATTTTACGTGGCCTATCACTTCGTGGCTGATTTGCTGTTGTTCCCAATTGCTTCCACTTTGTTATAATCCCACTAACAGTTGAGCATGGAATATTTAGTAGTGAGGAAATGTCAGGAATGGACTTATTGCACATGTGGCAACCTATCACGGTACCACGCTTGAGTTCACTGAGCTCCTGAGAGCGACCCATTCTTTCACAAATGTTTGTAGAAGCGTCTGCATGCCTAGTGCTTGATTTATACACCTGTGGCCATGAAGTGATTGAGAGGGGCGTCCCAATACTTTTGGCAATATAGTGTATATCAGTGCAAGCTGCTTTCAGTTAAAACAGCTCAGACATGTATTTTAGTCTGGGACTAGCTTAAGCTTTGTCTGTGAAACGGGGAGTATATCTCCCAATTCTGACTTTTTTTCTTTCGCAATTCTGACTTTTTCAATTCTCGCTATTGTGTGTTGTAAAATCAGAATTGCGAGAAAAAAGTTGCAATTATCTTTTAAATTATTTTATTCCGCGGCGGAAACAAGCTTCCATAGAATTCTGCTTAAGATTTTCCTAAATTGAAAATATCTAACAGAGATTTTGTAGAAATTCTGTCAATAAAAGTATTATCTACAGTATGTGCTATGTATTTTTATGCTTATTAGGTTCTTAATCTAATTGGAGGACAGATGCTGTAAGTATTGTTATGTTTATTTGAGTATAGAGATGTTAGTGATGCTAGTATCAGCCTGGATGAGTGGAGAGGAGTCTCTCGTGAGCTTCTTATGAGGAGTGCTATCTGTATGATTGCATTACATAACACAATATCAAAGCCAGTGTCATTGATGGGAAAGAAACTGCTGTTTGAACTGCTAAAACAATAGATGTATAGTGCTGAACATGAAGACAGTCAGTGTTGTTTTGGTGGATTGTGTTGCTGTGAATGTACTTCTGTATGTGAATGTACCTGTTGTTCCACCTCTGAACTTCAGGAGAATTGACTGCATACATCCACTAGAAATCACCAACCATTCAAACACACTGAGACTTGTCATGTTAGTGAATAAAAAAAGCTCCTGCAGAAGTGTGGCTTATGTGCCACTATATGTTTATATTCCCTGCAATGTGTGCAGTTTATATTTATTTCAGTTTTAGATTGGAATAGAAAGCTGAAAAGTGCACATGGCTCTTTATGAGGCGCCTTAACAGGTAATACAATCCTGTGCGCTCAGGATTCTCCTCTGAGAGTACAGATGTAGTCCCCTGATACAGACGTCTATATCCTCTATCAAGCGCAAAAGATCACTGAAGGAGGAGCAGAGAGTTTGTGCCAGGGAGACGCGAGTGCTGGAGGCAACAATGGGTTGAGAAATGGAAAAGCATTAGTCCAGATGAACTCTAGAGATCTGGAGACGGCAATTACGTGCCCTCACGAAGCAGCGGGCTGCAGAGGCATTATGGGTAGCTGAGACTCCCTCTGCTTTATCACAAAAAGTCTTTGTGGAAGCCAACAAAACAAGAACCAGCTGCTTATTATGGACACACACATGGAAATAAAGGCATGTTCAAGTGTTTGTCCAATGACAGGGAAAAATAATGTGGTCTGGAGAGGGAGGAGGACAAAGAGATGCAAAGAGACGCAATGCCGAGGACTCGCCACTGCAGGAGTGACCTGTGAGAGGATCTCATTAGTCTGAGCACTGGGAATGCTGGGAACTTTCCCTGAGAAAAGAGAGACTAATAGGTAAAAGTGTGGACATATAGTATACAAATTCTTTATCTATAAATCCATCTAAAAGTTATACTTAAGGCATTCACTTTTTTAAAATGCATGATTCCAAATCAACAACAATTGCTCTCAATAAAAAGGCATAAAATGAACCAAACAACTGCACAATATTAACTCTTTACCCACCATTGACGAAAATTTCCGTGTCTTCACTGTTATATGGTAGGGGGCACTATTACACATCTTCTGAAAGAGTACAGAATCACCTGATCAAAACACAGGAGAAGAAGAAGCAGAAACAAGCGATAGAAGCATTGCTGATGCACATGTAAAATATATTGTGATCATCAACGTTAAACATCATATAAATCAAAACGGCCTAATGTCACTGAATGAAATGTCACCCGAGGATGAGCTCTAGGACTGAAGCTTTGGGATGGACTCCATCTGTGTTTGATCATCACTCTGAATCACGCCTGGATGAAGTCTTTAGCCCTATTCGGAGGGTAATTGTTTCTCATGTGGACGTCCGTCAAAAATAAATTTGTATGCCACCTCAGTGATAAACTCATGCATTCGGATGGCGATTTATTCACGGTGGAGGAGCGAGTTCTGTGATCCTACGAACCCGGGAACGCTCTGCTCACGTGGTCAGTCACATGATCGTCTGCTGTAAATATAATGTCATATGCTTGGAATATTAAAAAAATGTTTAAAAAAAATGGGAAGATAGACGCATTAAAATGGTTTTCTGTCTTATATTTTATCTCAAAATGATGGATGTCATTTAAAAATATGGAAATGAGCAGAAATAAGTTAATACAGCCTCTTATTTACATGAGGTAAACATAAAGCTGCTTGGTTATTAACATATATAATTGCTGCCATAATAACGGCCCATTTCAAATGTTTACGTGCTTTTCTTCTCTTTCTTTTTTGAGCGGTGATGAAATATTGTTCTTGTAAATACTTGCCAGCATTTCAGTAATAAAAGTATAGGCTAGATCTTTAAAATGCATCCAAATTAAATCGAAGCGCAACCGTACGGTGCTCTGCAGTGGTCAAAAATGATATAAACAGTGAATTTTGAAGCAATCTCTTCTTGAAAACTCAGAGATGTGGATTTGGACGGCAATTAAATTACCACACAATCTTGGTGTTTGTCAAAAAACAGTAGGTAATTCGGCCGGGGGGTGGTGGGAGAAAAACACTGACATTCTGGATTCAGATGGCAATAAAATCACAGACTAGCCCCTGTCAATGATGAAAATACCTTATGACCCCACGAGAAACAATTACCGTCCATCGAGTTTCTCCGCCTTTTGAACTGTGCTTTTGCCTGTTTGTGAAGTACTTATTTCTACTGAAAGACTATGCAAGACTAAAGGCTGGAACACATTACGCAACTTTCGCCCAGATTTTTGCCTCTATATTTGCAGTCTGGACAAGTCGACATTAGTTGCTATAAAGTCAGAGCCAGTTTGCAGATTTTGGGCCGTCGGAATGGAAAGACTTCACAGAAAATCACATAGTGTATGATGGACACTGTCACGGACTATGACTTTTTAGCTTCAGACTTTGATTCCATTCAGCTGAAGGATATCAAACTTGTCTGATAATTTCAGCCAATTTATCACATCTTTGAGCTTAGTCTAGAGCAACACCGGTCACCCTTTTGTTTTCACTCCATGATGATGCTGTCACAGCCCCCATGCACAGGGATATGTGTAGTTTCTAGAGGGTGTGTGCGATGCTTGGGCTGGGGAAGTGGCGTGGGGCCGTCCAGGGTGATAGCATTGGGGGAGTGCAAACTTTTCTTGTCCTTGAGGATTTCTCTTCACAGCAGGGCTGGATTGGTAATCGGGCATACAGGGCATTTTTCCGGGGTGGGCTGGCCGGCCCATCATGCAGGGACAGCACGCTTTGGTTTATCTTCTGTGTTGACAGTGTGTAAACCCAATCACAATGCACGATAGACGATAACATATCATGCTCCACCTTATATAAATATCACTCGGCTTCATCTCTCCCCCTTCTCTCAAAATGGACAGCAGCAAGGAAAAGAGCAGGTGGCACTGGCGAACAATGAAGAACAGGCTTGTTCTGTCAATGATGAGGGCCAGAGACAGGCAGGAGGAGGAGGAGGAGAAGAGGGTAGCTGAATTAGTAAGGAGTAGCTTACCGATCCAGTACAGCGCTTCCAGGTTCTATGTCAGAACGCCGCATCATTATTGGTCAGCTCCTGCGCCATCATCACACGCATGCGCCGTGGTGCTCACTTGAACAGCGTCAGCCAATGGCCACTATGGCGTTCTGACGGCGTAGGAGACTGATACAGACGAGAAGAAATGGTTGAATAAAGTCGTTATTTTTGTTTGTTTTTTTGTGCACAAAAAGTATTCTCGTGACTTCATAACATTAAGGTTGAACCACTGGAGTCACATGCACTATTTTAACAATGTCTGTATTACCTATATGGGCCTTGAAAAGTGTTAATGATGTTGCTGCCTATGGATGGTTCAGAAACCTCTCGGAAAGGTCTTACGGGTTTGGAATGACATGAGGGTGAACTAACTTTAAGGAAAATGTAGGACGTAAAAGAGAAGTAAGAATATGTGATCACTGGCAACAGTGGCAACATTTTGATTTGACAAGATTACTGGCAACATTTTGATTTCTTGTATATGTTGTACAAAGTTGTATACTTTCAGTTTATTAAATAATTGGAAATTACACTTTGACCTTAAGCTTCTTTTCTTTGACAATTTTATTTGAGCGTGGAGATGAGCACACTGGTCCACTTAAACTGGTATGCACAGTAGGTATACACACACATAAACATACATAGTGTGTGTATTTTGAATGACAGTATATATATATGGGTGGTGTCCGACTGGAACGATTCTGGACCGTAGACGTGGGCCGCCTGGACCAAAAAGTTTTGTCTGATTTTTGTCCCAGTCCAGCCCTGCTTCACAGCAGTCACGGGATGAGTCCTTGAAGCATGTCTCTGGGCAAGTGCAGACTATTGATGGTCTACCCCTATTTGTCAATAATTAATCGAACTCTCAGACGAAAGAAGGATACATCTCAACTGTTGATACAGAAGAGCCATTAGTAAATGCTATTCCAAGCACCTCATCATAATCTGATGGCAGGACATTTGGAGGTAGAAATGCAATAAATCGTTTGCACTCCTCGGCCGCTCTCTCCCTCGCCATCCTTCCTTTCCCTCTTCCACCCTGGGTTTCTCATCCACCCCCAGCCAGTTTCCTTGTTCAGCTGCAGTCTCCTCGCCTCTGGAGGCTGTAACACTCACCCCAGCCTCATTGCCAAAGCATTACCCTGTTTCCGTGTCTCACCAGTGTCTGTGGTCCCTGCTCTCCAGTCTGTGGAGGTTCCCTCATTGGTGCATGGAGACATGGTTCCTCTTCCCCTGAGTGCTTGACTGCCAGCTCCTCCCTTTCCATCAGACCCTGACTGGGTTCCTTGTGTTCCTGTCTGTTTTCTGTGGTTCTTGAATAAAGCCAGTGTACCCTGCAAAACAGAATCCTAAGACCGCACGCATCATATGCTGCTGCTTACCTGGATGACCTCATCATATATACACTGTATTGCCAAAAGTGTTGTGACGCCTGCCTTTACATGCACATGAACTTTAATGCCATCCCATTCTTAATCCGGAGGGTTTAATATGGAGTTGACCCACCCTTTGCAGCTATAACAGCTTCAACTCTTCTGGGAAGGCTTTCCACAAGGTTTAGGAGTGTGTTTATGGGAATTTTTGACCATTCTTCTAGAAGCGCATTTGTGAGGTCAGGCACTGATGTTGGACGAGAAGGCCTGGCTCGCAGTCTCCGCTCTAATTCATCCCAAAGGTGTTCTATCGGGTTGAGGTCAGGACTCTGTGCAGGCCAGTCAAGTTCCTCCACACCAAACTCGCTCATCCATGTCTTTATGGACCGACGCTTTGTGCACTGGTGCGCAGTCATGTTGGGACAGGAAGGGGCAGTCCCCAAACTGATCCCACAAAGTTGGGAGCATGAAATTGTCTAAAATGTCCTGGTATGCTGAAGCATTAAGAGTTCCTTTCACTGGAACTAAGGGGCCAAGCCCAACCCCTGAAAAACAACCCCGCACCATAATCCCCCCTCCACCAAACTTTACACTTGGCACAATGCAGTCAGGCAAGTCCCGTTCTCCTGGCAACCGCCAAACCCAGACTCGTCCATGGGATTGCCAGACAGAGAAGCGTGATTGGTCACTCCAGAGAACACGTCTCCACTGCTCTAGAGTCCAGTGGCGGCATGCTTTACCCCACTGCATCCCACGCTTTGCATTGCACTTGGTGATGTAAGGCTTGGATGAGCTGCTCGGCCATGGAAACCCATTCCATGACGCTCTCTACACACTGTTCTTGAGCTCATCTGAAGGCCACAGAAGTTTGGAGGTCTGTAGCTATTGACTCTGCAGAAAGTTGGTGACTTCTGCGCACTGTGACCCTCAGCATGCGCTGACCCCGCTCTGTGATTTTACGTGGCCTATCACTTCGTGGCTGAGTTGCTGTTGTTCCCAATTGCTTCCACTTTGTTATAATCCCACTAACAGTTGAGCGTGGAATATTTAGTAGTGAGGAAATTTCAGGAAAGGACTTATTGCACAGGTGGCAACCTATCACGGTACCACGCTTGAGTTCACTGAACTCCTGAGAGCGACCCATTCTTTCACAAATGTTTGTAGAAGCGTCTGCATGCCTAGTGCTTGATTTATACACCTGTGGCCATGAAGTAATTGAACACCTGAATTCAGTGATTTGGAGGGGAGTCCCAATACTTTTGGCAATATAGTGTAGTGATGATTGGGCAGTAGCATGTACTGTATGTGACCATCCAAACATGACACACTTTAGCTCCAGTTTCTCTTTTACAGTCTTGCTGCAGTGTTCTTCTACCCACTGTGGACTCACGGGTCAGAAACCAGACTGTGGTGGAATCGATCACTATTGAATGGTTCACATACTAAAGCTTTCATACTTCACAGGTCCCATGATGGTGATTAAGAGACCATTTCTGAATGTGAAGACATGAATGACCTTAATACAAAGTGACTCTCCAACAATCAGTCACGTAAATTACTCTTACTTGTGAAAGGACGATGGCAAGAGCATTAGAGGTGACTGCGGTAAGTCATAAGTCACTGCTTCCCACATTCGCCCTCATACACACAATGTGGGCTACAGACTTCCCTCCTGCAGACCACCACTGTCACACACCAACAAAGAGGAGGGGAAAAGAAAGATTAGGGCTTGAGCTGTGGTTAGACTAAATGGATGCATAATACATTTTAACATATGCATCACATAAACAGCTCCCTATGTAAGCTCCGTTCGGCTCGCTGTGGGCAGTGCGACAGCTGGCGTTGGAGTTGGGTGCGCTAACAAAGATGCTAAAGACCACAGCCTCTTACTTTTGCTTACACTCTCGGTTAGCTTTAGGGTATGGTTTAGTGTAGGTGGTATGTTTAGTCATTTCAAACCTTGTGGAGCATCAACCTTTTAGCGCCGCTCACTGAATTTTTTCACTTAATTTCCTGCCACGATACCGGCAAAAACCAACGTAATGAAGGGTGCTTTTCAATCGGAAGATGGGTGCCCACTGCTCCAGGTGTGTGTGTGTGTTTAATACTCACTGCTGTGTGTGTGCACTTGGATGGGTCAAATGCAGAAATTCTGAGTATGGGACATCATATTTGGCCACACGTCACATCACTTTCTCTTTTTTTTAACATAATAAGGCTGCATATCTCGGCTAAGAGCCATCAAAGGCCGTCTCAATTTGAAGGATCCTTAGAAAGCAGCCTTCGTTTCATAGCCTTCATTCGGTGTATTTTGAAGATGCATTAAAGCCTTGCTCAAACTGTCAGTCCAAATCTGATTATTTGTGTATCCGACTGGAATTTGATCTAAATTATTGACTGTCCACATGGTGTATCGCAACTCTTTCATTCTCTGGAATATCTGCATTGGTTTCTATGTCATTGACATTGCAATACAGATGTTCTCTTATTTATGACGACGTGTAGTCGCCGCACTGGTCAACTACGTCTTCTGAGGCAGGAGGCTGGTATGTCCGGCTTTATTCAGTCCTGTCATCTCTGCCGGTCTCAAAATTTATCGTCTCTATTATATTGTAATTTTCTGCTCAACCAACACTTTGCAACAACACATCCTTGTTTCTGCAGTGACTTTACATCACAAAAACAGCTGTTTTAACAGGGGTAAATTCAGAACATGATTTGACTTGACATGACATAACTTGACTTAACGTGACCTGACATGACAGAAACGCTGCACCCTGAGGCTCAGCCCTTTCCCATCATGAGCTGAGACATTACTTGATGATTTTGATTGCTTGGTTGTTGCTTGGATATTGCATTAAGTGAAGTGCTTTGTTACGTCAGCTGTGTATTTACAGTACAGTGCTGGATACTATTGTGTTCTTAGTTTACTTGTACATTCACATAGTTTTCAATGCAAGTTGTAATATTACATTCATATGTTTGAGTAAGATAATCAACAAAATCTTTGTTCTTTGTCATCATCATGATGCATCTTTCATAAAAATAATAATAAAGCCTTCATCAATGAACATTTTCATCATTAAAGAATGTTCGTTTGTATTAACTCTTTGCTATGGAAGCTGTAAACCGAGGACATCTGATAAATAAGCAACCACCCAGAGCAGAACTAACGGAGGTGTGTTATCATTGTATTTCCTTGTCCTTTATTTATGTACTTGCTCTTTGTGTGCTGAAGTCTCTCCGGGGCTGAAACCGAGAGTGACCCTTCAGTCCTTGTTAGTATGTACGGAGCAGAGGATGTGTGACCGAACCCTCCGCTGCACTTGTCACGCTGCTAAATTTTTAAGAGGCATGGCATGCTGGGAAAAACACAGGAACTGTGAGAGATAGTCCTAGTGTTGATCTCTTAAGAACATAATTCGCAAAATTCTCATTACCTCACTGTTTAATGCACCACTATCACGCAGAAAAATGCATGTATCCTTATTACAATGCAAAAGTGACATGCACAGAAGAGTCAGTGATAAAATCTTGTCAAATAAAAAAGTAATAACAATAAATCTGTGTGAAATTTAAAGGCTGATTCATTTTCTGCTTTGCCGAAGCAGAACTGATCCAAGAGACTGTAGAGAAACACTTGCTCAGATCTTAGTTAGCTATGCAACGTGTAATGACTTTTGAAGAATTTCCCTCACAGATTTATCAGTAGATTTCATCTTCACATCACAGCTCAGGAGCATCAGTGATCAGTCGAATCACATTTACAGAGGGCTAAACTGTGGATCATTTGTCATTGCTTTGGCACAAAATAATGACTACATCTTTCAACTTACATGCGTTCCTTTCTCACTTAGAAACAAACACCACCAAAACAGAGTTGAAATTACAGAGCGTAATACTTTGATTCTGGCTTGAGGAAGCCTGACCAGAAAGTTTGAAGTAGTTTTAAAAGCACACAGTCTATGAGAAAACAGACTGATATTCTGGATGGTTGCTAGGCTGTTGCTTTGCAGTTGCTAGGGTACTCGGAGTGCTTGCTAAGGTGTTGCCATGCGGTTGCTAGGGTATTCTGAGTGGTTACTAGTAGAGTGCTATTTAGTTGCTAGGGTACTTGGGGTGGTTGTTACGGTGTTCTGGGTGGTTGCTATGCGGTTGCTAAGGTATTCTGTTACTAGGTGGTTACTAGGAGTTTGCTAGGATGTTCTTGGTGGTTTCTAGGGTGTTGCTAGGGTACTCTGGACCAAAAGCCAAAACTGAAGTCCCCACTGAGATGTATTTAAACCTGGAACAGTTAATCGAACCTTTAGACAAAAAAATAAAAATAATAATAATAAAAAGTGTCAGGAACATCAAGCAGGTAAGTAGCAAGGTAAGCAGTCTGTAGCATCAGACGAGGTCAGACGATGCCTGAGGGAGTGTGTGTGTTCTATATAGTGCTGGTGATGTGGGCTAGATATGTTCCAGGTGTGTGTGGTTAGGTGCCAGGGAGGATGATGGGAAATGCGGTCCGTGACATTACTCCTGATGCCGTGACAGGAGAGGGCTGACAGAAGAGTCCAATGGAGACTGGAGGGAGGAAGGAGCCTGGGAGGAGATGGATTGAGGGGCCGTAGTGTGATCCGAAGCAGTGCCACGGCAGAACCAATGGAGGGAAGAGCCTAGGTGGAGCCAGAAGCCTGTCTGACTGAGGTGGAGCCAATGGAAGTGGAGACCCAGGCGGAGCCGAGGAGCCAGGGTGACACTAATAGACTGGAGGACCAAGGGACAGAGGCAGAGGCAGGGGCTCGGCAGACCAGGGTGAAGCCAGTGGGAGCAAGGACAACAATGGAGCCAGAGGGAAGGAAGAGCTCGGTGGAGCTGAAATGGTGGAGAGATGAGGCGTAGCCAGAGGACCGAAGGACCGGAAGTCCATTGTGCAAGCAGGGTGATGACTGACCAAGGTGGAACTGGAGGGACGAGGAAGCCTGACAAAGCCTGAGGGATGACGGACCACGGTGGAGCCGAGGGAGCGTTGAGCCAACGTGGGGCCAATGGGTCGGAGGGCCGAGGTGGAGTCCGGGGCTTGGAACTTCACTCCACAAT
This sequence comes from Coreius guichenoti, assembly GCA_039654105.1. Taxonomy (NCBI): domain Eukaryota; kingdom Metazoa; phylum Chordata; class Actinopteri; order Cypriniformes; family Gobionidae; genus Coreius; species Coreius guichenoti. Next base: position 501,634 of record CM077185.1, read on the forward strand.
GTCAAACTCCACCAGCACTCCTTCAGGGATGATCATCAATACCGGCTCACACCTGGTCAGACTTGGCAGGCTTCAGCTGTAGGTCTGCGGTGGGCTCTGACTTGTGGTTTATGCTCATGGTGAGTGTAGGTTCGGGCTCCAGGACAAACACTGGTTCAGACTCGAACTTCAGGATGGACAATGGGGCCGGCTCACACACCTGGACTCAGCAGGCTCCGGGTCTGCGGTGGTCTTGGGCTTGTGGTCCTTGACGTGATGACTGGAGGATGGCTTGGATGACTGGAAATAGCAGTAGATAGTCAGGAGCATCAAGCAGGTAAGTAGTCAGCATCAGACAAGGTCAGACAATGACTGAGGAAGTGTGTGTGCTCTATATAGTGCTGGTGATGAGGGATAGATGAGTTCCATGTGTGCACAGTTAGGTGCCAGGGAGGATGATGGGAAATGCAGTCCGTGACACTTACGACACTTACTTTATAAAATTCCGTAAAAATGTCACAGAAAAAAGACATGTGAAGCACAACCTGAAGGTGGATGTTTGTACAATTATACTATAAGGCCTTTTACTTGCTAGAAAATTCTAAACTATCAATCACTATATACACTAGCTTCACAGGGTTCAGTTTCCCTGCAGTACATGTAGCCCAGGCTGGGAATCACTGCACTGAGGGGTAAATATGAGATCTGACTGTGTGCAGACAACACTAAACGCCCCTAACGGACACAGACCCACAGAACCGCTGAGCGATGAGGGCACTCACGTTTGACCCCGCGGTCCCTCTCTAATGAAGCTGGGTGCCAAAGGGTGACAGACAGGTTGGCGGGGACATGTGAATTACAAGGCTGTAGTGACGCTCAACAACAATTACAGCAAACCCCCAGATGTTTTGTTGAGCTACCACATGTTGTAGACCCTGCAAACTCAACAAATCAACATAATAATTCAGAGCACCAGTCTGCTCAAGCAAACCTACACTTCCCTCAACACTGCATAGAAATGAAAAGAAAAAAATGGCTCTAAATTGCTGTTTGAAGTCAAATAAATTATCTTTTCTTTCATTACACAAATTATGTTCGAATGAATGAATGCTAGTGTTCCTTTGTGTGGACTTAAAAGAAATCACATAAATATCTTGACTGTAGGATTGTGCAGAGATGTCATGTGGCATACCAGCGGTTAGCATACACAATTTTTACACAAAAAATTATAGCATACACAAAAGCAAAACAGTTTTTTCATGTCCAAATTCACGGTGCCATAAGTTATTTGAGCATATGGATAACTAATGACATCAACTGAAAGGGAAAGGCGTCTCAGAGGCAGAGCATGTTACATTCTGATGAAGGATTACGAAGCCAAACATTTATTTCTTTAGAATAATGTGCACTATTGAACAATAAGGTTGGGAGATGACTTGAGAAAGTAAATAAGAGAGATTATGATAAGCCATGTTCTGTCCTGTGATCAATCTCTCTCCAGAATCTTTCAGAATACATGTCACCTCAAGATCACGATCAGTATGGCACATGATGTGGACATCCCAAGCTCAGGGGCATTATGTATTGAGAGAGGACGCTGGATGTGATCAGACCTTGCTGAGACGAGTCAGATCAGATCGCAGTAGACAGTCTGATGGTCTAACTTCTCTCTCTCTACTGGTTATGATTGAAAGAAAGACTTTAGACAACCTCTTTTCACATTATGCTTAACGTAACGCCATTGTAACTTGATTGTTTCGAGGCTTCCGGTCTTGCAACATAAGTTGAATAGAGAGAAAATCTGAGCCAAATGAGTCTCTGGGATCTTTGGCTCTCAGCCCAAATATGGCACCAATAGATGCCACTAACATCAAATATCTCAAGACCAAACTTCATGACTGCATTACGTTTGATTTGAAGCTAAGATTATAAGTGAGTAATGACTTGAATTGTTTCTCAGGTGATGCTATCATATGACTTCAGGAGACTGGAAATATAACAAACAAATAGTTAACGTGCTTTTAGTCATTTTTGGAGCTTGCAGGTTAAATCTATTTGAAGAAATCTCTTTTTTGTGTAAAAAAGTGCATACATTAAGCCCTGAATGTTTTTCTTTCTCACTAAGTTTTCATAACCGGTTACTTTTGTCACAGTTAAAATCATTTCACTCTATGAATCAGATGTAATGTCGCATGTATAATCTGCCACAATTCGTAGTATATTCTCGTTTATTTAGGAGCACTCATTTAAAGTGCTGTGAAGTCTTCTGTTCTGCAGTTCTGCTGTTCTCCAATCACTTGTAGTGTAAACTTTTTTAATGGGCGAGTAAAACAAGAACAAGTTCTGGAATCAAAGTCTCTTTTTTACAAATTAAATATTATGTTTTCACAACTATGATGAAGACACACAGTATATTCACTTTTTGAGTCAATTTAGGTTTCGTGTTTGTTTGTTGCAGGCTGACATTATCACACTCCATGAGAAATATTAAGTGCATTTTGTGATGGACTAGGGAAATTATCGACTGTCAGTTCACTTGTTACACAAAATTAACTGTAATATCTAATGTAGTACAATAAAAAGGTTAAAGAGCACTGGGAATGTATTAAAATGTTAGCTGAGGTTTTGCTTTACAACACAAAATATTGGCACAAAGGGGGCACAATGAAACAACAGAATCAAACAGGAAACTTTTTATGTATATTGGAGCTGATTGCAAAACATAATCCTAACATTATAAAGAAAATGCAGTTGGCAATGCAAAATATACAAGTGCTGATATCCAGAATGAGATTAATGCTCAGCAGAGATGGTGCGCACCTCAGAAATAAAAGAGGTCAAGAAAAGGAAAGTGTTCAGCAAACTAGTAGATAAAACTGAAGACCTTAGCAAAAAAAGAGCAGATTTAATTTGTAGTAAGGTACTACTACAATGGTGCAATTGTGAATGGTGTTTTTCTAGGCACTCAAAGCGCTTTACATATAGAAAGGGGGGAATCTCCTCAACCACCACCAATGTGCAGCACCACCTGGATGATGCGACGGCAGCCATATTGTGCCAGAACGCCCACCACACACCAGATTGGTGGAGAGGAGACAGAGTGATGAAGCCAATCATATATATATATGGGGATGATTAGGAGGCCATGATGGACAGGCCAATGGGCAAATTTGGCCAGGATGCTGGGGTTACTCCCCTAGTCTTTATCGAAGGACATCCTGGGATTTTTAATGACCACAGAGAGTCAGGACCTTGGTTTAACATCTCATCTGAAGGACGGTGCTTGTTACAGTATAGTGTCCCCATCACTATACTGGGGTGTTAGGACCCACACAGAGCACAGGGTGAGCACCGCCTGCTGGCCTCACTAACATTTGGCTTGTCGCAACTTAATGGGCAGGATGCCAACAGGAGTCCTAGAAGAAATAGCCAGCGAACAAACTGGGGAAAGGTCAGTAGATGCCCAAGGCCTTCTGTTCCAAAATGACTTGCAGTCTAGCAATATTTTGAAAACTTTTTGGAGATGCAAAATTCCTTTCTTACATGCTCCCGTCTTCATGTATTTATTTGGCAAAAGCAGTAGACCTAGTGGACGCACCCATTTGGTGAAAATTATAGGAATGAGCAGGTATTTGATGATGCCTGGACAACATTGCAAAAGACCTTCAAAACTTACTTTGGTAAAGCCAAAACATTTAAACAGTCTGCTAAGCTATGGCTTTCTCAAGTCTTATGATGAAGATAATTTTCATTGGTTTTTTTGGGAAACTTTGAGGTTATTTTAATTATATCCTTCAAAGTCAAAACATAAATGCAATAACTAGCCGACACATAATCAATAGCGTGAATCAATATCATACCATATGTGCCTCATCAGATCATGTCCTGATGAGAGCTGTGGAGCATTTATTAACATATGGCGTGTCTCTGAATCAAATCTCTTTTCCGAGGTCACACTTTGAGCCTGGAGATTTGGAAAGTCCTTGTGTCTTTAGTCAGCAGGAGTCTAGACCTCCAGCACAGTAAAGCGCACCAATATCCAACCCATCTGTCCAATATATAGAACATTAAATTAGTGCCAAACACTGTAACCTAATCAGGATTTATGTGATACTCAAATGAAATATTCTCAACATGAAGTCACACAGTGAGGACTGGGAGTGAAAACCCTGTCCTTCATCAAAGTTGAGCCTATTTCTTTCTCATTAAAACTTTACAATGGTGACATTGATATTGATTGCGACCTTTGAAGTACAGTAATTATAAAAGTGTGCCTCAAAAGCAACAGAAAAAGCATGAGTCCCTCTGGGTTTGGGCCGCTTGTCATGTTTGAATCAGAATTCCAGCCAGTGCTGAAAGAATAATAGATGCTTTTGGTTCTGTATTCATGCAGTCTGTTTATTCCTCTCTTTGTTGGAATATTACTCCTCAGACTAATCTTCAGCACAGGGATTTATAAAGAGTCCCTGTAAAAACTCTACTAAAGTATAGTTCAGCGACTCATCCGTGTATAGTCACTTCACCACAGAGCCAAGAAAGGAAATGGACAGTATTTCTACAAATACACTCACCTTATTTAACATTACATTTATTGGGTTCCAGTTCAATATCATATCAGAACTGATCTCACCCACACAAACCAATAAAACGCCAGCAAACAGCAGGATGAGTTTATCTATTTAGTCTTGTTGTTATATCCAAATAAGAGTTATGATTGTCCAAGTATTTGTCAAACAGGTCCTGACGTTTCTTCTAGCGAAATTTTACTTTAAGATGATGCACATAAAATGAAAGTGGACTCATTCCCAGCCATTTCAGACTGACAGTAGGGGGAGTGTGGGGTAAGATGTGTCACCCCACAAACAAACTCTATCATTTCTGTATTGTGACATGAAGGGCTCATCAGATGCCTGTGACTGAAAGATGAGAAAATTGAGAAGAATCTTTCTGACACAATGCATTGCATCTTTTTCCTATTAAAGTACATTTTCTACATAACATGACAAAAGATGAGTCATATTTCTATGGCTGAATGTTACAGTTGCCCTTCATTTCAGATGATATGAATTGAATTGGTTGTGATTGTTTTCTCTGTTCTCCCTTCAATTCTCAATCCAGATTAAAATCAGTTTGCATACCATTTAATTTGAGCATGGGCAATTATGCAAAATAGACTATAAAACTTACACTATATTGCCAAAAGTTTTGGGACGTCTGCCTTTACATGCACATGAACTTTAATGCCATCCCATTCTTAATCCGTAGGGTTTAATATGGAGTTGGCCCACCCTTTGCAGCTATAACAGCTTCAACTCTTCTGGGAAGGCTTTCAACAAGGTTTAGGAGTGTGTTTATGGGAATTTTTGACCATTCTTCTAGAATCGCATTTGTGAGGTCAGGCACTGATGTTGGACGAGAAGGCCTGGCTCGCAGTCTCCGCTCATTCATCCCAAAGGTGTTCTATCGGGTTGAGGTCAGGACTCTGTGCAGGCCAGTCAAGTTCCTCCACACCAAACTCGCTCATCCATGTCTTTATGGACCTTGCTTTGTGCACTGGAGCGCAGTCATGTTGGAACAAGTCAAGTCAAGTCACCTTTATTTATATAGCGCTTTTTACAATGCCGATTGTATCAAAGCAGCTTCACAGTGGTAACAGGAAAATAATGCAACAGAATTTGATTCGGCTGTACAGCCGCTCTGGAGAAAACAGTGATGTCATCAGCTCATTTCAATTATCATATAGTGTCAATGCGGGAAGATCAGTAATATACAGTAGTTGAAATTTTAGTGTCCCCAACTGAGCAAGCCAAAAGCCAAAGGCGACGGTGGCAAGGAACCAAAACTCCTTCAGGGCCAGAATGGAGAAAAAAACCTTGGGAGAAACCAGGCTCAGTCGGGGTGCCAGTTCTCCTCTGGCCGACGAACAAATAGTGTATGATTATGATTCTGGCAACATTACAGGTCAGAAGTCATATTAGATCGAAAGATATTCGTAAGATTATTCGAAAGATCAGAGTCGCCACGCCGGGGACGGGTTTAATGAGGATGTCGTGTCGATGCGGCATTTACAGGGAGGAGTTTAATTGACACGGTCTCTACAGACACTTGAGGGATGCGTTCGTCATGTCCAGGCTAAGGTCCACCATCTGGTCTGGATACGGCCCGGATCCGGCCGACTGCAGTAAACCTCGGGATAAACAGAGAGATTAACATTAGCGTAGATGCCATTCTTCTTATGATGTAACGAGTACATCAGGTGTTATGGGAAGTGTTCCCGGTTCCGGCTGACCTAGTTAATGCAGCCTAAAACAATCATTTAACTGATTTGAATAATAGAAATTGATAATGTTCTATGTGTATGCCATAGTAAAGTGATGTTTTTAGTCTAGATTTAAACTGACAGAGTGTGTCTGCTTCCCGAACAATGTTAGGAAGACTGTTCCAGAGTTTAGGTGCTAAATAGGAAAAGGATCGACCTCCTGCAGTTGATTTTGATATTCTAGGCTTATCAACTGGCCAGAATTTTGAGACCGCAATAGACGTGATGGAGTATAATGCGTTAAGAGCTTGCTCAAGTACTGGGGAGCTAAACCATTTAGTGCTTTGTAAGTAATCAGCAAGATTTTAAAATTTATATGATGTTTAATAGGGAGCCAGTGCAGTGTTGACAGAACCGGGCTAATATGGTCATACTTCCTGGTTCTAGTAAGAACTCGAGCTCCTGCGTTTTGGACCAGCTGGAGTTTATTTATTAAGCGAGCAGGGCAACCACCCAGTAGAGCATTACAATAATCTAGCCTTGAGGTCATGAACGGATGAACTAACTGTTCAGCATTTTGCATTGAAAGCATGTGCCGTAATTTAGATATATTTTTAAGATGGTAGAATGCAGTTTTACAGATGCTAGAAACGTGGCTTTCAAATGAAAAACAGGAACAGGAAGGGGCCATCCCCAAATTGTTCCCACAAAGTTGGGAGCATTAAAATTGTCCAAAATGTCTTGGTATGCTGAAGCATTAAGAGTTCCTTTCACTGGAACTTAGGGGCCAAGCCCAACCCCTGAAAAACAACCCCACCCCATAATCCCCCCTCCACCAAACTTTACACTTGGCACAATGCAGTCAGGCAAGTCCCGTTCTCCTGGCAACCGCCAAACCCAGACTCGTCCATGGGATTGCCAGACAGAGAAGCGTGATTGGTCACTCCAGAGAACACGTCTCACTGCTCTAGAGTCCGGTGTGCTTTACCCCACTGCATCCCACGCTTTGCATTGCACTTGGTGATGTAAGGCTTGGATGAGCTGCTCGGCCATGGAAACCCATTCCATGAAGCTCTCTACACACTGTTCTTGAGCTAATCTGAAGGCCACAGAAGTTTGGAGGTCTGTAGCTATTGACTCTGCAGAAAGTTGGTGACTTCTGTGCACTGTGACCCTCAGCATGCGCTGACCCCGCTCTGTGATTTTACGTGGCCTACCACTTTGTGGCTGAGTTGCTGTTGTTCCCAATTGCTTCCACTTTGTTATAATCCCACTAACAGTTGAGCGTGGAATATTTAGTAGTGAGGAAATGTCAGGAATGGATTTATTGCACAGGTGGCAACCTATCACGGTACCACGCTTGAGTTCACTGAGCTCCTGAGAGCGACCCATTCTTTCACAAATGTTTGTAGAAGCGTCTGCATGCCTAGTGCTTGATTTATACACCTGTGGCCATGAAGTGATTGAACACCTGAATTCAGTGATTTGGAGGGGCGTCCCAATAGTGTATTAGTGGAGAAGGGGCTAGTTGTTACACTTACTGTAAACTATATTAATTCGTGATTTGTTTGTGGAATTTTACAGCGGCTATACGGTTCTCTCAGGTTTTACGCTTTGTGAGCTGAACTTCATCAGCAGTAGCCAAAGACATGAAGGGGGAGGAAAGAGACAAATGTCTCTCGTTTTTCTTATTCTCCCTGTTCTTTACTGGACTATTATCTCAAAACCGCAATGATGAGCTTTAATTTATCCAAAACACATTAACTCTTAGCTGACACCAAAGGTCAAAGAAATAACAAGAAGTTCATCATGTCATGCTATAATTAATGTGTGTGCGGAGACCCTCTCAAAATGAAAAATTAAGTTCTTTGACATTTTGCTAAGGAGTTTAGTGTTGCAGCTTTACAGAACATCCCAGAGAAGTGAAGATTTCTCTGAACATTTTGAGTTAAATGTGCTCATGAAGTGGAAAAGAATTACAGAACAGAACTGTTCTAATGTTTCTACAACACATTCACTATGATACTGTGAACTCATGATTGTCACACTCACACACACACCTGAATCATGAATGACGTTTAGCTAGAGACATTCACTCACAGTGGAGCAGATGCAGGTGTTCCAGATGATGTCCTACTGTACATGTTCATTTGGGAATGAGGATAACAGCAGGAGACTCTCAAAATTCATGTAAAGATTTGGAAACAGAATAACAAACCTCTGCTTTAAACTATAAAAACACAAATCCTCCTTTGACTTGTGTTAGAAAAGAACAGAAGTTTGTCTGATAGTGGTTGCTCATGGTTGGTAATGTTTTTAATGTGGGGAAGCGTCAATTTGGAAAATATTTTCAGGCATTTTACAATGATGCCTCAATGCTGTAGAACCTTTAAGATGTTTAAGATCCATGATCCCAGAACCCGACAATGCTGAAAATAAGGAATATCCCAACTTATCGATAAGTTTAAATCAAAAGGGGATTTTTACAGTGATGCCATAGAAGAAACTTGTTGGTTCCCAAAGAACCTTTCAGTGATCAGTTCTTAAAATAAACTAAACATTCCACTGCATCGTCTAGTCACATTATTTACTTGAATGATCTTAATCCAACACCTCTGAAGGTACAATAAAGTTAAAGTGCATAAACATGAAAGTTTAGCAATGATAAGCTCATGACTCCTACTTTCCTCAAGTTACTGGCATGTTTCAGAGTGAAGACGGTGTAGAGAGAGCTGTGCCCTCAGGAACTGTCTGCATTTCGGCTTTATTATTTTTATGTTCTGTACGAGAGGAAGTGGGCAGAACGAACAAACTGAAAAGCTTCTTCCAGTCACGGTACTTCACTCTGAGCACCGCATGACTCAGAAGAGGAGAGAGACAAACAAAAGAGAGCTGTTAATCCGGTTCCTCTCTCTGGCTTCTGTGCCTCTTCTCTTCTTTCAGCGCCTGTAATTCAGTGTGTCGGATTCATTTCTTTAAGCTTCTGATGGGTCGCTAAATGACCTTCGCTTTTAATGGCATTGACTCACTTGTAAGGTTTTCTTGTCAGTGCCATACTCTCGATTCTGATATACTTACCCTTGGCTTCGTTTTAACCAACCCAGATGGTAATGTCATGGCATTGTATCACTACATGTATGTCACTTTATGATCACCATCAGATTTTCAGATCTTTCTGCACTTGAGCTGTCAGAACACAGCTCTCAGGTACATCTGTGTGTCACATGTATCAGAATTCACACGATCTATGAGTCATTAACAGGCACATGACCTCAGTGTTTTTTGCATATAGTATACTTTTCACATGAGAAGACACCTACATTATATCAAACATGATGTCATGTTTTAGCACTTTCTAAGAGCAAACAAATGTCTGCAATATCACACCTGAAAGTTTAAACCAGCTTGAAAAGCCGACTGAAGGTTTGAAGGTCATGTGGACCTTATATAGTTGGAAGACAGTCTTGATGTTTGAATATTTTGAATGTTTAATATTTTATTTGAAGTTGTTTCTAGGGCACTTCACACAGTTGCTCATCTTTGTTTCTGGCTTTCTTTACAATAAATTATGTATTTTGGTAAACACTGTTACAAAGACCACAAACTTAAAAAGGCAAGAGTCAAACTACCCAACTGAAGGAAACACTGATCACCATAATGGTGACCAAACATTTTCAATAAAACATCAACATCTAAATCTCTGTTAATTCTCAAAAAGAACTTCTGAAGACGAATAACAGAAATAAAGTCAACCTAGTTAGTAATGCGGGAAGCTGGTAATGCCATTTGTGGAGTTGTTTAATCTTCAGAGATTGAATGTCTTTTATCTTCAGTTGATTTCATCTCAGCCTATGGCTGAAGTCATTTGTAGTTCTTGTGTTTCTCTTTCCTTCGGTGATTCTGCTTGTTAACAGCATGTGTTCATCACTAATGCTCAATCATCACTTAATGAATCACTTTATTATCCAATTATCATGCTGGGAACTTGACATGTTCTATAACTCATTCAGTTTGAGTTCTGTTTCAGTCATTGTGTCCACATAACCTTCGGTAATATTTGAGTGCAATGAACTCATTTTTATTTAGCACATATAACTGTTAGTTTAGAAAGGGGACATGGATTTTTGAAAAAACTTTAAAGCCACGTTTAAACAATAACAGTGTTGGCTTTGTCAAGACAGCATAATGATTTGGATGCGGCGCTGTTTCAGAAGGTAATCGCGCATGATCTTACTGTCCACTTGCTGTCCAGAATCCATTGAGCTTAGCCCACATCTCAGCATGTAACCTAGCAACATGAGCAGATAAAGGAAGCCTGCCTCAGTTGTTGCCGTGCCACAGATACAGTAAATACTGCGTGTGTGGGTGATTAGTGAGCTTTAGGAGGAAAGGGTCTTCTGAAACGCTCTTCCATGCCAGCACACTCTGCCAGCTGAATCACCCTGATGCAGATCATTACAACACTAACTATCATGGCTGGAACAAGTTCCCTTCTCACAAGACATCTGTTGTTGTTTAAGTGATATAATCTCAATTAGGGGAATTTTAACACTTTTTTTCGTTTACATGCAGAGCAAATCATGGATGGAAGTAGGGCCAATGCAGGACGCTTGAGCTCTGTCATTAGTATGTTCATCTATGACTAAAATGAGCATAAAGTTCATCTTAATCTAGTAGCCACTGGCATCATATAAATGATTAGAAAGTGTCTAATTCTAACAATGCAATGTTGTAACAACATGAACGTGAACAAACGTGCACAACGCTCTGTACAGTTGAAAGTTTCAGCCTTTCCGATGTAAATATTCAAGCGCTGGAGCACGCAAAAGGGAATTTGTTACTCACACGCTGTGTGGGAAGTAACAAAGTGCGCGCCCTGAAAGCTGCTTGAGACATTGTGTGAATTTTATCTCTCTTTCATGCCTTTCTGCTCTTGAATAGACAACTTCACTCAAAATCACTTATGTTTTAAGTGAACGCAAACACAAAAAAAAGCATGATCCATGCAAACTGTTTTTTGACAAGTTTGACAAGATATGTAGAAAGGGCCCATGAAACAAGTAATCAATGGAAAGAATTGATTATAAAAACTGCTGAGGCTTTGATTTAGTATTTTAAGGTTTTGAATAAGAACATACCACAGAGAAGTCTTCTGTCCAAATTGTAAGTATTTTAAAATGCTTATCATTTAGGCCAGACTCGACATTATCTAACCTGAGAATAATTAATTAGGAAAGGTGTTATGATCAAAGTACACACCGCAAAACAATATGATTGAAATATGCACTTGGGAAAAGTAAAACACTACAAACCGTTGTTTCATTTCCAAGTAAATGTTCTTTTGTGGGTAAAAATGTCAAGGAAAATTTATCCAGGAACCAAAACCTTAAAAAATGCTTTGGCTAAAGATTAGCCATGAATTATGAAATTACTCAACATCCCAGCTGTGAGGTAAAGTGTGTTTGGTTCTTCGGGGTAAGATGCGCCAGTGGCTCGCCTTATGTGGATAATGAATGTGGTCAAGGTAAAGCTTTTCCTAACATGAGCCGAGCCTAAACTTTTCCTTTTTAAAAGCTTGTGTCTGCATTTCGGTATGTTATAGATGCTCCTTGTTTTACATGACATGGGAGACACCCTGAAATGTAATTAGGTGTTTAATCTCATTTATCTAAATCGAGTAGACAGAGGCACAGCTCGAGTCTACACCTGATGGATGTTCAGCCCAATGTGAGTAAGAATGGAGGTTCTTGTTACCGATGAACCAAGCGAGGTCTGGGAGGTCGGCTATAATTTATGATCCTGATGATTGGGTTTGGAAGCGGAGCTGTTGGAATGACTCTATAACTGAAACATTCACAGGAGTCCTCCAAGAGATTTGAGCATCATCAAGAATTTAGGACTTTGGTCAAACCTACAGGCTTGTCACACTGAGGGAAATTGATCTGCAGTGAGAGTTACTATTCCTGTTACTAATATAGAGGATTCTTTAACATATTTATATATTAATTGAGTGGATGACAAAGAGATGAAATTATCGCCATGGCAACCAGATACACTGGAATCTCTGCAATGTCATCCGATTACAACAAAATACTGTTCATGTCAGTGAGCCTAACAGCTGAAACATGGACGCACTGGCATGTTTTAGTCAAGTTTAGGCATTATAAAATCATGTCACTCACTTCCTAAAGGGCAGAGCAAAACCTGCAGACCTACAAAACCAGTCTGTCTTCAGCATGAGAATGGAATTAAGAATAATAATTGAATCTCTCTTTTTGCTGGGCTGTGACATTAGCCCAACACTTGCGCTATTTTCGACTCTGCTGTCTCCTCTAATTTATGTCTACACAAAAACTGCTTGTGTGAACGAACACCAAACTGTTTATTAGCTGGTGGCAACAGGAGCTTGATGTGAGCAGGTCCAAGCGGGTCTGTTCCTGAGAGAAGCAGCAGTGTCGCACATTTGCAGATCTGTCCAGATGTCAAAGAGAAACGCTATCTTCACACAGAAACGCAAGAGAGATGAGGGTGAGAAAGAGGAGTGATGAGAGGGACACAATGAGTGTGATATTCCCACATGCGTCCACATGAAGACACAGTAAAGACTAACGAGATATCTACAGTAAAATACCTCATTTGTTTCACAGAGACAGCAATGAGATTGAATGGAAAGCAAATGGAGACTTGTGAGACTTGAGAGCACAAGTCATCGCCGGAGCACTGCTGCATTTCTCCACTCTTTATTACTTTCATTTCTGCAGTCAGAGCATTGATTTGAAGAGTGGGAAGAGTTATCAAATTTCTTACAAGGTCAAATACAAAAAGAATACAATCAAGCTTGTGTCGTTTTATCAAATCCCTGTCATCATTTAACTCCAATACATTATATCTTTCTCGGAAAGCATGTGGTCTCTTTCTCTCTTGTTACTCGTTAGGAAACCTCTCCAGCGCTCTGAAATCATTCAGGACCCTGACCTAGTCTTAACACTGAGGAACCTTTATGAATCACATTCATTCTTAAGTCTAGGAATAAGAGTCATTCTGACACACTTAAAGCTACACTATGTATGTTTTCGCCGCTAGGGGTCGCTAACCTCTTCAAAACAATAACAAAGGCGTAGATTGATGACGCAGGGAATGAGCGTGGAGTCATACCGATGGATCTAATAATGTTTTCGGGGAAATCATGTTTATAGATGTATGACTGTGGTATGAAGCAGGGCGCGATTACTAATAAGAGACAGATATCAGCACCACACGCGAGTCCCGGGGATATAAAGAAATGAGGACATTTCATTCTACCGAACGACCCGCGAGTGCTGATTTACTCATACAGGTCCGTTTATCTGACCAGTTAAAACTGTGAGGAAACATCAATGCTGTTTCACTCGGTCTACACGATCTGAACTGGTTTGAGTGTTAGTTTGTTGGCTGTATGAGACTAGCAGTAGCCACATCATACTGATGATATTCTAATATTTCATCGTGTTGAGCTACATAACATTGATTCATTTGATGTACATTTGCTCACCTGTCTAATAAAGCACATGCAATCAAGATGAAGTTTGTTGCGAAGCTCTCGCCATCTCGAAAACGCCACGTCGATACTGGTCCTCTTTTGATTTCTCATTTCGTTCCAAAGTCTGCTTGCCATGTCCGTAATGTTTGAACGAAACTACAACAGCATGCCGCTAGACGTTACGCAGTCGTCCACGTGTGTTGCCATGGTTTCTACGACAGTAAAAGCGGAAACCGAGGGTAACGCGTATTGACAGGCGACTCCCTCACACGTCCCGGTTCCTTGGTTAAATAGCAATTTTCTCACGATTTACAAATAGTTGGAAACATTTGGATATTGTAAGTACTCGACTGAACAAAATATATAACACTGGCCTAGTGGTTTTTGGATATTTTACTGCAAACATCTTACATATTGCACCTTTAAGACTAAAATTATACTCGGAGCTGCTTTATACATATGATACGGCCCCTGATCTCCAGTGCCAGTAACAGACATCTCTGCAGAATAACAGGAGTGGAGACGTTTATCAAGTCAAGATGATTCATGAGAATATATTACGTGACAGTCCACGTTCACAGATGTCTGAATACACTACCTGATGGCTAACTCTTACATGAGCTCTCTCACATCAGTACAAACTGCTCAAATCAGCACAGAACTGAACTTTCAAAACATCATCAGTCATGTAGTCATTGAGCAGATGCTTGAATTCAAAGCGACATACAGTACAGTTTCCATACGAACAATCCTCCTGGAGTAACCGGAGGAGAAATGCTCTGCTCAAGGACCAGCAAACTGTTGTATAGAAGGGAAAATACAGAATTTGTCTCTGCACTTTCTGTTCAACCTTGCCATGCTGTGACATTTCCCCCGTTGGAAACAATATTTTGATCCATCCGACTTATGACTTCCTGACATTGTGCTGTATTATGAGTGTCTCTCTGAAATACCTGATTGTGACTGGTCAAAGATGCTTTCTGCAGTCAAACAACATACAATTATGCTAAACTGTGTCAGCTCAAAATGAACATCAGAGTGGAGATATTTTGATGATTTTAACATTTTTACAATAATATTCACAATAAGACCCAGGACAGTGTAAACATGGTCAGTTATGATTTCATGTTGACATTAATAGTCACAAAGATTTTGTGTTTGTTTGTTTGTTTGTTTGTGTGTGTGTGTGTGTGTGTGTGTGTGTGTGTGTGTGTGTGTGTGTGTGTGTGTGTGTGTGTGTGTGTGTGTGTGTGTGTGTGTGTGTGTGTGTGTGTGTGTGTGTGTGTGTGTGTGTGTGAACATGATGTGTATTGTAGTTCTAGACTGAATCTGAGCATTTACTCATCTCACTGGCACAAAAACACATTCAGTATCCATCAAAATGAACACAAACAGTGAAATGCAAACTCAGAATATTACACAAACCTGCAATAATAAAATATGTTAAATAACACAAATACACTTTATGTATTTAATCTCACTTTACTAACCAATGTCTTTGCTGCTGACCTTCAATGATCCAATTCAGCCATACTGATAAGCAAAAATGACTTTAGATGAACATCACAGGCCTCGTTCATAAAATGTTGAGTAAAAACCAGCCAATATTTGATCTTACGATCATTTCTCAAATGTGTGTACAAACCCGATTCCAAAAAAGTTGGGACACTGTACAAATTGTGAATAAAAACAGAATGCAATGATGTGGAAGTTTCAAATTTCAATATTTTATTCAGAATACAACATAGATGACATATCAAATGTTTAAACTGAGAAAATGTATCATTTTAAGGGAAAAATAAGTTGATTTTAAATTTCATGGCATCAACACATCTCAAAAAAGTTGGGACAAGGCCATGTTTCCCACTGTGTGGCATCCCCTCTTCTTTTTATAACAGTCTGCAAACGTCTGGGGACTGAGGAGACAAGTTGCTCAAGTTTAGGAACAGGAATGTTGTCCCATTCTTGTCTAATACAGGCTTCTAGTTGCTCAACTGTCTTAGGTCTTCTGTCGCATCTTCCTCTTTATGATGCGCCAAATGTTTTCTATGGGTGAAAGATCTGGACTGCAGGCTGGCCATTTCAGTACCCGGATCCTTCTTCTACACAGCCATGATGTTGTAATTGATGCAGTATGTGGTCTGGCATTGTCATGTTGGAAAATGCAAGGTCTTCCCTGAAAGAGACGACGTCTGGATGGAGCATATGTTGTTCTAGAACTTGGATATACCTTTCAGCATTGATGGTGCCTTTCCAGATGTGTAAGCTGCCCATGCCACACACACTCATGCAACCCCATACCATCAGAGATGCAGGCTTCTGAACTGAGCTCTGATGACAACTTGGGTTGTCCTTGTCCTCTTTAGTCCGGATGACATGGCGTCTCAGTTTTCCAAAAAGAACTTCAAATTTTGATTCGTCTGACCACAGAACAGTTTTCCACTTTGCCACAGTCCATTTTAAATGAGCCTTGGCCCAGAGAAAACGCCTGCGCTTCTGGATCATGTTTAGATATGGCTTCTTTTTTGACCTGTAGAGTTTTAGCCGGCAACGGTGAATGGCACGGTGGATTGTGTTCACCGACAATGTTTTCTGGAAGTATTCCTGAGCCCATGTTGTGATTTCCATTACAGTAGCATTCCTGTATGTGATGCAGTGCCGTCTAAGGGCCCGAAGATCACGGGCATCCAGTATGGTTTTCCGGCCTTGACCCTTACGCACAGAGATTGTTCCAGATTCTCTGAATCTTTGGATGATATTATGCACTGTAGATGATGATAACTTTAAACTCTTTGCAATTTTTCTCTGAGAAACTCCTTTCTGATATTGCTCCACTATTTTTCGCCGCAGCATTGGGGGAATTGGTGATCCTCTGCCCATCTTGACTTCTGAGAGACACTGCCGCTCTGAGAGGCTCTTTTTATACCCAATCATGTTGCCAATTGACCTAATAAGTTGCAAATTGGTCCTCCAGCTGTTCCTTATATGTACATTTAACTTTTCCGGCCTCTTATTGCTACCTGTCCCAACTTTTTTGGAATGTGTAGCTCTCATGAAATCCAAAATGAGCCAATATTTGGCATGACATTTCAAAATGTCTCACTTTCAACATTTGATATGTTATCTATATTCTATTGTGAATAAAATATAAGTTTATGAGATTTGTAAATTATTGCATTCCTTTTTTATTCACAATTTGTACAGTGTCCCAACTTTTTTGGAATCGGGTTTGTACATATGATTCAGAGAACGAACGTAAACACAAAAAACGTGTCCGCCTCTCTTCCAGATGTGAAATTTATAAATCACAAGTGATCTTGAAATTGTGCGCAGCTGAATGGTTTCAGATCTTTGCCTTGTGAACGCCCTCTGATTAATGTCACTGATATAAAGACCACCAGTCATCGTCCAAATGCTGTACTTGAGAACGGCGAGAACTGCTTAGATTTCCAAATATCTGCAGTTCTTCGACCTCTGCCATGAGGAAAAGTGTGTACATCTGCTTAGACCCTGACGTGATGCTAAGCACTTTTCCACGTGAAAGACCATAGATATGAATGTTGGTGTGGATTTTTGCGTACACACACCCCAATATCAAATCAGTGCATATGCATGTTTTATAAGTGAGGCCCCACATTTGTGTTTCATTTGTTTTATTGCTGAAGTAAGAGTGCTGAACTTTCTTCTTCTGCGATCCAGAATCCAGGTTTGTTTGTACAGAATCTGCATTTCCTCACTTATGGTGTGAACGGGCCTTTACATTTGCCAATTTTTGTTTTTTGTTATGTTATTAAAAACAAACAAGTAAGCCCAGCCCAGGTAAGAAAAAGTAACGCAAAAGTAACGTAACAAATTACTTTCCATATACCCTAATCAAACACACCTGAACCAGCGAGATCTTCACCAACACATGATCACCACAGAGCAGGGAAACAGCTGAACAGGAATCAGCACCTCTGCCACGAAACACCTCAGTGTGTGTGTTACAAATGTCAAAGCACTCTCAAACCTGAACACAGACTCAAGCTTTGTGCGCTATGTGCTTAACTCAATTCACCTTGTGCAGTTATTCTCTGTGGTTATGTTATTATGTTGTGTTACATAGACTAATATTGTTTTTATTCTTACAGCTGTAATTATTAACAGCATATATTTCAAAACAGTTAAAGTAATGGCTTAAACATTGGTTAAATTAAGATTTAATTTAACAATACGTCAAAAAAAAATATGCAAACTGGCATGCATGTAGCACTTTAATTATTATTTCTCAAATTCTCCAAAAGTCTTAAGTGGATGTTTTTCAGTGAGAAGACATCAGACACGCTTCACAACTCATGCAGAGAATTATTGCTTGCAGTGAATGGACCGAAGTATTAATCCCAGACGTTACTGTCACTCTGAGGAAGATGATGCATGGTACACGACATGAGTCTTAATACAATAGTTACTAGAGGTTAGGGTTTATATGATAAAAGCTAATACACTGCAATGGAGGGTCATTTTAGGGCGATGTGTTGGCTGTGCCCTCAACATTGGCTGCAATGCCTAACGATTCAAACACAACGCTGAGAATATAATCCTCTGCAACGCCTCACATGCAGAGCCAAACACAGACACGTACAGGGACATTTGAAATCAGACTCATATCTGGCTGCTACTGCTGATATCATTACAGTGGTCATATTTCAGCGTTGACCATCTCATCACATCTTAAGACGTATTACAGGGCTCCTATAATGCCCCTTTGTAAAATAAGTCTCTGATATCCCCAGAGTGTGTGTGTGTGTGTGAAGTTTCAGCTCAAAATACCCCACAGATCATTTTTATAGCATGTTAAAATTGTCACTTTTTGAGGGTGAGCAAAAACGTGTGTCCCTTTAAATGCAAATGAGCTGCTGCTCCCCGCCCCCTTTCAGGAAGAGGGCGGAGCTTCAAGAGCTCGTGTTAGCAGCTCCGATTACCTCACGCAGACACACACTGAAAATGTCCGAAACTGTTCAGCCTTTTATGTTAAAACCGGAGTCGGATAATGATGGAGAGACTCAAGAAGAAGAGACAACATGTAGAATGAGACAGGACGTTTCTGAATGGATAGTTGATGAATTTATGAGTTAACGATCTTCAAGTCATTGATTAGCATATTCTGTCATGATAATCTATAAACCGCTGGTGTGGGAACTGTAAAATGAGCCAGAGAATATCTGCTGCATGAAGAGAGAACAGGGATAGTTTAGTTTAATTACGGTTATAACTTATGTTGTCATCTTGCTTTATGACATGCGATTGCGTTTGTGTTCGTACTGTATTAATAAATGTGAAAGACGGACGACAGCTTGAGCGACTCCCAAATGTGCTCGACTACAACAACTCTTCCTCTTCTCCACATGTTCCCGGGGGCGGGGATTATGTAAATGTTAGGGTTGGTGATGTCACTAACTCGTTGTAGTCCCTACCAGCCGTTTGTTGTAGTCCTTAAAAAGTGATTTCTGTAAAAGAAAATATCTCCCTTTGCTTTGAACTTTGAGCGTCGTAACTTTGCAGATGTTGTTTATGCTCAAACAGCAACATTACACACTCACTAAAGTTAAAACAGTGAACTCCTAATCAATCACCCCTTTAAACCCTGATTCACGTGTAATGTAGAAGTCAGTCTGCCTCATCCGAGCTGTCTTTAGTTCTTCTGAGACAGAGCGCTGTGACTATGACACGTTTGAACCACATTATTTGCGTGGGCTGATAATGAATTCTCGTTCTGTGGTGTAACCAGTGGAAACGGGGGAAGGGAAGGCCACACAAAAAGATCTTCAAAGGGCCTGAATTCTGATCAGAGATTCATGAGTTTTGGAGAGGTATCCAAGGCAACAATGTCAAGAAGGGTGATATGAAGCTGTTGAGATGAAAATAAAAATTACATTTGTTCCACTGGTGATGATGGTGACGTGGTGTACGGCTGCGCATCAGAGCACCAGCGATCACATCAGTCAAGAAGGGCCGAGATCAGTGTGAGGTTTCCATATCAGCATCACTGATCGCTCTCAGAGTGTGTTTGAGCAGTCGAGGATGAATCATCTCACGTGAATCACTTAAACACAGTTTATAAAGCGCCAGGCCAGAGCAGGTGAAATAGGAATTGGTCTCTTCTGGTTTCTGTAATGGATTAGAACATGGAGTGTGTTCATGTGTATTACACCATTACTGAGAGCTGAAAGCATATTCAAATTAATTGAATGCGCATTTGTTAATTTAGCAGACGCTTTCATCCAAATCAACTAACAAATCAACATCACAAGCAGTTTATCATCCAAGAGCAACAACACACACAATGACAAGATTCAGGAGAACACAGAGTCCAAGACCCAGAGCAGTGCCAGACCCTCCAAAACCCTGAGGCCGAGCTTTTGCACACACACACACACACACACACACTCTCACTCTCACACACACTCTCACTCTCACTCACACACACACACACACACACACACACACACACACACACACACACACACACACACACTCTCTCTCTCTCACTCTCACTCTCACACACACACTCACACACACACACACACACACACACTCACACACACTCTCACTCTCACACACACTCTCACTCACTCACTCACACACACACTCACACACACACACACACACACTCTCACTCTCACACACACTCTCACTCACTCACTCACACACACACACACACACACACACACACACACACACACACACACACACACTCTCTCTCTCTCTCACTCTCACTCTCACACACACACTCACACACACACACACACTCACACACACTCTCACTCTCACTCACACACACGCACACACACACACTCACACACACTCACACACACACACACACACACACACACACTCTCTCTCTCTCACACACACACTCAGCTTTTCTTTTTAATAGTCAGCTCATGGAGCTCGATAAACACCGCCACAGTCACGCAGATGTAGCTTTAATTTCCCTGATTGAGCTCATTAAACCCTCAGTCACCGTGTCTCAGGCATTTCAACTTCATAAAGTGGTGATATCTGAGTGGCTGAGTTTACTAACTTTTTAATTAGTCTTCCCATTAACGCCATCATTGTCTTCATTCAGGCCGATTCGAGAACACACACAAGAAGAGCTGGGAGTTATCGTGTAACTAGCGGATTGACTGGGGTTTTGGGGTGCCAACTTATAAGTAAATATAATCTTAATGCCAACCCTACACAGGATTCCTCTTGTTATTCTTTAACACATGAACCCTGTTGAGCTAAAGGCAATAAAACAACAGATAACAATAAACCAGTTACCATTGCATGGGTGTTTTGTGTTCATTTCACTCTCCTCCCGTAACACACACACAAAAGAAAAACAATATATAAAATATATAAATTCATTGTGACATCAGTTCAACTAGATTCATTCAAGGAACCCAAAATGCTTTAAATACTCAAACCCTTTTTCTAGAGGTTCCTCTCCTAGACCTGATTCACTCAGACAAAGATTTCAATGACCAGCAATGACTGGTATAACACAACTGTTGCAAACACAACGGTATTATACAATATATCTCAGTTTTATAACGGTTCAAACACGCATTGATTCAGTTCAAACCATTAATGATTCGTTCCAGCAGTTCAAGCGCTCAGGATATTCATCACCGTTCAATGATTCAATGAATCAGGTCAAACACTTAAAGGATGAGTTCACTTAGGAATTAAAATTTCCTGATAATTTACTCACCCTCATGTCATCCAAGATGTTCATGTCTTTCTTTCTTCAGCTGAAAAGAAATGAAGGTGCAGCTTCAAAGAGCTCGACACGATCCCAGCCGAGGAACAGGCTCTTATCTAGCCAAACCAGTGGGTTTTTTTTTAAATGTATTAAAATTTATATACTTTTTAACCACAAATGCTCGTCTTGCACTAGCGTCCATGACTTCACATATTATGTAATCACGTTGGAAAGATCACGCGTGATGTAGGTGGAAGTACCGCCCCAGTGTTTACACAGCGAACGTGCAAAGACGAAGTCAAACTCCCTTTACAAAAAAAAAAAAAAAGTAAAACAACGATGTCGGGCGATTTTGAAGTTGGAAAAATTGAGTTTTTCGCCCTACCCTACCTTTTTGAACCAGAGTACACAGACGAACGTCACAACCTTTCCAACGTGATTACATAATGTGTGAAGTCATGGACGCTAGTGCAAGACGAGCATTTGTGGTTAAAAAGTATATACAGTGGTGGTCAGAATGATTGGCGCCCCTGGTAAATATGATCAAATATGGCTGTAAAAAATAAATCTGCATTGTTTATCCTTTTGATCTTTTATTCAAAAAATTCACAAAAATCTAACCTTTCATTGAAGTAAAAGAATTGAAAGTGGGGGGTAAATCACATTATAAAATAAATGCTTTTCTCCAAAACACGTTAGCCACAATTATTGGCACCCTTTTATTAAATACTTTTTGCAACCTCCTTTTGCCAAGATAACAGCTCTGAGTCTTCTTCTATAACGCCTGATGAGTTTGGAGAACACCTGACCAGAGATCAGAGACCATTCCTCCATACAGAATCTCTCCAGATCCTTCAGATTCCCAGATCTTCTCTTCAGGTCATCACTCATTCTCTATAGGGTTCAGGTCAGGGACTGGGACGGTCATGGCAGAAGCTTCAGTTTGTGCTCAGTGACACATTTGTGTGTTGATTTTGATGTTTGTTTTGGATCATTGTCCTGATGGAAGATCCAACCACGGCCCATTATAAGATTTCTAGCAGAGGCCGTCAGGTTTTGATTTTTTATCTGCTGGTATTTGCTAGAATCCATGATACCATGTGTCTGAACAAGATGTCCAGGACCTCCAGCAAAAAAATAGGCCCACAGCATTAAAGATCCAGCGGTATTTTTAACCGTGGGAATGGGGGACTTTTTATCCCTGTTTGCACCTAAACCCATCTGGTGGATTTGCTGCCAAAAAGCTCTTTTTATAGTTTGATCTGACCACAGAACCAGGTCCGTCTGAAGCTCCAGTCGTGTCTGAACTGAATATGCTGGAGTTTGTTTCTGGATGAGCAAGAAGGATTTTTCTTGAATCCCTCCCAAACAACATGTGGTGATGTAGGGGTTGTTTGATTTATTTATTTTTTTAGGCTTTCTGAGCCCAAGACTCAACTAATCTCTGCGATTCTCCATCTGTGATCTTGGAGAGTCTTTGTCCACTCAAACTCTCCTCCTCTCGTGCATTAGGACGATATACACACACGTCCTCTTTCAGGCAGATTCATAACATCTTTAGTTGATTGAACTTCTTAATTATTGCCCTGATGGTGGAAATGGGGATTTCCAATGCTTTAGCTGTTTTCCTACAGCCACTTTCTATTTTGTGAAGCTCATCAATCTTTCTCTGCACATCAGAACTATATTCTGTGGCTTTACTCATTGTGATGATGATTAAGAGAATCATAGCTGGACAATCTCATGTTCCCAGTCACCCTGGTGTGCTAAAAAATGTAAATATTAATGGGAAAATACTTCAGAGATATTTTACTCATAAAAAATTCTAGGGGTGCCAATAATTGTGGCCAACGTGTTTTGGAGAAAAGCATTTATTTCATAACGTGATTTACCCCCCACTTTCAATTCTTTAAACCCCCACTGGTTTGGCTAGATAAGAGCCTGTTCCTCGGCTGGGATCGTGTCGAGCTCTTTGAAGCTGCACCTTTAACCCGTTGGTCCCGCTGAAGTCCACTATATGGAGAAAATCCTGGAATGTTTTCCTCAAAAACCTTCATTTCTTTTCAGCTGAAGAAAGAAAGACATGAACATCTTGGATGACATGAGGGTGAGTAAATTATCAGGAAATTTTAATTCTGAAATGAACTTCAACAGTTCAAACGCTCAGAATCCTTCTCACTGTTCAATAGTTTTTATAGTTATTGGGAATGATGCTCAGGAGGGTACAAAAGTTCATCACAGGATACTAGAGTTCCCAGCCAGTTCATAATTCATCTAGATTCATTATTCACAGTAAATGTCCAGACTCAACACACACCACAGCATCAGGGACAGGAACAAAGCAGACATTCTCAGAAAAGTAATAAGCAGCGAAATACTTGTGACGTCCCGTCTGTGCCAGCGTTCAGCAGTAAAGGTAGACGGGAAACTCAAATCAGCCGTTTGATCCGTAGCAGGACTCAATCACTGTGTTGAACCTCCAGTGTTAGTCCACATTTCTCATCTTTTTGCTGTAGGAATCAGACGAAATTAGCATACCACACGCTTCCCAGCTTAGGTTCCCAGCTTCCACGCTTTCTGTCGCCGTAAACCTCACTCCCCTGACTCCCCGACTGACGCTAGAGGTCTGCTCATTAGAGGAGGGTTAGGGTTACCCTAACGCTAGTTATGAACCGGCAGCCACGTTCGACTTGAGTTGAGCAGAAGCGGTTACAATCACACCATCCAGTCATAGCACGATGGAGGCATTGGGCCTCAGTTATCAATCTAACGTAGAAACGAGCAGGAATGATCTTATGACAGGGTTCACGTGTGATTCATCAAACATTCGTATGCCGCCAATCCCATCGTGCGAATAATCATACAGTGATAAATGTGGCGTCTGAAAACAATCATCATTTAAATATCGCGCCTGTAAAAACTCCCGGTTTAGAGCCTCGCCCCTGGAGTTACGACACAGAGAAAGAGGAAGAAATCTCATGAAAGAGAAACTGATCTTACTCCAAAAACACCCGGTAACCTCGTAATTACAAACAATTACATTCATTTATATGTATATTAAATACCGGTAAATAAAACGAAACATTTACAAACATTAAACACTATAGCGCTATTTAATTTCCCATTGGCATTGGGCTCATTTCTCTCAAACATGCTTCCATATTTGCCATGAAACATTAGGTTGCTAAAGTATTTTTCATTATGTAAACAAGGATTTGTACTTTACTGGTGTTCCAATATCCACAGAAAACACGTGTGTGTGCGTGTGAGGCGCCTGCATGCGCGATCAGTTGGATTTAATAAAATAAAGATATAAAGAAAACAAATACAATGCATTAGAGTGTCACAAAAACAAGCATCACACAGTTTTTTTCTTTTGTTAATGTTATTTCAGTGAAATATATTTTGTGTAGTCCTATTTATTTTATTCCTTTATATAGTTAATTGTATTCAGTTTTTCTCTGTTCACAGAAGTGCTGTGTGATGTGACGATGTGTGAATCCTCATGGTCTGTTGTTTATGCTGCCATTTGATCATGTAAAGATAATTTAATTTGACATTCGAATCTCAACGGTTAATGGTCGACTAATGATCTTTGATAAATAATCTAAATGATCAAAAGGCTCTCATTTCAATTGTCCGCCAGATTTGCTGCTGCACGCAAGTTCACGCTAACTCAAGAACTGAGCTGAGACCTGACGTAGATTTGATCGTAGCCACCGCTCACGTCCATATTGATAAATGTTTTTCTGTTATGTGTTCATTTCATAAATGAGGTCCACCATTCATTCTCATTTACCCCCCACCAAACCCACCGCACGCTTTAGGGTGTCTGTTTTATGTCAGTGGGATCAGAGGAGGCAAGAGAGATATTTTTAATGTCACATTTCATAACATTTCCATCATTTTATTTTTGTAATTCAATTCATCGACTGGCTGCTAGAGACAGGCTCCAGAAGAGAGTCAATCCCATAGACCCCCATGTTAAAATGGCCAACTTTACAGCAGAAAAAAACATGTTTACAGCCTGGTACAAAAAGTGGTTTTGGTCTATACAGCTAATTTTGCCCTTCATGACAACTGTGAGGGGGTGAATTTTTTTATAACTCATCCGTTTAAATTATATTAAGCCTTAAAGTTCTGCATAATTAAGGGCGTGGCCACTTGAGTGACAGGTGGATAGCTGTCTGTCTGCTGTCTGTTAGTCATCATGTCACCTCAGCTCCACCCACGTCCCGCCTCTTTGCCCATTTTTGGTTATCCAGGAGTGACGCACTGCCAAGATGGCAACGGCGGGCTCCGCCCACTTTGGGCTTCAAAAATGCTCTTCAGAAACCTACAGGTGATGTCACGTCCATTGTTTTAAACAATCTATGGAAAATACACAGGCAGGTGTGCTGAAGCAGGTTGGAAATAAACTTTACAAGACAGTGGGTCCCCAGGAGCAGCAAGTAGGTATAACTGCAGACCGGAGATCTCCAAAATGGGTCGTGAGCTCCAAAAGGGGGCGGGGTCTTTAAGTGAAAAGACTTTTGCTATTGGCTCTGGCTTCATCCAATTGTCATTGACTTACATTTCAAAATAAATGTTCGTAAATTAAACATTGTTTCTAGTTGAAAAAATTGTTTCAGGTTTTTGAAATATTATTGGTCTCAAACTAGAGAACCAGTGACATTGGTAGACGGAGTTTCCACGTCACACAGCAGCTCCCAAATCAGTGGAGACACGACGGCCGATATTCTGAAATCCTGAAATCTGTCTGGCATATTAATGTGTGACAACTGGCGTTAAATGTGCACAACATGGGCTTAAACAACCGGTGTTCCACTTAGCATTTATTGGTTTCCACTGTGACCAACAGGAGGCAGTCAGGGCTAAAGCTCTTCAGGATCACCTTCATCTGTAACCCTCTCAGCTCAAACTCATCACCGATGACACAGAAGAGCTTCAAAGCTTACAAGCGTCACGGCTGATTCTTCCACTACAGCCACGTCTGGCTACTTGAAATGCTGTTAAAATATTTATCCTATATCCTGGATTAGAGATCTGGCCTCGATCATGATGGGATAATGTGTGAAGAGTTTTGATACTGCGTGTGCTGATGACATTTCTCAGTGTCCCAGCAGCCATCTGACACATCATTATGGACATTTGAAAATGAATGACATTTCTGATCTTCAAAAGGTCATTTCCATTCTAATCAAATATAAAACAGTGTGGTTATATGTAGTGATTGCGCTGGAGAGTAGAGCGTGTGCTTCAGTCCAGGATGAGCAGAGGAACACTGATGTTGCTTTATTTAAAGGTAGTAGTTGCTAATGCACAGACGATCTCTTTGATAAATACATGCATTTGTGCTATTGTTGGTTAATGATGAAAATCTGACTTTTTCTGTTTTTAAGTGCTATAATCGGGTCCCTGGTGCATCTACCAACCCAGAAAACATGAAAAAGGACAACCCAGTAACTTTGTTTTGGTAAGCCTTTCTCTGCAAGCATGTAAAAGAACGGGCCGCTCAGATTTCACTCCCCTAGTGACGTAGGAAGGGGATCTTATTATAATATTACTGCCCCTTAATCTGCACGTTTCCACCCACGGCGCCGCCATTTTGTTTTTGCAAGCGACAACGGTATACCAATCCTAACACCATGGCAAAAGTAGACTAGAGCAGCTTGTCACAAAAATTATCTATTTAAACATTATAACGGTTCTGTTTTGGGCTGTAATAATAAACTCCCGGCATCTGAGCCACTGAGGATGCAGTGGATTCATGTCATTTCTGAAGGGAATATGCCCAAGAAATGAGCTAAATCCGTATATGTTTGTGTGGATCATTGTACACTGGACTGCTTTGTAAACGAGTGTCAGTAAACACAGGATTTGCACAAAAGGTGCTTCTCAAAGATGGATCAAATCTTCGTGATCGAAGCAAATGGTTTCCCAAATGAATTAACTTCCATGGTATTATTATGGTATGATACTGTAAAGAAGAGCAGCTGTGAATTAACGGTAGAACAGTATTTTACAGCACTATTTTTTGCAGTGTATTATCTACCCTTTGCGAGACTCTTTTTCTTTAAAGTCACTCTAGGGCACTGAAGAATCCGTCGTGTGTGTCTGCAGATCAGACTCTAGTCTTCTCTTCCTGTCCACCTGATGTCGAGAGCTTGTGTTTCTCGTGCGTCTGCTGTGGAAGCGTCGGCCCTGAGCGGCTCCTGAGGGCCTCCGTGTGTCAGAGCTCCTCTAACCGCTCTCTACCACTCTCTCCGCTCTGAGTTCAGATGAATGAGCATCTCTCCAGACGCTGCGCTGTTGGACTGGCCACACTCTTGAAGATTTTGAGCCCGTTTTGCTATGGGGGTGCGTGGCCCGATTCAAGGCTTGTTGCAAACGACTTTTTGTCCAAAAAAATCCTCAATTGTGTGGTGTCATTATGATTATTTTACTGCTCCTGATCGCGTCAGAGCCCGCACAATCCCAAATCGCAAATATCAGTCATGTTTGACATTTACGACTCTTGATCGGCTGCTTCTGACGTGATACCCGCGATAGCAATGAGATCACCTGCACTGCAAAACATGCTTTTCTTACTTTTCCAGTCCAAATGTCTAAAAATTCTGACATTAAAAAGCGTTTAGACAAGCAAAAGTTATTGTCTTGTTTTGGGAAAAAATACTTCAAAATTAAGTGAGTTAAAATAAGCAAAATAATCTGGCAATGGGGTAAGAAAAAGAATCTTGTTTTCTTATTTTAAGCAAAAACTCACTTAATTTTGAGTCCCCAAAACAGGACAATAATTTTTACTCATCTAATAAATCCTTCATGTTAAGAATTTTTCGATGTTTGGAATAGAAACAAGACAAAAATACTAAGTAAGAAAAGCATTTTATGCAGTGTGTGTGGTCTCGCAGTCGGAGGATTATAATGCTGAAAACCGTCTGAAACTGTCATTATGTCCGTGGTCTCCCCGTTTTAAAATCGGTTAAGATGTGAGAATCGTCTAGTGTGTCCCAGGCCTTCAGTTCCTTCACAGACGAACACACACCGCATTCTGGAGGCAGTGACTGAATAACAATCAGAATGAATGTTGTGAAAGAGTGTGTAAATCACCTGTTTGTCTAACCAAGGGTAACACTGTCCAACAGCGACACCAGCAGATGAAGTTTCAGAGACACATTTATTTTTTCAACCCATAATTGGAACAAAACATGAGATGTTGAAACGGAGTAGTTTTGGAGAAAATGTGTTATTTTTAAGGACCTCATTTATAAAAGAAACCGTCCAACATTTGATCTTAAAATCATTTTGTTCTGTTTTGTTCCAATTATGGGTTGAAAAAATAAATGTGTGTCGCTGTTGGACAGTGTTACTCTAGGTTAGACAAACAGGTGATTTACACACTCTTTCACAACATTCATTTTGTTTTTGTATTTTTATTCATTTCTCAAATGTGCTTCTGTGTGACTCAAACACATGCACAAAACACACGTGTAGGCTACGCCTCTCTGATATGACATTTATAAATCGATTGATCTTGAATTGTGCGCAGCTGTATGATTTCAGAGCTCCGTCTTGTAAACGCCGCCTAATTAATGTAATTAACATATAAAAGAGCAGCAGTCAACGTCCAAATCCTTAACTTGAGAACGGCGAGCCCAGTTTCACAGACAAGGCTTAAACTAATCTCAGGCTAAACTCATAGATCTGTTTTAACTGAAAGTTATACGGCAGTGTCATTGTTCTGTCTCAAGATGCACACCAGTGATGTTTCATTCTAATGCTCGTTTATAAAAACTACTAATTAAACTAATCCTGACTTAATCTAAGCCCCGTCTGTGGAACCAGACCTTATTTCCAGATACCTGCAGTTCAGAGACTCTCTCACGAGGGAAAGTGTGTGTGTCTGATTGAACCCTGACGTGGATAAGCACTTCTCCACATCAAAGACGGTTTTTATAAATATGAACATTTTAGCGTTTTGTAAATGAGGCCCTTTTTGCTTCTCCGTTGTAGTATTTATTAATAATTCTAACTCATGTAAGCACTTATATATTTACATATTTTAGATCAATAATGTTCTTTTAAAGTTTAATTTAAAAAGCAAAAGATTCACTCATTCAGACTTGCTGCCACCTTCTGGCCATTTTAGTTTCATATTTAAAAGCATCATTTCATTTTTCCATCATTTTATATTTAAAATATGAATCTCTGGCCATCTCTCCGGATGTTTGGCCCGCCTGTCGGGATAGACTCCAGCATCGCCGTGACCCGTGAGGATTTTAGCTCAAAGACTGATCTGAGTGTCTTGTCTTTCTAATGGAATTTATTGATTAGATTTTAGCAGTGGTGAATATGTGTTTTTACTCTGTTACTGTACTCGGTTCCTCGTAATGTTAAACTGGAGAAATCGTCACCCGGCTTGACTCATAATGAGATTTCTGTCGTTGCTTTGCTGTCAGTTTTGATCAGTTTAATGAAGTCCTTGATGAATAACAGTATTACATTCTTTAAAAAAATAAATTTAAAAAAAACAGTGATTGCAAACTTTGAGTGGTAATTTAAATGCATTTACACACTGTAATTGTGTCTCAAGTGTCTGCATTCTTGGAGCTACGGTACAGGAAATCATTTTAGTTGTACAAATGTATATTGTTTATTAAATTACTTCATACCATCCCATTTTAAGAGTAGTAAAATAATGCCACAATCAAGATAAAAATGTCATTACCTTTTTTTTTTACAAAATAATTTGAGGGAAAAAACATTGTCATTTTTATATGTAGAGCCCTTCCAAAGTAAAGTCTTTATGGGAATTTATGTCTGCATTGTAAAGAGTTTTCTGAGTTATTTGCTTATGTGAGCTAGTGTATTTGAATTTTGGAATATGGATTCACATTTTGGAATCATGAACTTTATAAAAAAATAAAATAAAAAAAAGTGTTATTTTAAGTCATTTTCAAAAATCTGTTTGATGTGGACAGAGGTTTAATGCTGTTGAAATGTAGGGAAAATTACAGAATGTTTATTTTATTTTATTAGAAGTCTGTTTAACCAATGAGGTGTTCTCATGTGACCCCTCAGAGTTCAAGGGTCATCATATATATATATATATATATATATATATATATATATATATATATATATATAGTGTAGTCAGTTGAGAGAGGTGTGTAGATGTACTAGAGCACCCAGTTTTAAGGCATTGTAACGTACAAAGTAAGAGCACATAACTGACTGAAATCATTCACTCTTCTGAAGCGCTCAAACGCCACACACTGGCGACACTGCTGCTCACAATGCTGTAAATGCTACAAAACTCAGCCCAACCATACCTAACTAACCCTAACTAAACAAACCCTAACTAACCAAACCTAACTAACCAAACCCTAACTAACCCTAACTATCCAAACCCTAACTATCCAAACCCTAACTAACCAAACCCTAACTAACCAAACCTAACTAACCAAACCCTAACTAACCAAACCCTAACTATCCAAACCCTAACTATCCAAACCCTAACTAACCAAACCCCAACTAACCCTAACTAACCCTAACTAACCAAACCCTAACTAACCAAACCCCAACTAACCCTAACTAACCAAACCCTAACTAACCAAACCCTAACTAACCAAACCCTAACTAACCAAACCCTAACTAACCAAACCCCAACTAACCCTAACTAACCCTAACTAACCAAACCCTAACTAACCAAACCCCAACTAACCAAACCCTAACTAAACAAACCTAACTAACCAAACCCTAACTAACCAAACCCTAACTAACCAAACCCTAACTATCCAAACCCTAACTAACCAAACCCTAACTAACCAAACCCTAACTAACCAAACCTAACTAACCAAACCCTAACTAACCCTAACTATCCAAACCCTAACTATCCAAACCCTAACTAACCAAACCCTAACTAACCAAACCCTAACTATCCAAACCCTAACTAACCAAACCCCAACTAACCCTAACTAACCAAACCCCAACTAACCCTAACTAACCAAACCCTAACTAACCAAACCCTAACTAACCAAACCCTAACTAACCAAACCCTAACTAACCAAACCTAACTAACCAAACCCTAACTATCCAAACCCCAACTAACCCTAACTAACCCTAACTAACCAAACCCTAACTAACCAAACCCTAACTAAACAAACCTAACTAACCAAACCCTAACTAACCAAACCCTAACTATCCAAACCCTAACTAACCCTAACTAACCAAACCCTAACTAACCCTAACTAACCAAACCCTAACTAACCAAACCCTAACTATCCAAACCCTAACTAACCAAACCCTAACTAACCAAACCCTAACTATCCAAACCCTAACTAACCCTAACTAACCAAACCCTAACTAACCAAACCCTAACTATCCAAACCCTAACTAACCAAACCCTAACTAACCCTAACTAACCAAACCCTAACTAACCAAACCTAACTAACCAAATCCCAACTAACCCTAACTAACCAAACCCTAACTAACTAACCAACATGACTAAACGACTTGAAACCAGATTCACAAAAGCTCTGGAGCATCGTTGCGGAGCGGGACTGAGAGCTGACAGCAGTTTCATATGACTATTGAACAACCAATGAGTCCAATAAATAAAATGAAAGATCATCATTTAAAGTCCACCATAGATGGAAGCCTTTCAAGAAAATATCTTATGAATTATAAAGTAATCTGTATATTATGTTACTCCATTCTTGAAAATTTGTTTATTGCTA
Source organism: Coreius guichenoti (assembly GCA_039654105.1). Classification (NCBI taxonomy): domain Eukaryota; kingdom Metazoa; phylum Chordata; class Actinopteri; order Cypriniformes; family Gobionidae; genus Coreius; species Coreius guichenoti. The sequence continues at coordinate 533,859 of CM077185.1, forward strand.
TTCACTTACATTTGTATCATGAACTAGAGATGGTTAAGGGCGTTATCCAGACCTGCCATCAGTGTGACGGGACACGGGTTTCTGCCCGAATCGCTCTCAAATCTCGTGATTTTAGGAAGAATGAGTTCATTCTAGGGGTTGAATCTGTAACCGCCACAATCTTTACATGTTTTTCCTCTTTATGTGACGCAGACAGTCTGCAATACAGACTTTCAGTTTTAAAATCTTTGCTAACCTGCACATTACGTTGTGCTGAAGTGTTAAACACAACGACTGGAGGGTGATATCGGTCTAAATCATGGCCGGATTCCTGCATAAAGTTGACTTGACTTTGGACGTTCGATAGTTGCAAATTTAGGGACCGTCTCTAAAGTTACACAAGACATTGGTATACACGTTTTTATTTGAAGAGAATGACTTTCAGTCAGAATAACCAACTTTTAACTGTTCAGAACGTGTTTACCAATGTCATATGTAACTTTAGAGACAGTCCCTAAATTTGCGATAAGTAATAGTGCTCAGTTGAACGAGGTAGTTCACTATTAGCTAATCAATAACTACTATTATTCACACCTCACACAGGAATACTAAGAGCTACTATAAACAGATTCATAATTAATGTGAATAATGCATAATATATAATTTATTCTAAAGTATACTAGTAATTACTTGTGTTACCAAATCCGTCAGAAGTCATTACTATACAAAAACCTCAAAAGTTTGCAATGACTTCAGTCATTATAGAGAGTTATCATGTTTTTCACTGATCCAAATAACCAGTAATTCATTCTGAAGGATTTGGTAACACTTGAGTCATTACTAATGGGTTACTATGACCTTCACTTTAGAATAAATTATATATTATTCACATTAATTATGAATCTGTAGCTCTTAGTATTCCTGTGTGAGGTGTGAATAATAGTAGTTATTGATTAGCTAATAGTGAACTACCACATTCAACTGAGCACTATTACTAACTCATTCATTAATCAGAGTCTCTTGTTAGGTAATAGTAGTTACTAGAGTGTTAATAGTGCGTTACTCATTTGTTCCTGTAGTTACTCATTAATGAAGGCTCAGTATTATAAAGTGTTTCCAGCAGCTGTGCCGTGATAACAGGAGATTAATGAAGAGATTGTTTTGGCTGTACAGCAGCTCTAGAATAAAGTTATTGTCCAGCTAAAGTCAGTTTTTGATTGATTCATTTCCTGTTGTAAGAAATCATTAGTTACTTACACGACACCATTTTCAACTAAAATAGAAACGATACTGTTATCATCTTCAATAAACGTGAATCTGTGAGAACGGTGACGGCACACACGTAAGCATTACGTGTTCAGTCTTTAGGCAAGAGCGTTTGAACACGTATGTGCACAGGCATGTCTGGCATGCATAACACAGCACTTTTAGTCGATAACGTTAGAACTTCTCTTCCTGTCCAACAGCGTCATCTAGTCAAAGACAAACTGCAAACAACAAGTGGATTTATGATCCAAAGATTTATTAAAATCTACAAAAAAAAGAAAGGCTTTGACTTTTTTTTACAATTTAAAATCGAGACATGAAAACGAAGCGAGAGCAGAAGGGATCATCTGCGGGTGGAGCGCGCCTCCAGGATCTGCACCACCAGCCGGTTCTTCAGACTGCGCAGTTTACCGCTGTAGTTCTCCTGCAGGACCGCGGCGAGCCGGCGCCGGAGGCTGAGCAGACACGGACGAGAGCGGCAGTCCGGCACGTTCAGCAGCGCGTGGAAGAAGTCCTGCCAGAGGTCAGCGTGAACGTTCCTGAGAGAGAGAGAGAGAGAGAGAGAGAGAGAGAGAGAGAGAGAGAGAGAGAGTGAACACCTGCTAACGCTGGCGAGCTCATCACATGATCCAGCACGCACTCATGTCACCTCTTAAACACGCCATTTGTCCTCCAAAAGCCGCCTTCCTCTTTAACTTGCATGTACGTCCCAAACAGCATACAGTACACCGTGCCGGCAATGCCGAAATAATCAGTCTGTTAGAAGAGAGTGAGCATGAGTCAAACAGTTCACTAAACCAACCGACTGGATAGACAACCACTGAGAACTATAACAATAACTCTATCAGCGTTCACACCAGCGAACGATATCCTTCTGTTTATTACTGGGTGTCGATCTCTGTAAATGCTCAAAGCAGGATGGATTCTGATTGGCCGTCAGTGATTTTAGATGGAAAAAATCGTTCTGAAAGTGATTGGGATGCACCGATATGAACATTTTGGCTGAAACCGATAATACGTTATATTTAAAAGCCAATAACCGATAGCCTAGAAATCCAGACGCACCCTAGCGTGTCATTTGCAGCCAGGGTCGTCTAGCAACTCTCCGTTGGTTTGCAAGCTTGAAAAACCAAACTCTAGTCAGGCCAATCACATCGTGTATAGAGTCGGTGGGCGGGCTTAACGTAATGACGGCAGAGTTGCGACGGTTCCGCGTGCTACTTCAAAACAAAGAAGCTGGCGAACAGCGGTCTTTCGAATCGGCTTTAGCCGCGACTCTGGAAGACTTGGAGTTAAGCTTTTCTTTGAGAAAACAACAAAGAACGGCACTGAAGTCATTCTTAAAAAAAGGAAGATGTGTTCGGAGTTTTGCCGACCGGATACGGCAAAAGTTTAATCCAATCAGCTCCGCTTCACCTTCTTCATTGCTCTGGTTGGTTGTAGCGCTATCCTATTGAAAGACAGCCGTTTATCCCGCCCCTCGGATTGAGCCCTGCCAACGGTGTGTTCCCAGACCCAACATCTTGATGTGGGTCTGGCTTGTCAGGCTAAATAACCGATATATTGGCCGATAAATCTAAATCCAAATTTTTATATAATTTCTCTCACCATTAAATCCATGTCCCAAACACACAATTATGTTCTCATTATAAAATTTTATGTAGCCTATATGAACTGTATTTTCATTTGAAGTGATTCCAATCATATTTCAAGCGATCCAAACCCATCATGGTGAACAGTCGCGTCTGAAGTGTCTCAGCTGGAGGAAATACATTATCAAACAAATTTTCTTATCAGGCCGATAACAATAACATTAAAAATGAACATATATCGGCCGATATGGTGGCTGATATATCGTGCATCCCTAATACAAACGATATTGACTGTCGTTATCGTTATAGTTGTGGACTTTTCAGGGGCTGAGCACTGAAGGTGTGTACACACCCATCGCAATCGTTAGCGTTCTTCTTCTGCTCTTGAGTCTACGGCAGCCCATAGAATCGCTTGCGGGAAAGTTATAAAATTTGGCACACTGATAGAGGACAGTCTGAACTGTCACCATAGCAAATTTGGAGTCTCTAACTCAACCGCTCTAGCGCCACCAACTGTCCAAAGCTGCACTTACATTTATGTTAATAACTTTTGAACCATAAAGGCTAGAAACATTTGCCATCATGAAAAAATAGCATATTCTGACCAAACTTAGTGTGTGTTATAACAACCATGACCTGAGGCGATCCGCACAGTTTCAGCGCAGTGCCACCTAGTGGTCAGGAGATATGAACAACTGACATTTTTGCCTATAACTGAACGGTTTGGCCAAAAAATCACAAAACTGGTCTCTTTATTCAGTGCAGCATGCCCAAGTCGAAAGATACCCAATTTTCCCATATCGACCATTTTTAATTTCACGAACGCATTGGTGTATCGTTACAAAACTTGGCATGTGTCTTCGGCACCATGCTCTGAAGGTACTCAAAAAGTTTCTGAGCAGCGCCACCTTGTGGTCAAAGCAATTTCCAAAAGTGCTAATAACTTCAGATTAAATTAGCCTACTGTAATTCCTTAAATCATGCCGAGACAATAGATGCCTATTTTGCCATACTCGGCTGAACTTCCTGTCCGCCATTTTGATTTTCTTTAAAACCCTACTTTTTCCTAACTAGTCCTAGACCGTTTGCCAGATTTCGTATCATCTAAAAACCATTCCGGCAAAATTTAAGGATTTTGTGTCGAAAGACGACACCATTTTTGTATGCCTTGACATATTGACACCAAATGTGTCATTTGTATTGTAATTTGGTCACAGCGCCACCTACTGGTCAAAAGTGATAAACCATTAAATCATATTACCAATGACTATTTATTTTTCAGACATTTTGCCTAAAATCATCGTAATGTGTCTTTAATTGCTCATTGTTGCAGTTGGCCCCTATATTTAGAACTATATCTTTATCATTACAGTTGTCATGTAATGGTGTGACAGGGCCTTAATGCTGACAATTCTGTCATTTATACACCCTTATTTAATTTTTCCCTTGGAACACAAGAAACTAACACATCATTATGCATCTCTTTTTCATACGTCAGATTATAGTAAACAGTCTACAGTAAAAGCAATACATGAAGTATAACAGGAGTCCAGAGAACATTACCAGCTGACTTCATTTGATCTGGTGATGATGGTTACCTGATAGCTCCAGGGTCGGCCGCTCAACATCTCCACACACTGGAAGCCCGAGGTCATGCATTTGGCAGTGAACGCAGTGCCTTCTGGGAAGAGAGTCATATCGATGCTCTGCCCCAGATCGATCAGAGCCAGGCCGTGCTCGAGGTGATCCGGCTCGAAGCAGTCGTTCTCCAGAAACCTGCACAACAGCGACGGGACAGTCAGTCAGCCTGCAGCGCCCGGGACACACTGCAGCGGGACACTGCGTCAGTACCCACCTCTCTCCCAACAGGAAGTTGTCAGGCTTGATGTCGGCGTGTATGATGTTGGCCTGATGCAGCTGCTCGACCATGTGCAGGATGCACACGGTGAAGTACAGCACCAGAGGCGGCGGCATCACCTTCTCACTGCGGCTCTTGTACAGGTTTATAGCGTTCTGGAGGACGACACGGGACAATAGGACAGTTCAGGCTAGGGATGTTAACGATTCATTAACGATCGTCGATTAAGCAGGGTCATGCGCATGCCGCTCAACCGCGACACAGACACGAGGAATAATGAAGCGAGAGCGGCGGAGTTCTGTTTGGGAGCATTTTACAGCTGGAGTTACACCTTCATCATGACGGTCTGCGTGTGCATTCACAGCCTTTTGTTTTATGCTTTTAGTTGTAATATTGTGTTTATTTTGTGTAGGCCTGTCTATATCTGATTTATCTCATAGGATGCATTTGGTTAAGAATTAATTCGGTAGTAAAGCGTGCCGGTGATCATCGTGTTACTCCAGGAAGTGCGCGTTCATGTTGATTGTCATGGCCTGATTGGCTGAGCTGTGCCATCCTCACCAGTAGTGTGCCACAGTTGTGCAGCTCTCCGATCAGGACGCTGCCGTTGGTGAAGAGGTGGGCAGAGTAGATGGTGTTGAAGAGGTGGCGCACGCTGGGCTGCAGACGGGCGTTCAGCTGGCTGTCCATGTGAAACTCCCATGGGTTCGCCGGCTTCTGCACCTGGACAGAGGAAGAGCACAAGCTGTTTGTCTAACACACTTTAGAGGATGATTCTGCTGAAGTTAAACACTTGTGATGTGAGATTTTGAGCGCATCACTAATATGTTTGTATGAGATGTGTGTGCTTTCTCGTCACCTTTAGGAAGAGCTTCTGTGTGGTCATGAGGTTGGTGGCCTGGTAGACTGTGGCAAACGCTCCCCGTCCAAGAACAAAGTCCACTCGCAGCGACTCTCCAGCTGAGGGCGACACATGAGGACACATTCACATCTGCTCAACATTGAGCTCGTTCAGCACAGTGACAGCAGGAAGTGAAACATCACGTGACGACATGTGACCCTGGACCACAAAGCCAGTCATAAGATGTAAATATCACCTGAAAGCTGAATAAATAATCTTCCCATTGATGTATGGTTTGTTAGAATTTACAGATTCTTGAAAATCTGGAATCTGAGGGTACAACAAAATCTAAATATTGAGAAAATCTCCTTTAAAGTTGTCCAAATGAAGTCCTTAGCAATGCATATTACTACTAATAATACATTTATGATATATTTATGGTAGGAAATTTACAAAATATCTTCATGGAACATGATCTTAATATCCTAATGATTTTTGTCATAAAAGAAAAATGGATAATTTTGACCCACACAATGTATTGTTGGCTATCACCACAGATATACCCGTGAGATCATGACTGGTGTTGAGCTCCAGGGTCACGTGTTGAAGAGAATGAGGTTTATTCTCATGTCACACATCACGTCTGAGCTTCAAGAACCAGTGAGGTTTGTTTACTCGTGTGAAAAAAAGCACACACAGTTGATTTTCTGTTTGTGTTTGCTGATCAATATTTACCTGTGAATAAAAGCCTAAATGAAATCTGTTCATTATATAAAGCGATCGTGTCTCTTCAGAACATTTGGACTAAACCGCTCAAGTCATATGGATTAGTTTTATGATCTCTTTATGAACTTAAGCCGTCAAAGGGGTTCTTACCTTTCAACGGAGGAACAGAAATCTCATTTCATTAAAAATATCTTCATTTGTGTCGACGAAAGTCGAACGACAACGTGAGTTACATCAATAACGATGAGTAACTGATCATTTTTTCATGTTTGGTCAACCCTTTAAAGATAAGGTAAGTGGTATTTCAAAACTGCTTTAGAAAAGTGTCTCGGGCCGAGTACCAAAAAAAACTTATAGCCAATCAGCAGTAAGGGGCGTGTCTATTAATGACGGAGACGAGAGCGCTCAGTGCACGGCATTATTCAAAAGACACGACACAGGACGGACATTAGCCGAGCGACGACAGAAAGAGAGAGATGGCAGATAAAAAAACAAATGTGGAAGATGTGTGTGGAACAAAAGAAGGCTCACGATCAGGCAAGAAGATCAGCTTTCCAGCGCTGGAGAGAACGAGAGGAGCGAAGGCCGAGGTGGCTTTATTTCTTCTCGAGAGGCGAGTAACATTGGTTTTGTTTTGCTTCACTGAACTAATATATGCTGGCTTGAATATGCTCGTGTCATGTTTGATTGTTTGTCCATTTGCGATCTTATTGTCGTTCACATCAGCGATGATAAAGACCCATTAATTTCTACACCCGATAACCCTGGAGCGTCTGAACCTCCTCACTGTCTGTTTCAAGCGTCAGCTCCCAAAGTTTGTCCGAAAAGTAAGATAATAAACTCCTAATATATGTTTGTTTCCTCTTTTCGTGATCGATATAACCCTCTAATCTTGTCATAATTGTAATATGTTCGTTAGTTGGACTGTCGTGCTCGTGCTATCGAGTTGTTCATGAGAACTGTGTTTTTGGGATGTAAGGGATGACTTTAATCACTTTTCGGATGATTTCATACACCAGAGCATCAGCATTAAAGACTTTCACAATCATTTCAGCTCAAAACTCACGTTCAGACAGCAGCGAGTGTTTGAATAACTTCTGTTTGTGATCCGATGTTGATTCTGATCATCGTATAAGGCAGAAATATTTATGACACGCAAAAGACTAACCATTACCATAGTAAACACGGTAAATACGACCGCTTGAAGAGACCAGACAGATCATACAGGCTATCACAATGGCGTTTATTTGATCTGTCAGAGCGTCTCGTCTCGTCTCTTTACACCGGATTGTCTGATATCCATATTTAGCTCTGCATATAAAATAAAGCAACTCTGATTTTTCGGGAGCTTCCTGTAACTGTATTGGGACGGTCACTGGAGAGAGTGCTAAAGGTTGTATTTTTGGAGGAAAATCTGTAAAAAAGATTGTTCTTTCTAAATGTGATGTAAACTGTCCTGTGACACAAATAAACAGACGCGACTGAATAAGTACGTGTGTCCTCTTTCTTCTGTGAAATAATGGTAAATACCACTTTATTTCTGTGTGACTAATGTGCAATCTGACATAAATTAATTCATCAATATATCACTTATTATTGTAAAACATCAATCAGGGTATCTGCAGGTTTCACCAAGTCAAATTTAAGACTTTAAGACCATTATGAATTAAATTTAAGACCTATATCACGCAATAAAAAAAAAAAAATAAAAAAAACGTACAAAGGAAATTTAATTTATTCAAATTGAACAAAGAATTAGTAAACTTGCACTATATATAAATAAATTGTTTTGATTTTTGTGAGATCAGAATGACTGATTTTGTGGTGGTCATTTCCAGAAATTTGCGAAAAAATTTTTTCTCATAATTAGGATGCCACATTTACCATATTATTATGTTAGATGCACAATAGTCACACATGGCAATAAAACAAACAAAATGCATGAATCTTGTTTGGTATTACAAAAAAAGGCTTGTCCAGTGGTGTGCTATCTAGCTTTAATAACATGATCGCTTAGGGTGGGAAATATGACCAAAAAGTAAACCACAGCAATAAGCAAATGCTTAATATAAGTAAAAAGTTCTCAAGTAATTAAGTAATCAAGTAAATGGTCAGTAATAAAATAAGAACTTATAAACAAATGACAATAGGACAAATAGTTTTTTCCCCTGTTGTGGTTGTTTGTTTAACATTAACACACACACACACACACACACACACACAGGAGCGGGTATAGGCTAGGCTATATTAGGTTGCTTTCACTTTAAGACCTACAGTAATGCGCAGATCCAACACTGACACACATCACAAACTTTTTTACACATGACATAACCGCCAATATGGACATAGGCATAATAATGAGTGTGTTTGATTGTTCAAGGGCAATAAGCCTAGAAATAGACATTCATATATTCACACGAGCGCTGACAGGCGGCAAACGCGTGCACAGAATCCGCAGCCAGCCTGACATCGGTCCGTGTGTCAGAACCGAACTCAGTTTGTGGTTTACAGCGCTTTTATTAACTCTTTTTTAGTGCTATCAAGCATATCGTACCTTTATTTGGTCATTATGCAAGATGGCAGGTGAGAAAGATTCGCTTTCACGATCGCGGAACTGGAAGAACTGTTGAAGAATAAAATCCGTTTATGTGTCTGTGGTACAATCCGAAAGAGACTCGCGCCAATAACACGAAAGCTGATTGGCTGCAATATAAGATGCATGTTGGTCTCATTTGTAGTTGTAATACAGCGAACTATAGCTGGACTAGCGAAAGAAAGAACTACAACCACCCGGAATAAACACACACACACACACACACACACACTAAAGCGCTGCGGGAGCATTTCAATGAGCAATAGAGGTAGCATTACATGGACATAGGAAAATTAAGACCTGTTTAAAATTATTTAAGACCTAGAACTCAATACTGCAGCGAATTTAAGACTTTTTAAGGCCTAAAATTTTGATTTTGAAATTTAAGACATTTAAGACTTAAGATCCCGCGGGTACCCTGTCAATGCTTGGGTTCTAAATCAACAAAAATGCCAACATACGGCGGCTTTTATCATGTTGGTTTGATCTTTCCAGTGATTTCTCTCCGATTAGTTTTCTGATAAACTTCATCTGTTGGTGAGATGATGGGTGTGTGTGGCGTTGTTCCAGAGAGGTGTGTTACGGCGGGTTTAGTGAAGCGCTGTGGAGCTTCTGGCCCGACGGTGGAAACGCGGCTAATAATACGGCTAGTCAAGTAAACAGCACTGAAGGAGAGGAGCGCTGGCTAGATTAGCGGCACATACCGATCTGGACGGTCATTTTGGGTGTGATGGTGGGCAGGTGACCGCTCCAGACGGTGAGGTTGGGGTGGGAGGAGAGAGGCGGCTGCAGGTTTGACAGCAGAGACACGATCAGCTCCTCATCCCAGGGGTCCGACACCAGCTGAACACAGACTGCAGGAACAATCACATGATGAGGAAACAATTATAAAGACACATGCCAGATGAAATCTGAACAGGCACCAATACCTGCTTTGGATGTGTCCATGGGGCTCATGGGAGCACTGGGTCTCCTGGAGCTCTGCGGTGGGCTGGCCATGACATCGAGATCCGGTTCGGTCGACCGCTGTGGGCTGTCAGTGCAGAACCAGTCTGGGCTCCTGGACTCCTCTAGGGCAGAGGCTTGTTTCGGACTCATTAAAAGAGATTCATGCAGCGTCTGAAGTGCTTTCACCCCTGACTTCCGCTGCTGGAAGGATTTTTCGGGAAGCAGAATGTCTACATCCTCCATGTCTAGATCCTGCGCTGGCTCTGGGCTCGTCGCCCACAGGAAGTCTGTTTTGGGTGCTTTCTCCGGGCTCTGGTAGATGGTCCAGGCGGGACGAGTGGCTACCGGAGCCGGACTCATCATGACATCGAGATCTGGTTCTGCTGCATGGGCCGAGCTGTCCACCTGGAACCAGTTCAGTCCCGGGGCAGCTTTCGGACTCATGAGGACATCTTCCTCACAGGGGACATCCTGCATCTCCAATGGCTTCGTGCGATTGTGAAAGGACCTCTTCGGCTGGAGAACATCATCGACTGCTGCTTGATCCAGCAGGACATCTGGGTCTGGACGCGTGGGCTGTTTCTCTGGGCTCTGGTAGACGCTCCAGCTCGGTCTGCTGCTCATGGACTCGTCCTGCGTCCTCAGGGCTGTGTGGTCGGGGAAGGACAGGGCGGCCAGCGGATGCCTGCTGCTGCAGCTGCTTTGGGCCAGAGAAAGCCCTTGACTTGGTTGAGCCAACGACACACCCTCGCCAACGATCGTGCCCCGAGCTCGCATGCTGCACTCCGCCAGCTCCGACGGCTTCTCCTCCACTGGACTCTGCTCTATGATTGGACTGCAGGCAAAGGAGACGATGTCCCGTCAACTACAAGACACATCGGCTCACACAGAAGCCCCCAAATACCCAATGACCCAATCTATTGAGTTCATGTCAAACTTCTACAGTCTTATGTTAAAATCCTCCCATCTGAATGAAAATAGCATGAAAAGAGAATTTTTTTTATTTTTTATTTATCTGATCAAAATATTTTTAAAAAATTGGTTACACCATTTTGACTTTGCATGACCATTTCAATGTCCACTTTACATCTACTAACTATAAGTAATGAGAGTTAGTTGACATGTAGTCGCAAAGTTAGTAGTCAGCAGAATGTCTAAAGTGGACCATCGAAATAGTGTTACCAAAAAATCTTACTGACCCCAAATAAAAAAAATGAGATCAAGTCCATGTGTCTCCATGTGTTTATGCATTGAACAGTTCAAAAGAACGAATGAAAAACAACAGACACGCTCTACGTAACACAGGTATAGAGCCGAACTGCTGGAGAGTGAAGGTGCGGTGTTCAGTGAGGACGATACCTGAGTTTAGTGGGCTGTCGTACGTAAGGGTTTTCCTCCGAACCGCTGACTGCATTTTCCTCTGAGAGACAACAGTCACAAATCAAGTCCAGAAGAACACAAGAGTAGCAGATAAACAGTGTGTCATGACATACCTTGCCCCTGCTCCATATCCCAGGTGTGCGGCGCATGAGGGTGGAGGGGTGTGGACACCATATGAGCGGACAGGGTGAAGTCACGGGTGTGGTTGGGACACGGGCCGACCGAGACGTTCCTCGCGCCCCACATGGTGCTCTCATCCGTCATGGACTCGGTGCTGACTGGAGTGTCCTGATAAAGACAAACACCGTCAAGAACACAACTTCCTGTGACCACACAGACTGGTTAATATTAGGCTGATTACTGGCCGCTATAGCCATGATATTAGAGTTTCCCTTGGGCACAGAATATGAAAACAGCATAAAACCTTTGCGAACAAAGCAGCGTTTCCATCCCATGTGTTCAAAAGAACAAAATCATCACTTTCTGGCACAAAATATCAGTAATAAACTGTAAAAGTTGCTGTTTTTCTATCCATTGTAAATGAGTTTCAGAGCGTCAGGCGAAACACAAACGCTGTCGTGTTCTCTTGCGTTGGGATGCTGGTGTTTGGGAACGCAATCGTGTGAGACGCTTCTGGAGGAACACACACACACACACACAGTCATGTTCTCTTGCGTTGGGATGCTGGTGTTTGGGAACGCAATCGTGTGAGACGCTTCTGGAGGAACACACACACACACACACACACACTCATGTTCTCTTGCGTTGGGATGCTGGTGTTTGGGAACTCAATCGTGTGAGACGCTTCTGGAGGAATTAAACCAAATCATTCTGACAGACTTTGACTCCACCAAACCAACATTTGAGATGCTGCGACGCCATTGGTCCGCTGGTTACTCCACAGGGTTTCTGCAGGTTTATGAAGGGTAAATTTAAGACCATTTTAAGACCAATTAAAGAAAAATGTAAGGAATTGATGCTTCAGAAAGTTCATAAAGTGATCGTAAAACGGATCCATACGAATCGAGCGGTTTATTCCAAGAGCAGAGCTCTACGCTAACATTTTTCTTGAGGAGCACTTGTGCTCATAATAAAAAAAATTTAGGAGCACTTTCTGATCAATAACACATTCCAATTATAACTTTCCCATTACAGGATGATATTTGCCCCATTTTTACCATTATAAGAGCAATGTTTTCTAATGTATGCATCATCTTTTGTCAATTTCTTCAATTAAAACAGAAAAGTTGTTTTTTAAAATGTTAATTTAAACAATAAATTCAGTTAGAACAATTAGACAATCAGACTGTTACCAATCAAATGAATCAGCATCAAAAGATCATCTTGAAGTGGCACAGAAGCTCATCTGAAGGGATTTAGACACATTTACACTGTTTAATGCAGCTCATGGGTAAATAATGTTGTATGAATGTTTTAAATAGAAGTTTCTGAATTTAGAAATATGTACAAATTAAACTTTAAAAGTTTGATATTTTAAATAAATAGTCCATGCAAAGTATAAATATGAAAATCAAACCGCCAGTAGGTGGCGGCAAGTCTTTCATTCAATCGTTCAAAACGCAGATTCATTTAGAAAATAATCATTTGGAGACGCGCAACAGTTCTGGTGTGGCTTTGATTTTCATGAAATAGACAGTACTGTGGCTAAAACGTTGTTACTTAATATCAACTTGTCTATTGGACTTTTGTACAAGATCATTATCACATTTGCAATCCTGCCGATACTCGGAGCAATAGCAACCCGTAACTTTTGGCGTTTAATAAACAGAGCTGCATGCGTGTTGCGGAAGAACATTGTAGCCGGAGCTACTTCTCTCTGTTTATGTCTATGGCGAGTCACGCCGGGCCTGTGCTCCTCCGCAGCGGTGCGACCCGAACCGGAATAAAATAGTCCCAGTATAAACACTTATTATGTGTGTACTGTAGTGATTCAGGATAAGACAAAAACACGGTTTGGAATATGGATTCATGACTATATACATTTAGTAATCTTTAAACACAAGAAAAGTTACGGACTGCAGCTTTAACTATAGGCCTATATCATGTGGGATAAAGATTAAAATCAAGAACTCATACAGGGGCTTTTTTAAATTATTATTATTATTATTATTATTATTAATTAATTTATTTATTTTTGGTGGCATTTTTGCCCCAAGCCCCCGTTAATTTCCGAGCTTGTTTATGATCAGCCAAATGTGGTATTTCCAGTTCATTTGGCTGCAAAAAAAACATCAGCGCGAGGCGTCTGGTAAGTGCGCGTGCGCGAGGCGTCTGGTAAGTGCGCGTGCGCGAGGCGTCTGGTAAGTGCGCGTGCGCGAGGCGTCTGGTAAGTGCGCGTGCGCGAGGCGTCTGGTAAGTGCGCGAGGCGTCTGGTAAGTGCGCGAGGCGTCTGGTAAGTGCGCGAGGCTGCGTCACACCTGTTTCACCTCATACACAAATCTTTGAAGTGTATTCACGTTGTTTGCACTTTGCTCTGCTGACTGAAAGCATGAAAAGCAGTTGATCGCAGTACGAAACATAACTGTTGCTCAGTGTTGATGCACTTTGGGAGTTGTAGTTTTTATTCTGATTGTATTATACATCTATTCATGAGAATCGATCGGGTCACTCGCACCAGTGCGCCTAAATGTTTTTTCACAGTCGCACGCAGTAATTTTCGAAATGGTCGCAGTGTAGAGCCCTGAAGAGACTCGATGGCTTTATATGATGAAGGAAAGTCTGACGGGTTAGGGCGAGGAAATGAGGACAGGATTGTCATTTTTGGGTGAACTGGCCCTTTAAGTGTTCAGACCTACTTTTGATTTATTCATCCAAAATTTGACAAATTCTGTGACATTCTGCATTATACAGTAAATTACATTTTTATGAATGGATTCTGTGATTCCGTCCACATTATCTGCATCACAGAAATCATAGGGCCCTAATTTAATGCCATGATATTGAATTTAAGACTTTCTGCTCAAATTTAAGACCCGCAGAAACCCTGCTCCAGTTCTCCAAATCTCCAGTCACGTGAGTTTGTTTGTTGCTGCACATTGAGGGATTTATTCGGTAAATGTGTCTCCATCGTAGTTTATGCACACGTCGTCTTAACAGATAAAATATTTTTTATGCAAGGTCCCAAAATCCACATAAGAACAGGTGGATGAAACGCAGCTTCTGACTCCACACTGCTAACAATACTCACGCTGGCTTTGGACGCTGGGATTGCCGTCAGCACTCGGGTCGCCGCTGGTCTGCTTCTGGCCTGATCAGAACTGAAGGACAAAACACAGTCAGAGCGCTCGCTCCATGACAGACTGAGAGAGTCACGTTACTGAATGAACGACAGCCTTGTCTCACCCTCCATGCTCCTGCTCATCTCTGTAAATCATGAACGGAGTCATGCTGGGTGCTTTAACACACGAGGGGGCGCTACCTGAACAACACAAGAGCACAGCTCAACCTCACCAGTGTTCAACACAATGTTTAAAATCAGATTACTCGATTAATCACCAAAATAATTCAATTATAACCCTAGTTCTGATTGATTAGGTGTTATTTGAGTGAGTGTGTGTGTGTGTGTGTGTGTGTGTGTGTAGGGCTCCAGACTAACATTAGAGAGCAGTGGCACCAGCTGGAAGAAAATTTATCATAAAGTTATTTTAATCATAGAAATTACTATGGTTTTGCTTTAATAAGTGCGTTTACTAATAATATTACATGTTTATTGGAAATTTAACAGTGAAGCACTGAGCTGGAATTGATATGCAGATAAAATTAATTATTTTTATAGGGAAAATGTAAATATTCTGCTCTTATTAAATGTCCCATTGTCCTTCTATAGTCTCACACTGAACTGACCGACAGCTTCAGGGATTATTAAGTGATTATATAGCACTTTTATTTTAAAAAGACATGTAATATCAGTGTATCCAGTAGACGGCGGCAGAAGAGCACTTATTGACTTATTAGCCATTTCCACTCCTTATAAGTCAATGGCTGAATCTGAAATCCCCACTATTTGAGGGGACAGCCATTTGTAGTGGTGTCCGAAATCATAGTGGACGTTATTGAGTGCACTCATTCAATCCCACAACGCACCGCAATAACGAGTGTACAGTCGATGGACACTCAACGGCTGTCTGAATTCACTCACTCGTTTTCATTCACTCCTTCAAGAGAACTATATTAGTGGACTAACGTAGGGAATAGTGAAGGAGGGTTTAGGGGGCGATTTCAGATTCAGCCAATAAGTGCTCCTTTGCCGCCGTCTACTGGTTATAGTGATATTACATGTCTTTTTAAAATAAAAAAGTGCTTGTTTGCCACAAAGTGGCCTACACCTTTAAACTTGGATAATATTTAGAGATTTGAAGTGCTGGAAAAAGTGCGAAGCTCTTGGATTTCTCTCTCAAAAGGTTCCCTGAGACGAATAAAGAAAACATTTGATGTTTCTCATGTGTGACAGAAATGGCAGCTCTTATCACCAGTGAGACCTCTAACAATATTTAGTCGCACCAGCAGGAAAAAAGGTCGCAAAATACCATTTGGTCTCAGTCTGGAGCCCTGGTGTGTGTGTTCAGAGCAGGACGTACTGATTCTGCAGCTCCTCTCAAAACTGTCCTCCGGCTGAACGATGCTATTGAACATGGACTCCTGGAGGAGGGTGGGGGCCTGAAACATGTCCATGATCACACCTACAGGACACACACATCAATGACACCAGCCACACACAAACACAACACCAGCAGAGCACCGAATCAAGAGACACGATCACTGTACTCCACCAGGGCTGGACGGTATGACGGCGACTACCTGCGTTAATGCAGTTCTCAGCTTTGAATGGGGCTCATAACTCTATTTATAACATTTAAAGAGCACCTATTCTGCTTTACTCCATGTTGATCTGTCTTTAGTGTGTAATGTGTGTGAGCGGGAGTTCTTCTCTCTATCAGTGTCAGTGTTTCTGAACTCCTGCAACGCCTCCATTGTAGTCTTGAGTTTCTTCAGGAACCAACACGTCACAATATTCCTCATTATAATAATTAATACGCAGAATAAAGGGGCGGGGCCTGGTTGAGATAGTTAGGAGTGTGTTGAGACTGGCGGTTATGGTAAGGGGCGGGGCATTTCCCAAACACCAATCATAACACACTGCTCCAGCCAACCAATCAGAGCACAGTGTGCTTTTCAGAAGGAGGGGCTTCATAGAGACAGGAACTAAACAGAGCGTTACTGACAGACTGGGAAGAGAGGAGCCGCAACAATGGAGAATATGAGGAAATAATCAACATTCAAGCAGGAAAACCTGCTCTAGTAGAGCCAGAAAACAAGACTTCCTAACAGGGCATAATAGATCCTCTTTAAATAATTCACCTTTTATTTGTAAGTAAACAAAATAGCATCTGACAGACCATCCAGCCTCACACGTGGCCCAAGCGAACATGTGATCTCGAGCTTTGAATCAGGTGTGTGTGTTCTTACCCAAAGCCTCTCGTGTGTTGACAGTGGGAGAAGGGAGAACACGGGACGGTGTGGCTTGAACGAACCCCAGAGACGTGTTTGGAGTAACATGAGATTGATTGAAAGCACCACATGACGCTGAGAGAGAGAGAGAGAGAGAGAGAGAGAGAGAGAGAGAGTGTGAGTGAGTGAGTGAGTGAGAGGACGTACAGCAGCTCTACAGGACCGAGTGAACATGAGGAGAGATACTCACTGTCTGCAACGTTCCCATACGCATCGGCGTCTCCCTGATCACACACGACACTAAAGACACACAAACACACGTTCTTCAAAATATCTTCTTTTGTGTTCAGCACAAGACAGAAATGAATACAGGTTTGGAACAACTTTAGAGTAAATGACAGAATTTTCATTTTGCTGTCTGTCCCTTAAAGGCTCATGCACGCATCTAATATACTGACACGCATCTGATTTACTGTTTACTTTCACTTTACACATAACCGATGGTGCAAACCTTGTGTGTATTTGACAGTATTATCAGAATAAGATGCGAATGATAACTTTGTCCAGTAAATGCAGTGTTTGACAGGTTTTTAGTGTGTGTGCTTCGGGTGTACCCGCTCTGAAAAGCACGTGGATAAAATGATTAACCTTTGTGATTGTGGATCACTGCAGTGTTCCGTGAGTGTGAATGCATGTCACTTGCACTACACAGTATGTTGAGACAGAAAGCACTACAGCACAACACAACAATATTTCTTCAAAAGCAGATCAAGGAGACCTTTTAATCATCCACGATCAAAATCACACCCCCCTATAAGAATGTTCATTTCGGACAAAAACCACTGTTTGATTTTTAAAACACTGTTTTTTTTCACCTGCCATACTAAAGACATTCCGACCCGTGACTTGAAAACCGAGGCCGGTACGGAGCATGATGTTTGGTGTGCCGTTACAGTGGGTGTTGTGCGGTGGACACTCACGGGTCTCTGCTCTCAGGTTCGGCACAGCAGCCGCTCTGGATCAGAGATCCGCTCTCTGACGACTGGTCCGTCTGTCCTAGACTCTCTCTACAGGGACGGATGGTTTCTGTCCCAGCATGCCCTGCGGCGGTCTCAGTGCGGAGCTGCAGTCCTGTCTGAGGCCTGGAGGACCACACTGGCTCTGGAGGATCGACCCGCTGTACCGCTGCTCTCTGCTGCTCCTGCACATCATCAGAAACAAACAAACCATCACTCATCAGTCTAACAACTTACTCTGCCCTGAAACCACTTCTGCTGCTGTACCCGAGAGCTCACGGGTGGGGGAAATGTGATATCAGTCTCGTCTCCACGGACAGAAGTGTTCATGAGTGCCACTCAAGCAAAACAATAAAGCAGGGTGTGTTAGTCAGGATATCTGGATCTCTACCGTAAGAGAGGGCGTCAGCGGGTTTCTCTCAGGATCCAGAGTCACGTTCTTCTCCAGATCCTCCAACAGCTGCTTCATCTTCCTCACCTCCTCCTCCTCTTCCCAAAGCCTGCGCTGCTCCTCGGCTGATCAAACGGCACTCATTATAACAGCAGCACTGGATGGCTGAGGTTCATGTTAGTAAAATGGAGCATGTGTCTGTGTGAAGTGAAGGAGTGAAGGTCTTCTCACCCAGTCGCCGCTGCTCTTCCTGTTGTCTACGTTTAGCAAAGTAGCGTCTGGCTCTGAGCTCCTCAAAAGACAGCTCCGACCCCTCACACTGCAGCTCTTTCACGCAGTACATGGACACACACTCCACACTGCTACTGCCGGCCGGCCGGACCGGGTTATTCTCCGAGCGCGAGATTCTGAGGACGCGATTAAACACCATCATCAACGCCACTGCACAAGCCTCTACTGAACACATCGATAGGTAGTTGAGATGTCACAAACACTTACATGCGCACCATTCGTGGACCAGGAGAGGCCGCTTCTGGATCCTGCAACAGAAACAGTTCAATTCACACTAAAATGCAAATACTGTTAATGTTCAGTCCTCATGTTAATCCAAACTTGCATGACTTTCTACTGTACACAAAGATTCTGAGATCTGTATTGATCCATGAAACTGCAGTAAGTCTGGAGCTTTCAAGCTTCAAGAAAAACACAAAAGCACTATGAGATCATCATTGTAGGATGATTTTCTGTTAACCGATGAGACTGGAGTTTAACTCAAGAGCCGGTCCGATTCATGAACAGATCATTCAGAACTGAATCAGCTGATTCATTAAAGAGCCGACTCAAACGAATCATTTGCTCGTGAATCAAATCAAGCATTGCTGCATCTCTCACGATCGTGCCAAAGAGAGTTAGACAACAAGACATTCAGTAAATAATGTAAATGTGCATCTGACTCTCACACAAAGCATCATGTGACTTCAGAAGAGTTGGAGTAAAGTGCATATATGACTACTGGATATGCATTAGGGGTGTAACGGCACAAGTATTCGTACCGAACCGTTTCAGTACAGGGTGCACGCGTGTACCGAACGGTCGAATGCAATCTTTAACAGTTAACAGTCGGCTTGTTTTACGCGCGGAACACACTTCAATCTGAGTTCCCACACGAACATATGAAGTATTCAGTCCGTTTTATCACGAAATTCAAACGATAAATGCCTTTTTGACGCTTTTTAATGTGGCGTGACTGATGATCACTGTATAGGCGAGTGAACGCGATCGTCATAGTCAAAGAATAAACATGAATGAACATCTGAAGGTGTGTTGAGGATACATTACAACTCACTGAAACGCATCATATGTGGTGTAATCGCTCAATCAGTGTTTCAACGGCGGAAAGACGTCAATAAAACAGCTTGAGAACAATGTCCCGCAGCATCACATTTCCCTCAGAAGTCACTCAGTGTCCACAGCTGTGAGTTCACTAGAGAAATCAACTCTTTCACTAAATATATGACCTATATTAGCCTATATATCATTATATTCTACTGAACCTGTTAGTGATGTCTGGATTATTAATGTGTGTTTAAATAAATGTCATGAAAATGACAGCCACTGTGTATAAATGATTATACTTCAACAACGAATTGGCGTAAAAACATAATTTTATAATTAGATTTAGAAGTCAATGCAAAAACCGCCTTATGTGAAGTTTACATGTTTGCATACAATAAATAGCAACTGAATTTAGGCTAATAGTTTGGGCTCTGTTGTTAACCTTTAATATTATAGAAATGTGCAAGTAAGGGCTATATAATATAGTTTATAACATTATCTTTAAGAAACTTTTAGTTATAATTGAATTCATTTAAGGACAGACACAATTTGTTCAGTAAACCACTGTTTAATAAAAATAAATAAAAAGCAATTTTGTAAAACTGCTGCACCAAACCCGTCCCGAACCGTGACTTCAAAACCGAGGTACGTACCGAACCGTCAGTTTTGTGTACCGTTACACCCCTAATATGCATATGGACCGTTATGATTGTGTTGTGTGAAAAAAAATTTGACTTGCCTGACCGGACAAGAAACTTGATCAACATCAATAATGTAATCAAAAATCAAAAGTCTCATAAAATAAGCCCATGAGACTCATGAAGTGTTCTGAAGGCATACGATTCAGTGTGGTGGAAAACTAATCAAAATATAATTTAACATAAATGAGCTCAGCTGCTGCTCTCCTGTGCTCGACTGAATGAAAAGGAAAAGCACACTAGAGCCTTGTTTTTATTCATCTTGATTTCTTAAAGCTACACTTTTAATCTTGACACGACTCTCCTCGTGTTCAGGCTTGTAACGATATGAGTACATGACAGATTCACCCGTTCCTCTGATGTCCGTGAATCAGACATGAACAGAGCGTGAGGTCAGGCTGTACCTTGCACTGCGGCTGAAGCGCTTCTCTCTGTCGGAGGTTCTGATTGACCAGCTGTGAGCTCTGCAGCGGCTGCCGCACGTGATCTGAGAGATGAAGAGGCAGAAGTGTGAGGATTACCGTCATCGCTCACAGTACAGCAGTATAGAGTGATGTATATGATGAGTTACTCTACCTGACGCTGCAGTCTGAGCGTTCATCCGTCCCTGGAAGAGCCTGCAAACACATCACGGATGTGTGCATTATTCACTGTTTCCTGTGATAGTAGTTTGTGTCAATACATTTATACCGCCTCTATGCATTCAATGTTTTTAAAACTTGCATTTAGATTTTAACCATATTTGACGTTTCAGCTCCATTCCTCTGTGTTGAACACAAATATTTAGTATTAAATTATGAACGAGAACATGCTTTGAAAACGCTCTCCAAAGTGGATACATTTGAAAACTTTGTTTTGGCGTTGTAGTGTGGACTGTGAAAATGATGACATGTTTAGTCATGTGTGTTTAATGTTCATTAGTTAAAGGGGTCATGAATTGAGAAATCAACTTTCCCTTGAGCTTTTGATATATAAAAGGTCATGGTAATATAAGAATATCCTGTAAGTTTCAGAGCTGAAAACGTCCTTGTTAGTCAAAGAAAAGCTTTTATTGACAGCTGGCTCAGCAAACGATCGGTCTGCGAATGTTCTTCCCTGTGACGTCAGAGTTCAGAGAAACGCCGCCTCAAGACGAACGCCTGATTCTGTAGCCCCGCCCACCGACTCGTGCCTGACATGTTAGATAAATAACAGGCCTACGTGGAGCTAAACCGGATCGAACTTTTTCAAACATGCCATAAGCTTCCTTCGGATTCCAATATTAGCAATGCATGGTTGAACTATTTTTAATGAAGATTATTACAGATCGTTTGATATCTACTGATTATGTGTACGTGTCTAACTAAACATAACTTTCACTCTATCACAGGCTGGAGTATCCTTTGTATTTGAGGTGTTGTTGGTTCATTGTCCTGCGATTCGGGATCAGACTCGGACATGTATGGGCCAGGGCTCGCAAAGCCTGATGTCCCGGGGCTAATGACGGGCCATCTTAAATAGTGAAATAACATTCCTTTCTTGAAGTGCGTTCTTCACCTCTCTTGACTGGTAATCTGAAGGAAAAATACAATCACGGAAGTTTTGAACATGCTGATTTGTCTGAGGTGAAGTTGATGCACGTAGGCTACTTGGCTTGTGGGTGCGTGTGCACGTGTGTGTTAGTTATGCACGGTTCGCGTTTATATCCACCGATCAGGCCGGCCAAGTTATAAAAAAAAAAAAAGAATTGTGGATGGATGAGAGATAAATCATTGTGTTTGTTTGATAAAGACATTTTGCGAGCCCTGTGGGCGAATCATTCCGGTTGCCGTTTTCAAAACAATTCCTCACGTGTACTGACGAGGGAGCCGAAGCTCATTAAATATGCAAAACTGTTATCCAATCATAGCAGTGGGCGTTTAATTCCAAGTCACCAGTGCGGCACGGCCATAAAAACAGAGCGTTTCAAGAGCTAGGCTCAAAACCAGGGTTGAAAATAGCCTATTACTTATTATGATGTTTCTGAATGTAAAACCACACAAACGTCATAAGTTGACCTCAGACAACAGTATAAAAAATAAAAAAGCCAGTTCATGACCACTTTAATGTCATTGCTTACTTGTGAGTTGTGTCTGTTCAAAGCAATCTTGCCACAAAAGCGCACGAGTAAAGCAGAGGCGGGGTTTGAGAAGAAAATCCTCAAACAAATGTTTGTTGCTTTTGAATTTTGATGTTTGATATGTAGACCTTGAGATATTATTCTCAGTGCAGTATAATCTGCTGCTGTGCTGAAACGGAGAGGTTCAGTGTCGCTCACCTGTACTGCTGCATCACACTGTCCTGCGGCTGAGCCTTGTTCTCCAGCGCTCTCTGGTACACCATCTCAGCCTGGGACAGCTGCGCTCTCTTCTCAAACTGATGCGCCCAGTCTATATACAGCGCCGCCGCCTGCGTCCCCACGCCTCGGCTGTGAAGATGGCTGTACATCTCCATCGGATCGCTGTAGAAATTGGCCTGGACAGAGAGAGGCAGGTGTGTGTTCATCTCACAGAGCCAGATCCTGCCTTCAGAAGAGTGTGTGAGAGAGAGCAAGAGTGAACCTACAGATCTGACGCAGTGAGCGATGTATCGTGGGTCGTTGTGGTACCGCTCATCTTGAAGGAAGGTCTGAACGATGCGCTCCAGCACCACAGACAAACCCTTCCTCTCCTCCACTGACAGCTTGCTCTCCAGAAACTGAACAAACCTGCCACAAACCAGCCATGAGTGACAGACAGAGAGGGGATCATTTCATCAGAGCTATAATAAAGACATTAAAGATGTTCTTACCTATCCCAGGGGTCTAACGGGTCATCTCCAGCATAGCTGCGCACACTCAGCTCAAATGCCCTGCAGTGATGAAGAGATAATCAGTGTTATTCACTTCACCTGTCATAATGTTATGCCTGAACGGTGTATAGTAAAGTGTAATTTATTCCTGTGATCAAAGCTGAATTTATCATCATTACTCCAGTCTTCAGTGTCACATGATCCTTCACAAATCATTCTAATATGAGGATTTGATGCTCAACAAACATTTATGATTATTATCAGTGTTGAAAGTTTTTTTTTTTTTTTTCAGGATTCTTTGATGAATAGAAAGTTCAAAAGAACAGTATTCATCTGAAATAGAAAGCTTTTGCAACATTCTACTACCATTCAAACGTTGAGAGTCACTAAGAACTTTTTTATTTATGGGAAAAATTATTTATGGGAACTTAACACATTTATTCAGCAAGGACGCATTAAATTGATCAAAAGTGTCATTTATAAATGTTACAAAAGATTATGTTTAAAATAAATGCTGTTTTTTTTAAACTTTCTATTCATCACAGAATCCTGAATATGAACTTTTTTTCAACACTGATAATAATCATAAATGTTTCTTGAGCATCAAATCCTCATATGAGAATGATTTGTGAAGGATCATGTGACACTGAAGACTGGAGTAATGATGATAAATTCAGCTTTGATCACAGGAATAAATTACACTTTACTATATATTCACATAGAGAACAGCTGATCTACACTGGAGTAATATTTCACTGTTTTACTGTATTTATGATCAGATAAACACATCCTTGGTGAGCAGAAGAGACTCAAAGACTATCACAGATTTATGAAAATGTATTAAAAACACACAAGCACAGAGAAGGGAGGCACACAGTTGTGTTATACAGAACAAAACATCATGATGCTGCACCATATTAATTACTGAATCATAAACATCATCAGGACGAATATACACTCTCGGTCAGATGCTAACACGCTACTTACTGAAAATAAGAATTAATGTCCATCGTTTCTTCTTGTTGAACACAGAAAGTCCGTGGGGGAATGTTTACGGTTAAACGAGACTCATTTAAAACACGGTAATAACAATATTAATCGCTAATATTTCCGTTAACTAGCCCCGCTCTGCTAACTGTATAACTGCAACAACGACATGTTTTCAAATCTACCGCTTAGCCAATCATTAGCCTTCATGTGGCTCAACAGCCAATCAGAGTCCGACACAACAACGCGTCACGTTTACTCGGCGGCTCTGCCCGCTCTATGGCGCTGGGCGGAGCTTACATGAATATTCATGAGTTTCCTGTTTCGCGTTAAAGACACTCTGAAAATATGAACACGTGCTCTCCGGATCATCACAGAAACTGTTTTGAGATTTCCAGCTTCACATGAAAGAGCATGACAGACCTCACAGCCTACAGTAAATACATAAATAAATAAAGAGAGACTTAGTGATTCTGAGAGAATTCATTCTGCTGATCTCATCACATTCATGATTATTCATACTGTCATCAGTTCACATCAATCATTCATAAACCACTTCATGATGATCAATAAGTCCTTTATTACATCCCATGATCAGTTTACAATATACATATTAAAGCAATCTTATAATATATTAATATTATTACAACCTTATTAAAGATTCAGAACAGTGTGTCTGATCTAGATTCATAACTTCAACATAATAATGGAAAAAACTGTAATTATGTGAGATTTGATGACTGCATGTGGACGTTAGAAAGAGAATTTACGTGCGTGTGTGTGTGTGTGTGTGTGTGTGTGTTGTTTAATCTGACACAGAGACACCGAAGAATAAACCCTAAATCCAGCACAGAGGGGTTCAGTGAATGTGGTGTTGAGTGTGTGTAAGTGTGTGAGTGTATGTGTGTCAGAGACGCTGTAGAAGGACAGAGTGCCGGCCGTCACATCCACATACACTCCTACTCTCTTAGAGGATGAACGGATGGCAGGTATATCAGTGCTGTTATTATTGTGACGGACAGTGAATCCGTTATCATAGCAGAACAGACTCCAGGATTTGTCACTGAATCCAAACACACAGTCACTCCGTCCTTTCCTGCTGATTCCTTTATATGCCACTGATATATCAGCACTTCTGCTCCATTCAGCCTCCCAGTAACAGCGTCCAGTCAGACTCTCTCCACACACAACCTGAGGAACTCCATCAAATCTCTCTGGATGATCAGGATACGGCTGATGCTCTTCCACACACGTCACCTTCCTATTCTCCTCAGACAGAATGAGACGAGTGTGTGCTGTGTTTGTACAGGTGTGTACGTGTGTGTGTGTGTGTACAGGTGTGTACGTGTGTGTGCGTGTACAGGTGTGTGTGTGTGTACAGGGTACAGGTGTGTGTGCGCGTATGTACAGGGGTGTGTGCGTGCGCGTGTGTGTACAGGTGTGTGTGCATGTGTGTACAGGCGTGTACGTGTGTGTGTACAGGTGTGTGTGCGTGTGTGTACAGGGTACGTGTGTGTGCGTGTGTGTACAGGGTACAGGTGTGTGCGTGTGCGTACAAGTGTGTGTTCGTGTGCGTACAGGTGTGTTCGTGTGTGTACAGGTGTGTGTGCGTGTGTACAGGTGTGTTTGTGTGTGTACAGGTGTGTGTGCCTGTGTGTACAGGTGTCTGTGCAGGTGTGTGTGCGCGTGTGTGTACAGGTGTGTGTGCGTGTGTGTACAGGTGTGTGTACAGGGTACAGGTGTGTGTGTGTGTGTGTACAGGTGTGTGTGCGTGTGTGTACAGGCGTGTGTGCGTGTGTATACAGGTGTGTGTGCGTGTGTGTACAGGTGTGTACAGGTGTGTGTGCGTACAGGTGTGTGTGCGTACAGAGTACAGGTGTGTGTGCGTGTGATATTAGAACTGCACATGATTTATGCGCTTCTACAACTTTTGACCTCCTAACTGATGTCCTTTGCACAAATTGATCATAGAAATAAAAACAGTGTAAATAAAAATGAATAACACAGTTTTCTCTTAGTCTTATAATAAGTGAAAAAATAATCAAAATCTCAATATTCAAAGTGCAAATAAAGACCAAATTTCTCTTCAAGCATGATACAGAGATGGTTACAACTACACAGCCCAGCCTAAGATAGCTTTCATATTGAGAGATATTCTTATGCATCAGGGAGCCGCTTTCAAAATGCGGGGTATTGAAATCATGTTTGAATGCACGCTTTAGTTTACTTTCGCTTTCAATTGCACAATTGCGCGTACTGTGAATAGGGAGCGTTGGTTCTGAACGTGCATTCTACAAGATAGGACATTTGTCAGATGCTTAGACTCAATGAGATGCAACAAATCTTCCGCCATTGTCCTGTCAGTCATCTCGTCATGCGATCAGTGAACTCTGATTCCTGCTGAGCACTACGTACAGCTCTGCAGCTCGTGCTGGGTGAGATGGATGGAATTGAAGCGACCGTTATCCAACTGAATTAAATCACATTTTTATTTCTATAAAAAGCAAAACGACAGTGGAGGCTTAATGTAAACGTAGCAGTGGCATATTCTATCCTACCTTCACCCTCACACTCTGTCATGGCATTATCGCACAAGATCTTATCACACCCCAAGACAATGGGGAAAAAAAACAGCAAATGACGTTGGGTGCTTTTCTGCTCAGAGTTGCTTTTTTTTTCAACTTCAGGCGCTCAGAGCACTCCTACAAAAACGCGAGGTGCAGCAAGCGGTTAAAACGCAAGGTCCCGGGGCGCATAAAGAGCATAAAATGCTCATTGCCAATAGAAAACAATTTAAAAAAGGTGCAATTACATGATTCTTAATTGTATGGAAGTATAACCTTAACTTTCTTGTAATAGTCTTCTCATTCTTGCATGTTGTACTGATGTTACTGTAACCTTTAAACATCATTCAATTAATAACAAGAAAACCGGACATTTTAACATTATAGAAACATTTCAAATCAAAGTTCCCACAACGTTTTTGGAACTGGGCTCATTTTGTTAGCTGGGCTCCATTGTGGGGACATTTGGTAGGAAAACCAGAGATCATTGTGGGGACCAGCCAGCGGTCCAAATGAGAAAAATTAATAAATTATGCTTATTTAAAATTGTAAAAATGGAGAAAGTTTCCTGTGAAGGGTAGGTTTAGGGGTATGGGCTTAGGGGACAGAAAATATGTTACATCAGTATAAAAACAATAGAAGTATATGGCAAGTCCCCACGAAGACACAAAAATCCAACGTATGTGTGTGTGTGTTTGTTTGAGCGTATTTGTGTGTGTGTGTGTGTGTGTGTGTGTGTGTGTGTGTGTGTGTTTGTAGACGTACACTTTCGTTGTCCTGCTGTGATCCTGATCTCTCCTCCATGATCAACACTAGAAACACACAAACACCCATTAATGTAGATATGCATCATGCACACACACACGTTCACTATGACAGTATCAATGTTTGACACACTTAAGTATCTGTAGTGAGCAGTTTGGATCCTCCGGTTTGTCTGAGAGCAGCTTGACTCCTGAATCTCCTGGGTGATTGTAGCTCAGATCCAGCTCTCTCAGGTGTGAGGGGTCTAAACTCAGAGCTGAAGACACATAACCACAGCCTTCCTCTGTCACCATACAGCCAGACAACCTACAGATGGATCAAAACAGCCTCTTCATCTATCTAGTTCTCTTTATTTGTCTCACCAAAAACATTTTCATATTTTTCTAACTATCACATTAAAACATACTGGATTTTCAAACATCAGCAATAATGCTACTCAATCAAATATATCAGCAGTAATTCAATAAACACACTTTAAAAATGTAATAATACATGCAGTCCTCCAGCGATTCACATTTATATTCTATTTATATTATCTTCTGTGCGTGTGAATGTGTGCGAGTGTGTGTGTGTGAGTGTGTGTTAAAGGCATGGCCGGACTCACCATTGGTCTGACTGCGAGCTTCGAGGACATAATCAAATTTATCATTATTTCACATAGAAGGAGACAATATTGTCAAATATCATCAAATATTGTCCCTTAATTGAAAAGTTTATCCCTTAATCCCTTAATCAATGCACAGAATATAAAGAACATTAAAATCTTTGGAAGTCAGCTCTCCATGACAGTTCTAAACCAGACAAGACACCAGACCAAAAAAACACACTCAGTAAAATATCATACATTTATAGTTTATCAACAAAATCCCAGAAAATATTGAGGTATTACTTTTTTCAATATCGCACACCCCCAGTATATGTGTGCTTAATAGGGGTGTGAATCGTCACTGGTCTACTACTGCCTATCACATTAAATCTGACATCGCTAGCTTTTAATCCAAATCACTATCACAACGCATTAGCATTTCGCTAGCCTGTTAGCCTGCCATCCAGGTCTCCTGTTTCTCTCTTTTGAGTCCATCAAACAACTGTGGTGAGTTGGATTAGTCAACAAATACGGTAAGCCATGTCATCTTCTCCTGTTATTGTCACTATTGCACTGCCTGTCACATGTTTAGCATAACCTTCTCTGTTGGCAAAGAGGGCTTCACATGTGATAAATGTAAGGAGATAGTCAGGCTGACAGAAAAGATTTCAGAATTAGAGACACGCATCCAGACTTTATTTGAGAGTAGTGAGAATGTAACAGCTTTAGACACTGCTTTGGATGCGAATAGCTTAGTGAACTCTGTACATTGTTCGGTTCCGGCTGTAGAGCCCGTGCAGCAGGGCAACTGGGTGACGGTGAGACGGCATAGTCGCGGATCAAAAAACCACTCTTCCGTTCCGATTAGAACATCAAACAGGTTCTCCCCACTCAGTGACGCACCCACTGAGAATCCTGTTGAAAGTGCCCTAGTTATTGGCGATTCTATTACACGGAACGTGAAAATAGAGACACCAGCCACCATAGTCACATGTTTACCGGGAGCCAGAGCGCCTGACATCAAAGCAAATTTAAAAGTGCTGGCTAATGCTAATCGTAAATTCTCTAAGATTATTATTCACGTCGGCACAAATGAAGTTCGACTTCGCCAGTCGGAGATCACCAAAATTAACATTAAAGAGGTGTGTGAATTCGCAAGTACGATGGCAGCTAACATTTTTTGCTCTGGTCCCCTCCCTGTTCGTCGGAGTCAAGTCACCTTTATTTATATAGCGCTTTTTACAATGCCGATTGTTTCAAAGCAGCTTCACAGTGTTAACAGGAAAATAATGCAACAGATTTTGATTCGGAAAACGGTGATGTCATCAGCTCATTTCAATTATCATATAGTGTCAATGCGGGCAGATCAGTAATATAGTTGAAATTTTAGTGTCGCCAACTGAGCAAGCCAAAAGCCAAAGATGACGGTGGCAAGGAACCAAAACTCCTTCAGGGGCCAGAATGGAGAAAAAAACCTTGGGAGAAACCAGGCTCAGTCGGGGTGCCAGGTCTCCTCTGGCCGACGAACAAATAGTGTATGATTATGATTCTGGCAACATTACAGGTCTGAAGTCATATTAGATTGAAAGATATTCTTAAGATTATTCGAAAGATTGGAGTCGTCAAGCCGGAGACGGGTTTAATGAGGATGTCGTGTCGATGCGGCATTTAAAGGGTGGAGTTTAATTGACACGGTCTCTACAGACACTTCAGAGATGCGTTGGTCATGTCTAGGTGCAGGTCCACCATCTGATCAGATACGGCCCGGATCCGGCCGACTGCAGTAAACCTCGGGATAAACAGAGAGACTAACATTAGCGTAGATGCCATTCTTCTTATGATGCTTTGTTTGGATTTGTCTGGAGTGATGAGATACTTAGCAGACTATCATCACTCAATGGCTGGTTGTCTAAGTGGTGTCCGCAAAATAACATAGGGTTCATAGACAATTGGAAAAGCTTTTGGGGAAGACCTGACTTGTTAAAAAAAGATGGTATCCATCCATCCTGGGATGGTGCCGCTCTTCTCTCTAGTAATTTGGCACATAGTCTTAGAGCTAAACCTTGACTAACTGGGGCCCAGGTCAGGAAGCAGACGGACTGGCTTACCCGACCGCCTGCTAGCTGTCTCACGTCACAGAAGTCAGATAAATCCCAGCACATAGAGACTCTTTCACCTAGATATTATCACATAGAGACTGTTTCTGTTCCCAGAATTAGTAAATACAAAAAACTCTCAAACCCGTTTAAGGGAAAAAATTTAATTGATGTTCAACAAACAAACAACAGATATAATACAGATGATCAAATGATAAAGCTCGGGCTGCTGAATATTCGATCCCTTTCCTCAAAAGCGCTTATTGTTAATGATATGATTACGGATCATAACCTAGATGTGCTGTGTTTGACAGAAACCTGGCTAAAACCTGACGATTACATTACTTTAAATGAGTCCACCCCCCAAGATTATTGTTATAAACATGAGCCGCGTCTGAAAGGCAAAGTAAGTTTTGGTGCTTAACATTATGTAGTATAAATGATAAATCCCGTTTGACATTTGTGCTGGCTACTGTATACAGGCCACCAGGGCACCATACAGACTTTACCAGAGAATTTGCTGATTTTCTATCAGAGTTAGTACTGGCTGCAGATAAAGTCCTAATTGTTGGTGATTTTAATATCCATGTAGACAATGAAAAGGACGCATTGGGATTGGCATTTAGAGACATTCTAAACTCTATTGGAGTAAGGCAACACGTGTCAGGACCCACTCATCACCGTAATCATACGTTAGACCTAATATTGTCACATGGAATAAATGTTGATACCATTGAAATTCTGCAGCAGAGCGATGACATCTCAGATCATTACCTAGTATCATGTACACTTAATTTAGCAAAGGCTGCAAAGCCGTCCCCTCGCTTCAAATATGGCAGGACTATCACTGCTGCGACTAAAGATTTCTTTGTAAATAATCTTCCTCATCAGTTTCATCTCCTCAGCATCCCAGATAGCCTAGAGGAACTCGATGTTGCAACAGAAACCATTGACTCTCTCTTTTCCAGCACTTTAGACACAGTTGCTCCCCGGCGCTTAAAGAAGATTAAAGAAAATAGTCCAACGCCGTGGTACAACGAGCACACCCGGGCCCTTAAAACAGCAGCCAGAAAAATGGAGCACAGCTGGAAGAAAACAAAACTGGAAGTTTTTCGCATTTCGTGGAAAGAGAGCATGATTGCGTACAGAAAGGCCCTAAAAACTGCTAGATCTGCTTATTTCTCGACTCTCTTAGAAGAAAACAAACACAACCCTAGGTATTTATTCGATACAGTGGCTAAATTAACAAGAAATAAAGCTTCACCTTCTGATGTTTGTAAACAGCACAGCAGTAATGACTTTATGAACTTCTTTACGTGCAAGATTGATAATATTAGGAGATATTATTAAGAAAATTATAACTATGCAACCATCTACTACAGTATCACATCAGACAGTGCATTGTAGTGTCACTGAGGAAAAATTACATTCATTCACTGCTATAGGAGAAGAAGAATTGGCTAAACTCGTTAAATCATCAAAATCAACATGTATGCTCGACCATATACTGACTAAGCTACTGAAAGAGATGCTTCCAGAGGTCATAGATCCTCTTCTTAATATCATTTATTGATCTTTGTCATTAGGATATGTACCGAAAACAAGTTAGTTATTATTAAACCACTTATTAAAAAAATGCAACTTGATCCTACAGAATTAGTCAATTACAGGCCAGTCTCAAATCTACCCTTTCTGTCAAAAATACTAGAAAAGGCAGTGTCCTCACAACTATGCTCCTTTTTAGAAAGAAATGGTATCTGTGAGGATTTCCAGTCAGGATTTAGACCGTATCATGGTACTGAGACTGCTCTCATTAGAGTTACAAATGATTTACTCTTATCATCCGATCGTGGTTGTATCTCTCTGTTAGTGTTACTCGATCTTAGCGCTGCATTCGATACTATCGACCACAACATTCTTTTGAATAGACTCGAAAATTATGTTGGCATTAGTGGAATTTCATTGGCATGGTTTAAATCATACTTATCTGACCGTTATCAGTTTGTAGCAGTAAATGAAGAGATGTCACACCGATCACAAGTTCAGTATGGAGTACCGCAGGGCTCAGTGCTAGGACCGTTGCTTTTCACCCTGTACATGCTACCACTGGGAGATATTATTAGGAAGCATGGCGTTAGTTTTCATTGTTATGCTGACAATACTCAGATCTATATTTCTTAACGCCCTTTTTTTCTTCAAATCAGTTAAATGATTGTTTTAGGCTGCATTAACTAGGTCAGCCGGAACCGGGAACACTTCCCATAACACCTGATGTACTCGTTACATCATAAGAAGAATGGCATCTACGCTAATCACTTATCAATGTTGAAAATGATCAATGTTTTTTTCAGGATTCTTTGATGAATAGAAAGTTTTTGCAACATTTTACTACCATTCAAAAGTTTTGGGTCTAGAGTAAGTAAGAAAAAGTAAGAACTTTTTTATTTAGTTATTTTTTGGGAAAGAACATCAAAAGTGACATTTATAATGTTACAAAAGATTATGTTTAATCTTCTATTCATCACAGAATCCTGCAAAAACTGTTCAACTGATAATAATCATAAATGTTTGTTGAGCATCAAATCCTCATATGAGAATGATTTGTGAAGGATCATGTGACACTGAAGACTGGAGTAATGATGATAAATTCAGCTTTGATCACAGGAATAAATTACACTTTACTATATATTCACATAGAGAACAGCTGATCTACACTGGAGTAATATTTCACTGTTTTACTGTATTTATGATCAGATAAACACATCCTTGGTGAGCAGAAGAGACTCAAAGACTATCACAGATTTATGAAAATGTATTAAAAACACACAAGCACAGAGAAGGGAGGCACACAGTTGTGTTATATAGAACAAAACATCATGATGCTGCACCATATTAATTACTGAATCATAAACATCATCAGGACGAATATACACTCTCGGTCAGATGCTAACACGCTACTTACTGAAAATAAGAATTAATGTCCATCGTTTCTTCTTGTTGAACACAGAAAGTCCGTGGGGGAATGTTTACGGTTAAACGAGACTCATTTAAAACACATTAATAACAATATTAATTGCTAATATTTTCGTTAACTAGCCCCGCTCTGCTAACTGTATAACTGCAACAATGTGTCACGTTTACTCGGTGGCTCCGCCCTCTATGGCTCTGGGTGGCGATAGGCTCATGATCAGTTTACAATATACATATTAAAGCAATCTTATAATATATCAATATTATTACGACCTTATTAAAGATTCAGAACAGTGTGTGTGTCTGATCTAGATTCATAACTTCAACATAATAATGGAAAAAACATTAAAAATGATTTAATTAAACTGTAATTATGTGAGTTTTGATGAGTCTGTGTGCATGTGGACGTTAGAAAGAGGATTTACGTGTGTGTGTGTGTGTGTTGTTTAATCTGACACAGAGACACTGAAGAATAAACCCTAAATCCAGCACAGAGGGGTTCAGTGAATGTGGTGTTGAGTGTGTGTAAGTGTGTGAGTGTATGTGTGTCAGAGACGCTGTAGAAGGACAGAGTGCCGGCCGTCACATCCACATACACTCCTACTCTCTTAGAGGATGAACGGATGGCAGGTATATCAGTGCTGTTATTATTGTGACGGACAGTGAATCCGTTATCATAGCAGAACAGACTCCAGGATTTGTCACTGAATCCAAACACACAGTCACTCCGTCCTTTCCTGCTGATTCCTTTATATGCCACTGATATATCAGCACTTCTGCTCCATTCAGCCTCCCAGTAACAGCGTCCAGTCAGACTCTCTCCACACACAACCTGAGGAACTCCATCAAATCTCTCTGGATGATCAGGATACGGCTGATGCTCTTCCACACACGTCACCTTCCTGTTCTCTTCAGACAGAATGAGAAGAGTGTGTGCTGTGTTTGGATCCAGTGTGAGATCACAGGCCCCTGAACACAAGAAGAGAGAAACATCTAGAACAACAGTCACTAGACGAGTGTGTGTGTGTGCGTGAGTGTGTGCGTGTTTGCGTGTGTGATTTTTAGCGGCATCTAGTGGTGAGGCTGTGGAGAGTCAAGTCAAGTCACCTTTATTTATATAGCGCTTTTTACAATGTCGATTGTATCAAAGCAGCTTCACAGTGGTAACAGGAAAATAATGCAACAGATTTTGATTCGGCTGTACAGCCGCTCTGGAGAAAACAGTGATGTCATTTCAATTTCATTTCAATTATCATATAGTGTCAATGCGGGCAGATCAGTAATATAGTTGAAATTTAGGTGTCCCCAACTGAGCAAGCCAAAAGCCAAAGGCGACGGTGGCAAGGAACCAAAACTCCTTCAGGGCCAGAATGGAGAAAAAAACCTTTGATTGGTATCAAAGAGCACACCCAGGTTCCTAACTGACGACGAGGACTTGACAGAGCAGCCATCGAGTGTTAGACAGTATTCTAGGTTACTACTTGTGGAGTTTTTTTGTCCAATAATTAAAAATTCATTTTTTTCTGAATTAAGCTGCAGGAAATTACTAGTCATCCAATTTTTTATATCAGCTATGCATTCTGTTAATCTTGTGAATTGGTAAGTTTCGTCAGGGCGTGAAGAAATATAGAGCTGAGTATCGTCAGCATAACAATGAAAACTAACGCCATGCTTCCTAATAATATCTCGCAGTGGTAGCATGTACAGGGTGAAAAGCAACGGTCCTAGCACTGAGCCCTGCGGTACTCCATACTGAACTTGTGATCGGTGTGACATCTCTTCATTTACTGCTACAAACTGATAACGGTCAGATAAGTATGATTTAAACCATGCCAATGAAATTCCACTAATGCCAACATAATTTTCGAGTCTATTCAAAAGAATGTTGTGGTCGATAGTATCGAATGCAGCGCTAAGATCGAGTAACACTAACAGAGAGATACAACCACGATCAGATGATAAGAGTAAATCATTTGTTACTCTGATGAGAGCAGTCTCAGTACTATGATACGGTCTAAATCCTGACTGGAAATCCTCACAGATACCATTTCTTTCTAAAAAGGAGCATAGTTGTGAGGACACTGCCTTTTCTAGTATTTTTGACGGAAAGGGTAGATTTGAGATTGGCCTGTAATTGACTAATTCTGTAGGATCAAGTTGCATTTTTTTAATAAGTGGTTTAATAATAGCCAACTTAAAAGTTTTCGGTACATATCCTAATGTCAAGGATGAATTAATGATATTAAGAAGAGGATCTATGACCTCTGGAAGCATCTCTTTTAGTAGTTTAGTCGGTATGGGGTCGAGCATACATGTTGTTAATTTTGATGATTTAACGAGTTTAGCCAATTCTTCTTCTCCTATAGCAGTGAATGAATGTAATTTTTCCTCAGTGACACTACAATGCACTGTCTGATGTGATACTGTAGTAGACGGCTGCATGGTTATAATTTTTTTCCTAATATTATCAATCTTACAAGTAAAGAAGTTCATAAAGTCATTACTGCTGTGCTGTTTACAAACATCAGAAGGTGAAGCTTTATCTTTGGTTAATTTAGCCACTGTATCGAATAAATACCTAGGGTTGTGTTTGTTTTCTTCTAAGAGAGTCGAGAAATAAGCAGATCTAGCAGTTTTTAGGGCCTTTCTGTATGCAATCATGCTCTCTTTCCACGAACTGCGAAAAACTTCCAGTTTTGTTTTCTTCCAGCTGCGCTCCATTTTTCTGACTGCTGTTTTAAGGGCCCGGGTGTGCTCGTTGTACCACGGCGTCTTTAATCTTCTTTAAGCGCCGGGGAGCAACTGTGTCTAAAGTGCTGGAAAAGAGAGAGTCAATAGTTTCTGTTGCAACGTCGAGTTCCTCTAGGCTATCTGGGATGCTGAGGAGATGAAACTGATGAGGAAGATTATTTACAAAGCAATCTTTAGTCGCAGCAGTGATAGTCCTGCCATATTTGAAGCGAGGGGACGACTTTGCAGCCTTTGCTAAATTAATTGTACATGATACTAGGTAATGATCTGAGATGTCATCGCTCTGCTGCAGAATTTCAATGGTATCAACATTTATTCCATGTGACAGTATTAGGTCTAAAGTATGATTACGGCGATGAGTGGGTCCTGACACGTGTTGCCTTACTCCAATAGAGTTTAGAATGTCTCTAAATGCCAATCCCAATGCGTCCTTTTCATTGTCTACATGGATATTAAAATCACCAACAATTAGGACTTTATCTGCAGCCAGTACTAACTCTGATAGAAAATCAGCAAATTCTCTGGTAAAGTCTGTATGGTGCCCTGGTGGCCTGTATACAGTAGCCAGCACAAATGTCAAACGGGATTTATCAATTTCACTACATAACATTGCATAAAGCACCAAAACTTCAAAGGAATTATATTTGAAACTAGACTTCTGAGTAATACCGAAGATATTATTATAAATTACAGCAACACCTCCCCCTTTACCTTTCAGACGCGGCTCGTGTTTATAACAATAATCTTGGGGGGTGGACTCATTTAAAGTAATGTAATCGTCAGGTTTTAGCCAGGTTTCTGTCAAACACAGCACATCTAGGTTATGATCTGTAATCATATCATTAACAATAAGCGCTTTTGAGGAAAGGAATCGAATATTCAGCAGCCCGAGCTTTATCATTTGATCATCTGTATTATATCTGTTGTTTTATATTAAAATGTTATTAAATTGTAAAATTCAATGAATTCCCCTTAGTTTTTTATTTTCTATGATGTTTTTGTGGTTATTGTATAGTGCTATTCATCTGTTTTAGTCACATGATTGTTTTGCCCATCCACCATATTGATGACTAACAGTGGAGCAAAGTAATGGCACATGTGTTTTTGTATTCACAGTCATTACTTGGCCCCACTGATGGTCATTGAATATACAGGGTGGACCTATAATGCCCTTTTCACAAGATGTAATATAAGTCTCAGGTGTCCCCAGAGTGTGTCTGAAGTTTCAGCTCAAAATACACCACCGATTATTTATTATAGGATGTTTTGAAAATCCCTATTTGGGTGGCAGCAAAAACACACTGTTGCATATGAGCTGCTGCTCCCCACCCCCTTTTCAGAATAGTGTGGAGCCTTTACAGCTCACACTATTTACTCATGTTTATTATTACAGCCCAAAACAGAACCGTTATAATGTTTAAATAGATGAGACATTTTATGACAAGCTGCTCTAGTCTACTTTTGCCATGGTGTTAGGATTGGTATACCGTTGTCGCTTGCAAAAACAAAATGACAGCGCCATGGGTGGAAACGTGCAGATTAAGGGGCGGTAATATTATAATAAGATCCCCTTCCTACGTCACTAGGGGAGTGAAATCTGAGCGGCCCGTTCTTTTACATGCTTGCAGAGAAAGGCTTATCAAAACAAAGTTACTGGGTTGTCCTTTTTCATGTTTTCTGGGTTGGTAGATGCACCAGGGACCCGGTTATAGCACTTAAACACAGAAAAAGTCTGATTTTCATAATATTTCCCCTTTAATTTAACTTTAACTTTCTTGTAATAGTCTTCTTATTATTACAATATCACATCAGAGTTTTTAGAATATTGTTTTAATACATTTATGCTTCAAAAGTTCTGTTCATGTTATAAAATGTCAAAAATAAACATCCAAGAACATTATTTTGTGAGAAAAAAGGAAGGAATGTTTTAATAATGTTACTGAAATCTTTAAATAACAGTCTAATAATAACAGGAAAACTGGACATTTTAACATTTTTAGAATATTATAAATGAACGTTCAGAGAACATTATATTGTGGGTAAATATAAGGTTAGGAGAATGTTGTACTGACGTTATTGTAACCTTTTCCACAATTCATGAACACTTTTGTCATTCATACTTCACCATCTGCAAAACACTATATATTTGCAGCATATTTTTCGAATGCTAACACACTGATTTCAAAACTGATAAAAGCACATTCAAATCAGAATGAATGAACTCTGTGCATTTCTGCAGGAACTATATTGAAATATAAAATCTTATCAGAATTTTTACAATGAAATTAAATAACAATAATTCCAAAGACAAATAATTGCAATTTCAGCTGAAAGCCGGCCCAGGTGTCCTATTTTTAGTCTCTATTACAGTAGTAGGTTTTTTTCAGTAATCTTTTGGTAAATCGGGATGGTTTCACAATTCATATTCACACTCAGACCTACAGGCAAATTTATAGTCTCCAAATCCCCTGTCCTGTAACCTATGTCTTTGGATTGTGGGGGAATCCCAGAAGAAATCAACGTCAACACAGAGAGAACATACAAACTCCACACAGAAAGACTCCTGACACAGCTCGACTCCAATACTGCACACGCCATTATACTAGACAGTTCTGCTGACAGGTTGTTTGTTTTTTTGTAATTATTATTGCTTCAGGATTTATTTTGTTGTTGTTTATTTTTCACAAGTAAATTATTTTTCTGTAAAGATGTATAAAAAACAAATTGCTGCATTTCTCATTCTTTTATGCTGTTATACAGTCAGTAAAATGAAAAGATCTTATTTTTATCCTATAATGAAATGCTGATTTATGTGAAAAATCAATCAAACTTTAAACATAATAAATAATAATTTATGTAATTATCCCTGTTGTTAGTGTTTTTAGGTCAGTGTGTTGTGAATGACAATGATGTTTTCTGAATGAGAATTGTTGCCAGTGTTATGGTGGAATGAACTGTTTTGTTGGTCTGAGTGAGTTTTGGAGGTGAGATTAACTGTTTGGACAAGATTCATGTTGGTACTGCAGACTGTATGAAGAATTTTGAACATGTGGTTTCAGTATTGACCAATGCTTGTTAGCAATTGAAAAAAAAGAAAACATTTTAGAAACATTGCAAATCAATTTCAGTTCACACAATGAAAAAAAAACAGTTCTCACAATGTTTTTAGAACTTATTTTTGTTAGCTGGGATCCATTGTGAAAACATTTGGTAGTTAAACCTGAGATCATTGTGGGGACCAGCCAGCGAATGAATTAATAAACATACTAAATTATATTTATTTGAAAATGTAAAAATGGAGAAAGTTTTAGAAGATACCATCATGTCAGTATAAAAACAACAGAAGTCTATGACAAGTCCCCACAAAGATACCAAAACCCAACGTGTCTGAGAGTGTGCATGTGAGTGTGTGTGTTTGTAGACCTACACTTTCGTGGTCCTGCTGTGATCCTGATCTCTCCTCCATAATCAACACTATAAACACACAAACACATTAATGTAGATATACATTTTGCACACATGTTCAGTATGTCAGTATCAGTGTTTGACACACTTCAGTATCTGTAGTGAGCAGTTTTGATCCTCCAGTTTGTCAGAGAGCAGCTTGACTCCTGAATCCCCGGGGTGATTGTAGCTCAGATCCAGTTCTCTCAGGTGTGAGGGGTTTGAACTCAGAGCTGAAGACACAAACCCACAGCCTTCCTTTGTCACCATACAGCCAGACAGCCTACAGATGGATCAAAACAGCCTCGTCATCTATCTAGTTCTCTTTATACGTCTCACAAAACCATTTTCATATTTTTCTAATTATCACATTAAAACATACTGGATTTTCAAACATCAGCAATAATGCTACTCAATCAAATATATCAGCAGTAATTCAATAAACAAAATGTAATACATGCAGTCCTCCAGCGATTCAAAGTTTCTCTCTGTTTCACTGTGATATTTCATTGGTTGAGGTTTTAAACGTGCTTTGATTCATCTACTGTGCGTGTGCGAATGAGTGCGAGTGTGTGTGTGAGGGCATGTGTGTGCGTGAATGTGTGTGTGAGTATGTGTGTGAGTGTGTGTTAGAGGCATGGCCGTACTCACCATTGGTCCGACTACGAGCTTCGAGGACAATCAAATTTATCACTGTTTCACATAGAAGGACACAATATTGAATTGCGTCTGCTCACATTTATTTGTGATCACATGGCTACAGTAAACAGCTCCATTAAGGCTGTTAGCCCAAAAGAGCTCACATTTAGAAAGATATTGATTTTGAATTT
The DNA here is from genome assembly GCA_039654105.1 of Coreius guichenoti. Classification (NCBI taxonomy): domain Eukaryota; kingdom Metazoa; phylum Chordata; class Actinopteri; order Cypriniformes; family Gobionidae; genus Coreius; species Coreius guichenoti. Next base: position 573,752 of record CM077185.1, read on the forward strand.
TCATATGATCACGCCTCATATCTTTACAGAGAATGATCATTTCTATTAATAAGTTTTATTAATAAGTTTTGAGCGCTCGCTGTCGTCTCACTGCTGTCACACTATAGTGGGGAAGAAATGTCATCAAAATGATAAAAAAATATCCATTCAGTGAGTTCCTGTTTTTTATATTTATGACATAAGCATATGATATGAGTTATCACACAATCAAGAGTGCTGTTTTTTCCAAACATCTGCACAATTGCAAAACGTGACATTGACTTACAACAGTTCAATAAACAAGTTACTGAGTGACTTTCATAGACACTTTCTGTTTTTGCACCGTCACAGAAAATAAAACAAACAGCAGAACCGCTGCGTCTCCGAGCAACACAGTGTTTGTTCCTCAAAGAATCAGCGTATTTGAACTAATCGGATGAGTGAATGATTCAATTAGGCGATTCATTCGTTTGCTAAGTAAAATGAATTAGCATTTTGAACGAATCGGTTGAATGAAGGATTCATTAAGACAGCGACTTGCGCCATATACTGGCGGTTTTAGTTTCAAATGTAAAAAGTAGCCTATTATTTTTTCAATATTTTTTTATTTCTACATTAGAAATGTTATATTTTAAAACCATAATCTCTTCACATAATTTATGCAATTACAACTGCAGTGTAAATCCATTCATGCCACGTCTGAGCTGAATTAAACAGGAAGTGTAAATACAAAGATGGATTTTGTTGATACTGGTTTTATTTGATTGGTAATAGCCATACAGTGTCTTTTATTCTTATTGAATTTATTAATTAAATTTAAGAGCATTTAAAACTTTTCTGCTTCATAAGTTTGTAACCTAACGTCCTGTTTGTGCACCCATCGATGACACAAGTAAACTCTGAGGTAAATGCTGGAACTGTTTTAGTTGATTAAAATGGCAACTTCAACACATTGAACTTTATATTTTATAGCTTTAATATTTTCTAAACTATTAGATAATTAGATGTTCGGTCATTTTGACTGGAAATGAGGCAGTTAAGGCGCGGTCACATTCACTGTTGATCAGTGAACTGGTTTGAAAGTGACGTCTGTTTGAGCTGTGTTTCATACTTGGCTAGACCTGGGTTTCCCTAACAGGGGTTCACGAGTTGAGTAGAAGCTAATGATAAAGTAAATCATAAAATTAAAATAAATATGACTGCACATTAATTGAAATTAAACAGAAATTAAAATCAATGCTTTCAAAGAATATTTTCGTTACTGGCATCAGATTGTGGTCCCTGTTTCAGCAGCAGCATGAGATGTTTTCTTTGTTAAGTTATTGAAATATTAACTTAAAATTTCTGGGAATACTACAAGAAAATATTTTATGTCAAAGGGGTTTGGCTGACAAAAAAATTTGGGAACCCCTGGTTAGACAATCGAAAATCGACCTTTTTTGCCCACAGAATTTCGCTAATGTGACAGCGCACCTTTACTGTCTTTCTTTTAAGCTCCTGATCACTCGAGGCCGGTGAGACTGCATGGCTACATATATAATTAGCAATTACTTGTATGATTATTTTGAAGCAATATTGATGAGATCTTTTAAAAAAAAATGTAATATAATGTGGAAATAAAGTTGTTTTTGATGTCTTTCCTTTTCCTTTTAGGGAGAAACCTTTCAACAGATCCACATCATTGAATGGTACTTTTCCTAAATGTAACATTGATTATTGCTGAAAGTAGTTAACTTTGCTTTTGCTATTCCATAATTTGACTATTTGAAATTTAGTTTTTGCTATTTTTCTATTCTGATTACATTAAAGATGTGAACATGTTATGTGTGTATATATGTTCTGATTAGAATGTTTAAAGTCATGTTTATAACTTCACAGTCAACAGTATGTAATATGACAGAATAAGTCCTGCCTTCTAAATAAAGAGCCAATCATCAATTGCTAATGTCATTCCGTCACGGCAGCTCTGGTTGCTATAGAAACAGACAGTAGGTACGTTTACATTGACACAATCAGGTGTCAATGAATTCATTCCAATTGATGAATCTAAATGTAGTGTTTATATGAACGCTAAATAAAGTTAATTGGGTTGATGTGTGAACTGAATGAAACTGTTATAAATGTGAAATGAAAAAATGTTGCCATTCAAACTAATTAAATCTTTAATATGAATGGAATTAAACAATTAATTCCATGCATTAACACATTAAATTTGATAGCTCTATATTGCTGTTTATGTATCAAACAATCGGTGTTACACATGACAAATAAAAGTAAATGTGAATTTGATTTTAGTCATGAGCTTTATCTTGAAAGGTCTGATGTGTATTTGTATGCTTTTATTTTCAACAGACACAGACCATTTAAAATCTCCCTAAATTACCTCAGAATCTGCAGATGACAGTTTGGACTCTTCAGTCCATCAGAAAGCAGCTTCACTCCTGAATCCTTCAGGTTATTGTTACTTAGGTCCAGCTCTCTCAGGGCACAGTTTGAGGATTGAAGAGCTGATGACAAACTCTCACAACACTGATCAGTGAGATTACAGCCAGCAAGACTAGAAAAGATGAAATAATATAACATTAAAACAATAATGAAATAGCAATAAAGGAATGTAAAGGAAGTTGCCAGTTGTCTGTCCTCAGGAACCTGGAACAAAATATTTTTAAACTGAATAAAAGTGAAAGACGAACTCCTGAGCATGAAAATTCAATCATTTTATCATTCAAAAGAAAATTCATTCATGTTCATTAAAGTTGCAGTAAGTGATTTTTGAGAAACATTGTTGAAAGTGGATTGGACCAAGCACCATAACACACTTGTAGCCAATCAGCAGTAGGGGGCGTGTCCACTCATGATGGGGGAGGAGAGACAGTGAGCCAATCAACAGTAGGGGGCATGTCCACTAATGGAGGAGAGAGAGAGTGAGCAAGAGGGAGAATTAAAGAAAGAGTGTAGAAAAAGAGATGGCTGAGAGACATTACAAAAGACAAAAGGTCAGAGGAATATCCCCAGAAAAAGAAGGATTATGATCAGGAAAGAGCTTTATGACGCATGTTAATATTAGATACGATTTACAGCACTGGAGAGACCTAAGCGGGAAGGCCTGAAAATGGATGCCAATGTTGTGTTGTTTTTGCTCTATACATATACGTAACATTGGTAACAAGTAAAACTGGTGACTAACAACAATCTCTTGCTTGTATATACTCTTGTGTACTGTATGTTCATTTTTTGTTCTCCCTTGTCATTCGTTCGTCGTTATTTTTCTTCACTTCAACTATGACAAATGGGGGGGGGGTTCAGGGCTGAGAAAGAATTTTATATGTAACTTTGCTAACATTGTTCTAGATTATAAAGAAAAACCAAACTATAATAATGAGCTTTTTAAAATATAAATTAAGCACTCAAGTGCATGCATAAAGCTTGTCGCAGAACACCAGCAAAAGTAATGATTATGAATATGTCAAAAAAAAACAGCAAGAAGACTGTCTGGACATTTGAATGTTTTACGAGTTATAGTATGACAAGGGTGCCCAAAGTCAGGCCCGGGGATGAACTTCAAATGGCCCGAGTGCAACCACATGTCCATTCAGGTGCTGAAATGAAGTCCTGTGTGTGTGTGTGTGTGTGCCATTCAGGTGGAGTGGGTTGGCACGCACAGCTGAAGGATGATGGAGGGAGAAGTAAATATTAGCACTCTTGCACCAGATAGTTACTATGTCTGATTTCGAAGCAGTTGATGGTAAAATTTTAGAAGAAACGGTACAGCACCTTAAAACATCAACCTGCGCACTTGACACACTCCCCACTTCTTTTTTTCAAAAGTGTGATTCACTGTTTAGAAGCAGATCTCCTAGAAGTGGTAAACTCCTAACTTCTTTCTGGGACTTTTCCAAAGTCCCTTAAAACCTGCAATAGTTAAGCCTCTCCTGAAAAAGAGCAATCTGGATAACACCATGTTGAGCAACTACAGACCAATCTCAAATCTCCCCTTCATAGGCAAGATCATTGAAAAAGTTGTTTTCAATCAGCTTAACAAATTCTTAAGATCAGATGGATACTTTGACTCAATCTGGTTTCCGACCGCATGACAGCACAGAGACAGCGCTCATAAAGATAATAAATGATATTCGCTTAAATACTGATACAGGCAAAACATCAATTCTGGTACTACTCGACCTCAGTGCTGCATTCGACACTGTTGACCACAACATACTTCTTGACAGGCTGGAAAACTGGGTTGGGCTTTCTGGGATGGTCCTCAAATGGTTCAGGTCATACTTAGAAGGGAGAGGTTATTATGTGAGTATTGGTGACCATAAGTCTGAGTGGACATCCATGACATGCGGAGTCCCACAAGGGTCAATTCTTGCACCACTCCTATTCAACCTGTACATGCTGCCACTGAGCCAAATAATGAAAAAGAACAAAATTGCCTATCACAGCTATGCAGATGACACCCAGATCTACTTAGCACTATCACCTAATGACTTCAGCCCCATTGACTCCCTGTGCAAATGCATTGATGAAGTTAACAACTGGATGTGCCAAAACGGACTCCTCACCGGCCTTCCCAAAAAGACCATTAGACAGCTGCAGCTCATACAGAACGCTGCTGCCAGGATTCTGAGAAGAACCAGAAAATATGAACACATCACACCAGTCCTCAGGTCTTTACACTGGCTTCCGGTTACTGTTACTCGTCTATAAACCACTCAATGGTCTAGGACCTCAATACATTTCAGATATGCTGATTGAATATAAACCTAACAGATCACTCAGATCATCAGGATCAAGTCAGTTAAAAAAACCAAGGGTTCACTCAAAGCAAGGAGAGTCTACTTTTAGCTATTATGCCAGCCGCAGCTGAAACTAGCTTCCAGAACAGATCAGATGTGCTCCAACAGTAGTCACATTCAAATCCAGACTCAAAACATCTGTTTAGCTGTGCATTTACTGAATGAGCCCTGTGCCACTGTACGTCCGACTGATTTGCTCGTATCTATGTATCATCTTTTTATTCTTTTACTTCTTTTTATAACTGTTTTAATATAACCTTGTTTTTATTTTTGGTTAAAAATCTATTTTATTTTTGGTTAGTGCTGTCTGGTTGGGAGAGTTGAGAGAACTGGGAAGTGAGACGGTGAGTCTACGTACACACTCAGACGTGAGTGTGGAACACCAGGTCCTTGGATGCAGGCTGGTGTATTGCCGAAAGCCTTCAGAAGCAGACGGTGGGTGATAACTCCACTCCATTAAGGGGTTGGAGGACTCCACTCCATTGAGGGGCACTGGAAGCCATCAGAGGCAGAAGGTGTCGGAAAAACTCCTCCCTATTGAAGGGCAGGAGGTCACTAGGAAGCCGGGATGCTACTAGTGTGTCTCATGAACCAAAAATCTCTGACTCTTCTGTTTCAGACAGGGGAGTCCCGAATTTAGTGATTTTTATTTCTGATACATGATATTTTTATTTCTTATGCATCTGTTGATCTATATACACTCACCTAAAGGATTATTAGGAACACCTGTTCAATTTCTTATTAATGCAATTATCTAATCAACCAATCACATGGCAGTTGCTTCAATGCATTTAGGGGTGTGGTCCTGGTCAAGACAATCTCCTGAACTCCAAACTGAATGTCAGAATGGGAAAGAAAGGTGATTTAAGCAATTTTGAGCGTGGCATGGTTGTTGGTGCCAGACGGGCCGGTCTGAGTATTTCACAATCTGCTCAGTTACTGGGATTTTCACGCACAACCATTTCTAGAGTTTATAAAGAATGGTGTGAAAAGTGAAAAACATCCAGTATGCGGCAGTCCTGTGGGCGAAAATGCCTTGTTGATGTTAGAGGTCAGAGGAGAATGGGCCGACTGATTCAAGCTGATAGAAGAGCAACTTTGACTGAAATAACCACTCGTTACAACCGAGGTATGCAGCAAAGCATTTGTGAAGCCACAACACGCACAACCTTGAGGCGGATGGGCTACAACAGCAGAAGACCCCACCGGGTACCACTCATCTCCACTACAAATAGGAAAAAGAGGCTACAATTTGCACGAGCTCACCAAAATTGGACAGTTGAAGACTGGAAAAATGTTGCCTGGTCTGATGAGTCTCGATTTCTGTTGAGACATTCAGATGGTAGAGTCAGAATTTGGCGTAAACAGAATGAGAACATGGATCCATCATGCCTTGTTACCACTGTGCAGGCTGGTGGTGGTGGTGTAATGGTGTGGGGGATGTTTTCTTGGCACACTTTAGGCCCCTTAGTGCCAATTGGGCATCGTTTAAATGCCACGGCCTACCTGAGCATTGTTTCTGACCATGTCCATCCCTTTATGACCACCATGTACCCATCCTCTGATGGCTACTTCCAGCAGGATAATGCACCATGTCACAAAGCTCGAATCATTTCAAATTGGTTTCTTGAACATGACAATGAGTTCACTGTACTAAAATGGCCCCCACAGTCACCAGATCTCAACCCAATAGAGCATCTTTGGGATGTGGTGGAACGGGAGCTTCGTGCCCTGGATGTGCATCCCACAAATCTCCATCAACTGCAAGATGCTATCCTATCAATATGGGCCAACATTTCTAAAGAATGCTTTCAGCACCTTGTTGGATCAATGCCACGTAGAATTAAGGCAGTTCTGAAGGCGAAAGGGGGTCAAACACAGTATTAGTATGGTGTTCCTAATAATCCTTTAGGTGAGTGTATATATCATCATTTTATTCTTTTTAATTCTCTTTACAACTGTTTTAATTATCCTTGTTTTTATTTTATTTATTTTTGGTTAAGGCTGCCTGGTCGGAACAGTTGAGAAAATTGGGAAGTGAGGCGGTGAGTTTACGTACACACTCAGATGTGAGTGTGGAACACCAGGTCCTTGGATGCAGGCTGGTGTAGTGCCGAAAGCCTTCAGAGGCAGACGGTGGGTGATAACTCCACTCCATTAAGGGTTTGGAGGGACACTGGAAGCCATCAGAGGCAGAAGGCGTCGGGAAAAACTCCTCCCTATTGAAGGGCAGGAGGTCACTAGGAAGCCCGGGATGCTACTAGTGCGTCTCACAAACCGAAAATCTCTGACTGTTCTGTTCAGACAGGAGAACCCCGAATTTAGTCAGGAATAGTATTTTAGACTTTTGTTAAACATGATTGTTGTTTTTATTTCTTATACATGGTATTTTTATTTCTTATGCATATGTTGTGATTATTCTATCACTATTTTAATACCTTTGCTATGTAAAGTACTTTGAATTACCATTGTGTATGAAATGTGCTATATAAATAAACTTGCCTTGCCTAGCTACTCTCTGCTGTCTCAGACAACGACATTTTTGTCCTGTGTTGGCCACCGTAGCTTCTCTATGTGTTTTGAAAGGAAGGGGGGATGCAATTCACAGCCTCACCACTAGATGTCGCTAAAAAAAAAAAAAAATCACATACTGCACCTTTAAAATGAACCTCAACCATTATAAACACCCATTTGTCATTCCACAACATACAGAGATCAAAGCTGATGAACAGAAAAATACATATTTCTAACCGTGACTCCATGTTTACCAATCAGGACTCCATACGGTGGATAATCTCCAAACGCTATCCCTAATCCCATCATCTTCCTTGCCATCATCTTTACAGATTTTTTGTATAATGTGCAATAAAGTTTTAACTAACTTTTCCTTCACTTCAAATTATTTTTGTTCACCTATTTTTTTATCAGCCCAGAATTGCGTTGCAAACAGCGCTGGAGCCTCTATTGGTCAACTACTTGTGACAGATATTATGAGTTTATCTATTACTAGTAATGATTACAGTCAGTAACTAGTGAAAGCAGGAAAAAAAAAAAAAAAAAAAAAATCACAGACCAGAATCTAAACTATACATTAATAAAAATATATTTGCTAATAATAATGTATAGTTGTCACCCAGTAGTTACGATATTATTTAATATCAATCATAAATTAATAACAATAATAATCTTCATTAATCCATTTAACCAGGCCTGACGTTTTTTGATTAGAGTGTAAATCCATTTACTAAATAATGTTAACTTGACTGACTGCTTCGGCGACGAGCAGGTGGAGGCGCTGCAGCCGACGACTGGGTGGAGGCAGCAGCTGGTCGTCGGGGCAGGATGTTTTTGATCGCCTCCGTCTGCTTCTGGGCCACCGAGAACTGCTGGGCGAAGTTCTCGATGGCGTCGCCGAAGAGGCCAGCCTAACAGACAGGGGCATTGAGGAACCGAACTTTATCAGGCTTACGCATATCTGCCAGGTTTAGCCACAGGTGGCGCTCCTGGACTACGAGTGTGGACATCGCCCGACCCAGGGAGCATGCGGTGACTTTCGTCGCCCAGAGAGCGAGGTCCGTCACCGTACGCAGTTCCTGCATAACCCTGGGTCGGAACTACCCTTGTGCAATTCCTTGAGAGCTTTGGCCTGGTAGACCTGTAGGAGCGCCATGGCATGCAAAGACGAGGCGGCTTCTCCACAGGCTGTGTAAGCCTTGCCCATGAGAGCGGACGAGAATTTACATGCCCGGGAGGGGAGACGCGGATTACCCGACCAAGTGGTAGCGGTACCCGACACAGCTGCATCGCCACAGACCGCTCCACCGGGGGGATCTCCACGTACCCCTTCGCCGCGCCGCCATCGTGGATAGTGAAGACGGAGGAGTCAGTCGATCGGTTTTGAGCGTTATAAGGCACTGTCCACGATTTCGTGATCTCCTGATGCACTTCCGGGAAGAAAGGCACCGGGGCGGGACGCTGAGAACCAGCACGGGCCGTCCCGAGAAACCAATCGTCCAACCGCCCCGGTAGGTTCGGGACACGGTGGAGGGTTCCACTCGAGCCCGACACTTGCGGCGGCCCGGGAAAGCATAGCCATGAGCTCTAGATCAGACTCGGGCAACGCTACCACACCCGAAGGGGGCAACGCAGCCGAATCTTCATCTCCAGAGGACATTAGCTCCTCCCCCGATGCAGCAATCGATAACATATCCTCAGCCGGAGCCCCGAAAGTAACAACCAGCGTGCTCTCTCGGAAACTCCACCGGCGCAGGTGCAGAGGATGGCCCGAGGAGCCCTCACTGTTATCCTCAGGTCTCCACCAAGGCTATCAGCCGAAGTAGCAGCCCTCCGCTTTGCAGCGGGAGGACCACTAGATCGGGGGACACGTAAAGGGACTCCACCCCGTCTGAGGTATGCGAGCCTAGACCTTAGCACCGCGATGGTCATATTCCCGAGTCATTCACGAAAGCTGCCTCAGCGTGCTGAACGCCCAAACACGTGAGACAACGATCATGACTGTCAACTGGGGACAGAAATCGACTGCATCCAGGTTTGAATGACATCTTGAAAAAGACGCAGGGTCAAACCGTGTTGCTCTTTTAGAAAAGGAAAAACCACTCTTATCAGTGCTGAGGCACACAGGGGAGATGGCCGCGGCTCACAACAGTTCAAAGATGCAAGCCCGCTGTGAGCACTCAAAGGGAAAGACGCCCAGCGAGCTGTGAAAACAGCTGTTTTATGTCTTCCTTCACCCGCGACCGCCGCTGCAATGTGCCGTCTCGCCAACACCGTGACAGAACGATCCTCTCTCGAGCACTCGCTGAGAAACACTCTCCGTAGAAACACACTGATGACAGTAATGTTTGGCTCCGAAGTAGAAAGCAAGGATGCGGTATTCCACTTCCTTATTTATACCCGCGCTGCGGGGCGGAGCGTGGAATGCGTGAACCGCATGCCAATGTTCATTGGCTCGTTTTTAAACACTCGAAGTAGATTGGTCTCTGAAAATGATCCCCAATTCGTCGGTCAGTTCCAACGTACGTCGAACGTGACCGACTGAAAGGGAACCTCTCATTTAGCAAATAGTGCTAGATTCATTATTAAACATGATTCTTCATTTGTGAATAATTAACACTCACAGAGCTTTTGTGCAGTTGATCACAGCTGGTATCAGTCTTCTTCTCCCCTCAGCTGATGTGTTGTATTTCTTGAGGTTCAGCTCATCCAGTGGCTCCTCTGAGATCTGAAGCATGTAGGCGATTGTTGAGCAGTGAGACGGAGAGAGTTCCTCCTCTGAGTGTTTGTCTGATTTCACAAACTCCTGAATCTCTCTGGACAGAGTCTGATCTTTCACTTCCAGCAGACAAAGGAACAGATTGATGGATTGATCAGCTGAGAGTCCACGTCCATCTTTGATCTTCTGTTGAATGTACTGTGTGGTTCTCCTGATGGTCTCTGAGCTGTTCTCTGTGTGTGTCAGTAGATCCCGTAAGAGTCTCTGATTGGACTCCAGAGAGACGCCCAGCAGGAACCGCAGGAACAGATCCAGCTGTCCATTCTCACTCTCGAGGGCTTTATAGACTGCTGATGTTAGTAGATCATACAGAGAAACATCCTCTACTGCCGATGTTAGTGGATCATACAGAGAGTCTTTATCAGATCTGTAAAATCTGAATTCATGCACTGGTTCCTTGTTCTTGATCACATGTGAGTAAAACAGATAGAAAGCAGCGAGAAACTCCTGGACGCTCAGATGAATGAAGCTGTAGACTTTCCTCTGATGAATCACAGATTCCTCCTTAAAGATCTCAGTGCAAATCCCAGAATACACTGAGGCATCAGTGACGTCTATGCCGCTCTCTCTCAGGTCCTCTGCATAGAACAACACATTGCCCTTCATCAGCTGTTTGAAAGCCACTTCAGCAAGTTTCACAATCACTTGTCTGTTGGACTGCAGGAGTTTCTCTGGATCTCTCTCTTCATACTTCTGATTCCTCATGTTGATCTGAATCAGCAGGAAGTGGATGTACATTTCAGTCAGAGTTTGAGGGATTTCTGCCCTCGGATCTTCTTCCAGGAGCTTTTGAAGCACAGTGGATGAGATCCAGCAGAAGACGGGTATGTGGCACATGATGTGGAGGCTTCTTGCTCTTCTGATGTGTGAGATGATTCTGCTGGCTTGATGCTCGTCACTGATTCTCTTCCTGAAATATTCCTCCTTCTGAGGCTCATTAAATCCCTGAATCTCTGTCAGACGGTTGATGTATTTGGAGGGGATCTGATTGGCTGCTGCTGGTCTGGAGGTGATCCAGATGAGAGCCGAGGGAAGCAGCTCTCCTTTCATGAGACTTGACATCAACACATCCACTGATGAAGTCTCAGTCACATCAGAAACTTTCTTTGACATCAACACATCCACTGATGAAGTCTCAGTCACATCAGAAAACATTCTGAGCAGTTTTCTTTTCATGATCTTTGCCATCAACACACACTGAAAAAACAGGAAAACACATATTGTCTAATTTACTTAATCATATTATTTGCGATCTATGCAACAAAATTGTGTTTCTCTTCTTATAAATCAGTCAATTTACAACAAAAATATACAAAAATAAAATAAACTTGTGTTTCGTGATTTGATTAAAGAGGCAGGATCTCAAGTGCACACCAATGTTGTTAAAATCATTTTGAGATTACTCAATTGGGTTACTTAAAAATTACGTCATTCCATGATGTTGAAATTATGTCAACAAATTAAACTTAACTGATTCATGTGGAACCAATGTACATGATTAAATCATGTAAATCCAACACACCTTTTTTTTCAGTGCTGCAGCCACTGATGAAGTCTCAGTCACATCAGAAACTTTCTTTGACATCAACACATCCACTGATGAAGTCTCAGTCACATCAGAAACTTCCTGAGCGTCTGAAAACATCAGTGTGATTCTGCTTTCATCCAGACCATCAAAGATGAACACAACTTTACACTCCTCATAAATCCTTGAGTCCAGATCTTGAAGTTCAGGATGAAAGTCCAGCAGAAGTCTGTGAAGACTGTACTGATGATCTCGGATCAAGTTCAGCTCTCGAAATGGAAGCACAAACATGAAATCTACATCCTGATTGGCTCTTCCCTCGGCCCAGTCCAGAATGAACTTCTGCACAGAGACGGTTTTTCCGATTCCAGCGATGCCTTTAGTAAGAACAGTCCTGATCTGCTCTTTCTCCTCACGTCCTGGTTCAGGTGAGGCTGTAAAGATGTCATTGCAGTAGATTTGAGTGTCTTGTGAGTGTTGTGTTCTGGCTGTTTTCTCCATCTGTAAAACCTCATGTTCTTCATTCACTCCTCCTCTCTCTCCCTCTATGATGTAGAGCTGTGTGTAGATCCTGTTCAGGAGGGCTTCATTCTCTTGGAGCTTCATTCCCTCAAATAATCTCTCATACTTGTTCTTCATGCTGGTTTTGTGTCTGTCTTTGACTCTCTGGAGCTCATCATTCATTGGTTGAGGAGAATGTCCAGTCTGATCACCTCTATCCACTCTGCTGAAACAACAACAAAAGAACAGGTTAAAAAATTATGTAAAATAAGGATTTAAATATATAAATGAAATGTAAACTTAAATATAGTAAAATCAAACCAGATGTCAATCTTGTATTTTCTGTATAATTAATGAATTAATTTCAGTTTCAGTTTAACTCTTTTCACAATGCACATTGATCCAAAGCAGCTTCACAGAAAACAGAGAAGTAGAAAAATACAGAGAAAAGGAAAACCGTGTCTTTCAATCCTCCAGCGACCAGCTAAAGGTGACAGAGACCAGGAACAAACTCACTAAGAGGTTTAAGAAATGATGAAGAAACCAAAACCTCATCCTCAATCTGACACCAGAGATTCTGTTAGACAATAAGTGTCTTATATCTGGACATTGAGACCAAAGTTCATTTCACCAACTTCATGTTTATACTCACAGTTGATCAGGAGTCACTGTTCCATCACTGAATATAGGGATACTGAGAAAACACGGCAAAATAATTATACCTTTAGATCTGCTGTTTTATTTATTATTAGTCTGTTTTCTTAAACATTTGACAGTGGCAGCGTTTCTAGCGTGAAACTAAGCCACCGCTGATTGTGTCACTCACACACACACACAGTAGGGCTGAATGATTTTGGAAAATAATCTAATTGCGATTTTACACTCACCTAAAGGATTATTAGGAACGCCTGTTCAATTTCTCATTAATGTAATTATCTAATCAACCAATCACATGGCAGTTGCTTCAATGCATTTAGGGGTGTGGTCCTGGTCAAGACAATCTCCTGAACTCCAAACTGAATGTCAGAATGGGAAAGAAAGGTGATTTAAGCAATTTTGAGCGTGGCATGGTTGTTGGTGCCAGACGGGCCGGTCTGAGTATTTCACAATCTGCTCAGTTACTGGGATTTTCACGCACAACCATTTCTAGAGTTTACAAAGAATGGTGTGAAAAGGGAAGAACATCCAGTATGCGGCAGTCCTGTGGGCGAAAATGCCTTGTTGATGTTAGAGGTCAGAGGAGAATGGGCCGACTGATTCAAGCCGATAGAAGAGCAACTTTGACTGAAATAACCACTCGTTACAACCGAGGTATGCAGCAAAGCATTTGTGAAGCCACAACACGCACAACCTTGAGGCGGATGGGCTACAACAGCAGAAGACCCCACCGGGTACCACTCATCTCCACTACAAATAGGAAAAAGAGGCTACAATTTGCACGAGCTCACCAAAATTGGACAGTTGAAGACTGGAAAAATGTTGCCTGGTCTGATGAGTCTCGATTTCTGTTGAGACATTCAGATGGTAGAGTCAGAATTTGGCGTAAACAGAATGAGAACATGGATCCATCATGCCTTGTTACCACTGTGCAGGCTGGTGGTGGTGGTGTAATGGTGTGGGGGATGTTTTCTTGGCACACTTTAGGCCCCTTAGTGCCAATTGGACATTGTTTAAATGCCACGGCCTACCTGAGCATTGCTTCTGACCATGTCCATCCCTTTATGACCACCATGTACCCATCCTCTGATGGCTACTTCCAGCAGGATAATGCACCATGTCACAAAGCTCGAATCATTTCAAATTGGTGTCTTGAACGTGACAATGAGTTCACTGTACTAAAATGGCCCCCACAGTCACCAGATCTCAACCCAATAGAGCATCTTTGGGATGTGGTGGAACGGGAGCTTCGTGCCCTGGATGTGCATCCCACAAATCTCCATCAACTGCAAGATGCTATCCTATCAATATGGGCCAACATTTCTAAAGAATGCTTTCAGCACCTTGTTGAATCAATGCCACGTAGAATTAAGGCAGTTCTGAAGGCGAAAGGGGGTCAAACACAGTATTAGTATGGTGTTCCTAATAATCCTTTAGGTGAGTGTATATGCGATTATTTTTTAAGCTCTTTATCTTCTGTATTATACAACAATAAATCATTGTATAGTAATGGTGGGAATCTTTAGGCACCTCATGATTCGATTCCAAAACAATTCTTGAACTTTTTTCTTATTACTTAATCTTATTAATAAAACTTAAAATCTTTTTTTTACTATACATGTATTGAAGTACATTTTAAAATAATTACACATTCAAAAATTTAATTAAAACAATTGCATATTAAGAATTTCAAATATATAAACTAATATAGCTTCAAAACATATAAAGCTAGTAAATAATAAAGAACAAAAAAAACACATTACAAGCATTGAACAAAGAGTGCTTTTAGTGTTTAAGATATCTGAGGCTGTGAGTGATTTTTCTCTTTCTCAGCTTTACTGATGTTTGATTATTAATGATGACATCATAGACAGCAGGAGATTCACACTAATGCACAGATCTCTTTTGAAATATTAGATGTGGTTTGTCCTGTCTGTTTACTTCATTAAGACATTACTAACTGTGTTTACATAAATTTTGTGTCATAAAAGCATTTTGAGATGCGCACAGCCGCATGTGCGAGCGCGAGCATTTGAAACCGAAAGCCTTCTGTCAGTGAGTTTACTATTTTTAATATATGGGCCATTCTACAGAATTGGTGCAAAGTTGGAAACATCTTGAATTTATTCACAAATTTTGCATTCATGCAAATTGTATAATATCCAAGGTACACATTTCTAGTAATTATAGCAGTTAATTCTTATATTGTATTTTCAGAAAATGCTGGAATATTTTAATTTTCCCCAAATTTGTCACTACCGAAACACAATAATATATAATTTATTAAGAAGGGTTATAATGACCTATTAAGATTTTGTTTACATCTACCTTGTAAATATATATTTTTTATAGTTTTTACAGGTTAAATCAATAACAATTACAATTTTAATAATATTTTAAGTGTAATTTATGAGATTTTGAATCCAATCTTTCTTTGTAGAAGGCATAAAGTTTATCATATGATTTCAAAGTTAAGGATTCATTAGTTTGAATATGCACTGAACCAAACACTATCATAACATCTTAGTTGATAAATCAATATACTTTATTTTTGACAAAACATCCCATGTTTCGGTCCTGACTGCACATTTTCGGTAGTGACAGTAATGTTTTGGTAGTGACCACAATACTTCGTTTGCTATGGCTCAATCAGACTGTCAA